>JAGJRO010000338.1:111919-186034 GCA_022832285.1 Lepidurus apus apus | reverse complement strand
CCCCCCCCCCCCCCCCCCCCGAAATGTATGTTTTCTTGTCGAAGGGAGCGCCTTGAGTTTAAAAAATAAAATAAAACTATTATGAACCGAGGTATTAATACAAAGTTCCATGTCCGAGTCGTTGCTATGACGAGTTTTTCCTAACGAATGCATCGTATGCATGTGCTTTGTGTTTGCATAACAATTGGCGGGGTATTAGCAGTCAGGTAACGGGAGAAAACAACGAAATGCCATGTCGCAAACTCCAAAACAGACTCGTAGCTCAAAGCCACGTTTTTAGTGTGGCAACAATATGCCTTTCGTTCCAGCAAAGGTAGAGAGTAAAGCAAAAGGGCCAAATCTATAAAGACGGTCTATGGAGTTGCTGATAGCGATAAAGAGGAGTCGTTTTTCCATGCAAATGATGGTTTTCGCCCCTCATCACCGCAGTTCTCAACTCCATTCTAGCCTACAGCCGCCCATTAACAGGGCGTTGCAAGTTGCAGGCTCAAGTCAATAAAAGAAGCCCAAACTCTCCAACAGCACTTCAGACAACCAGGTGAAGTTTCAAGCCGGGACCGGGACTCCCTTTTGGCCTTCTCGTCGTGCAAGCCCTATCATTAACCTAAGGTTAATCAGACATGCGGACTACAACTATTTGGTAATAGAGCCCACCTTTGGGCTTCAACTTTTCGCCCGCTCAGTCAACTCCTGGCTAACTTTCCTGTACAGATAAACTCCCTTTGAATACACACAAAAACCCTTACCCTACTATTATGCTGCTCTTCCCCTTACCAGCCCCGTTCGCCCTTAAAGACGCTCAACTATACCCTTTTGCCCGAGTTAAACTGAATACTTCAACTATTTGCATAGCACCACAACCCTGCAATAACCCTTGATTTGGATGGGTTAAATGGCCCCCCTCTCTCAAGTCTCCGGTAGTCGTAAGCTTTTTTTGTTCTTAGAACGGAAAGACAGAAAAAATTCAGTATAGCTCCGTTCCGATTTATGAACCGAAATCGGAGCCGTTTGCCTATCATTACTCTTTCCCAAACTTCACATTGGATTCCCTATCAAGGATGGAAAAACCACTCCGGAAACCCCCCAAACTCAAGTATGCAAGTAACCTAACTGAACTGAAGAGCAGGTTAATTGGCAGAAAAGCCGGAGCTTCTGCTCACTTGGGCTCTTTTTTCCCTGGGCAGTATAGTAGTGCTCCTCGTAGTATAGTCACGCTCGGGTCTCAGCTTATATTCATATTCGCTTGGGACTCGAAACTGCGGGATGGATGGGGAATTATCTGCGTATAGGATCACGCAGTACGCTCTATAGGAAAGGGGGGCTGGACAGCACGGTTGGACCGTTTTTACCTCTTTGACCCCTGCCTGGTCTGCTGGTCCTGACGAACAAATTAGGCAGAACTGTTGGTTTTTCACAAGATGGATGGGCCCTAAAACCCTCTTGCTCCCTGCTGTCTTTTTACCATAGCAGATTAGGATCTTATGTCTGCCCCCCCTATCCTTATTCTTCTGGTGTCTGTCCCCTGCTAGGACAATTTTTAACGGCAAAGCTAATGAACGCGACAATGATCAACTTTTATTCAAGCCAAAAAGCCCAATTTACCCTCTCTAATCAAACTTAGTGCCCTTCCTAAAGACTTGACAAATTCGATGGCCCGATAGTTGGCCCATTTTTGGCATTAATCCAGTCCTGGATGGGTTATGACTTCACTTCCATGGCAGCGAAAGCGCGAACTTGATCGAGTTATCGGTAGTTAACACCCACCTACACGAGTACGATGTCCAGAAGGGATCGTTTTTCGTGGTAAGCGACCAAACCTGGCTGAAGCAGAGAGGGACTGGCGATGCTGGGTGTCCTGTAGTTCCTGTGCTCGTTCATCTTGCATGGTCGATGTTGGACAGCGGCGCCATACCGCAGATCCTAGACGACAAATGACCAGCGAGTGAACGTGAACCAGAGACATTGGCAGACCAAAAAGTATAACCGGTTCCTCCGAAGCGATGGTTATATAGAAAGCTCGGCATGTCACACGGATGAGGTTACGTTTTCCCAGACTTGTTGGCATGCAATAGGCTCCATCGATTTAAATTCCTTTTGCCTGCCTATACGTTCAATGTTCTGGGTTAGGCTAAAAACAAAACAATCACCTCCCCTCCCTTATAATGGTACTTCAATTTGGCGCGCCTATTTAGGTGATCTCGCTTTTTTCCTCCAGTCCATTCGCCCGAGAATTTTTGGGCCTATTGTCGCTCTACATCGCGAACTGTTGACTCGAGAGACGAGAAAACTCGTGTCAGAAGTGTGGGAGGTGCAATGCAGCACAGCAAGAGGCTGTGGTATCTACCACGGGGCATGGGGGGCGCAAAGTTTCAGACTTCCTTCTCGCTCTGGCCATGTTCAGCATTGAGCAGTTGGCGACAAAGCACGACTTCCTCGTTTACCCTTCATTACAAGAACCATCCATCCGTCGAGACCCCCCCCCCCCCAAGAATCCGGGCATTCTCAGCCGGCGACTCCTCGACTCGGGTTTCACTTCTGTTTCCCAAATGGGGAAACACAAAACGAACAAAGTTGTTATAACTCAAGTAACAAGATTTCCCCCCACGCTTAAATACTTTTATAAACCCTGTTTTATAAATACCACGCAATTGACTTGCCATACTTGTGCTTGCATAAGATAAGGGGCAGCAATTGCGATAGGTCCACCATAACTTAAAAGCCACTAAAAAACGACAATTTTGTCTTCGAAGCAAAAGCCCGGCATTTTAGTTTCTACTGATATTTTTCTTTTTATTCAGGGTCAAGTGTAATTAAATTATTAACGAAAGAAATTTTGTGAAACAGGCTCGGGAAAACTTTGTTTACTGTTTATGCCCAGAAGGCGAACAGTAACCATGGTAACAAGCATCGTAAGCAACACCACGCCATGTCGGTGACGTGACGGCCCCAAAGTTTGAATGCCAATAGGTCTTGAACGCGAATGCTCCAAAAACATGGAACAAAATTCATCGTTCTTAGGACTATGTAGCCTATCAGCGCTCGTGAGAATCTCAAGATGTGGTTTTGGTCGCTTTGGCTGTACAACATGGATTTTTTTCTCCCGCCCTAGGAAACTCACTAACTGTCCAGCTCGAAGGCTTGACCAACAGCAGCATGCCCCTATACCTTGCAATAAAAATTACTTCTTTTGTTCGTCTGTCAAACAGAAGGACGCCCTACCGCGGAGTTTGGCATTCCAAGGGTAAAAAAACATAATACACCCAACTGAGGTTACAAGGAAAAGCTTAATTGAGAAAAACCAGAGGGATTACGCACACTCTAGACTCTACCAAACACACAAATCCCCGTAAAAGTCTAACTTTTCGGGTTCACGGAGTTGCCGCCTTACTGTCCCAACGTTTTTTTATCATCGTGGAATCAAACGAGTGACACAGGGAGGTTGATTACCATAACTATCCCTTTTTCCCTTCCAAACTGTCCAAGCGACAGCTCGGACGCCGATGAGCATGCGGTGAGTTTAGGAGAGAATAAAATATCGGGGCATCAGGACCTCTGATAGCACGGCGGCGACTTGGCGCGCGGGACGGGGCACGAAGTCAAAACAGTGGAGATGGGCCCTAACATAGCCCCCCGCTAAAGTTTGAGCCAGGGCTCCCAGAAAGCAAAAAGGGATCTACGACCAAGAGATTAAAAATCTACATGATCAGGTTTCCGGCCAATCCACGCAGAAAACACAACCAGGTTCTCCTTTCATCTTCTCCCCCTGCCCCCCTTCGCCAATGACCCACGCTTGACTAATGCCCAGAAAAACATTGTTTTTGCTGAGAGCACCACTCCAAAAAGAGGTAAAACCTACAATTATCCAGTCGAGCTATAAATATTACGAATATGCTTTAAGAATGCAAATGATGCCGACTCTTGCAGCTCAGGCTTTTATTCGCGATGTCCTCAAAAGTCCGACTAGGAGGAGGTGGACGAAGGGGAATCACTTGTAGCGGGTAAACTCCAAAGTTCAAAATTTTCCGAACCCAAAGTTTGGTTACAAAAAAAAAAAGGTAACCCCAATGCAGACCCGCAGCATCGCAAGGAAGTTTTCTAGAGAGTTCGGCTCCGTATTGTCGGCTGAGACTTGGCGCCTAATCCGTCACTGCCAAAAGACAAAACGGACTACCATAGCGTGTAAGTGGGGACACAAGTCTCTAGGGGCAGTAATACGACATAGCGAGACAGTTAGAGCGCACTATTGTACATGCTATCGGGTGGTAGAATTCGCACAACCAATTACGGAGACGCAGAAAAACTTCCCAGACCCTTAACATCCCACGGAAGGACGAAAACTCGCTACAGCGAATACTCCAGCGTTCAATTGAACCCCCACTTAAAAAAATTCCTGCCAAAAATCTATAAAAATAAAAGAAAACCATTGTCTTTTGTCTTCGGAATTACTGCCGTTTCTTGCTACGGTTAAACGGTTCCCTACTTTGAGGTTAACTCAATCTCTTTACGACCGTCCATCGACTTCATTTACTCTCGAAAGATGCCCTGTTGGAGGAATTAGCCAACCTGCTGCACTGGCAAAAAAAGGCCATGGTCGCAAAGTTGTCCACTGCACCTATTGTTCTTAGGTCCCCAAGTTACTTTGGCCAAACTATCAGACGGGACATCAAGGCCAGTTGCTCCCTATTTCCCCCAAGATTGCAGGCGAAGGAAACCGATACAACCCCTCTTGCAATGTTGGTTTTTGCACATTTTTTTTCCTCCTGTTTCCCTTCTAATGGGCAAGTTTTCTTCGGAGAGTGAAGTTTTTCCGTATCCGAGTCGTATTCTATCCCACACACCATAACCCAAAACGCTTGGTCCATTAGCCATTACTAAGACTACAGAGTTAGTTGGAAGGGGGGCAGAGACTCGTAAATTGTATGGCGACAGTCCATGGACGCCCCTTGTCTTTTCGGGAAGGGAGAAAGGAGCGCTTTTGCTTCTTCCAAGCCCTTCAACATTGGGCGACTTTTCCCTTTCTGGGGTATTGGTTTTCGTCTACTCAAAATGTGGTATTAGTAGCTAACTTATTACAACTAACTCCTTACACGTTACAACCGGAACCTTTCGCCAGAAGTTCCCCTTTGGGTGTCCACTTTAACGTGATCTGGTAAAAGGGCTCAAAACTCCCCTTGCTCCTCATCGTAAGAGACTTGACACACTAGAGTTTTCCAGGACCATGCACGCAGGACCCCCGAAAAAATAGGCTGTTGCTAATGAAAATTAGCGAGTTCCGGAATGGAGGACTGACAGTTCTTGTCGATTTACCCCATTAGGACTACGTGTAAAAGGAAAAGGAAACCATCTTGTTTCACTTGTTGCTACTGTTATTTATTTCTTTTTTGTGTGTGTGACCATTACCATGCCATGTCCTCTGGACTCGCTTCGTCAGCAGAGATATACTCAGGCTGTCTTTCGATGCAGCTAACGTGTCAAACTTGTAACATGTGTGGTAACGCGAGATCCCAGAAAGGTTGTTACTACCATGCAGGCAATCTTTCCAAATTACTACGTACTTTAGCACTTGTCAAAACTTCCGTTCTGCTTTCACAGCATTTCTTTGGGAAAGCGATGAAGATGGGTTTTGACCCCTATTTTTTTGGCTCCAACAGTAGTACTGTACCTTCCAAGCTTGATGTGATTATAATTAGGATTGCAATGTTGAGTTATGTTACGTTCTGTCGACGTTGACCGGTCAAGGTTGTGGCTATAAGGTATAAAAACACACGCAATGGATGGAAAAGTCAGTCAAGCTTGGACAGTGGATTATTACGAGTCTTCCCACGCTACAGTATGTATACAGAGTAATATTCTCTTGCTTTTTCCGCCTCTAAGTTGACAAACAAACGAAATTTGGGGTAAAAATCAACATTTTTCGGCACGATTGCTCGTTTCGTAGCCGAAATTACAAACAATGCAAGGTGACGGAGGTCATAAAGGGCACAGAGGTCGCGTTGGAGCGCAATGTAAAAGCTCTCCAATCTGCACCCAAGTTTACAGGTCAGTTTCTTCAGAAAGTTATGCAGATGAGGCATTTAAGTGAGCTAAAGGACCCCTAACATGCTATGGGAGGTCGGAAAATTGAGTATTTCGAATTTGATATAGAAGCGAGGTGCACGTTATGCAAGGAAGTTAGAAGGGAAGGCGGGTTTATTGACTTATGAACTAAATTTTCCCTTTGCATAATGCATGTTTCACCCCGCAACGCCTGCGTGCGATGCAAGTTGGGGCTTTTGTGATGAAAAGTTTTGACTGTTAAAGGACTCAATCTTGAATGGAAAAAGGCCATTGTTGTTGTGTAGGCGCAGATGGCGAACACGATCTGTCACGACGGACTATGCAAATCGCCTCATTCATAACACCCATGCATATATGCTCCCCTAAACAGGCAACAATACTGGCTGGGGCCATATATAGGTTCATACGAGGAAATTCGGATGTGTTAAAAAATATAACAAAATAAAAAAGGGGTTCGCAGCACCTTGCGACTCCTCTATCTTGTGTTCTTCACATGTGACAAGCAACGCGCGCTATATTAAAGTCTCCTATCTCACGCAATATTAGAAAGAGCCTCTCCTCAACTAAAGTTACAAGACAATATTCCTCGGCCAGCTTTTTTTGTACGAGATGAGGTAACGTCAACCCCGGGTCATCTGGTCTCTTACCTCCCCCTTTGGCTGCTAATAAAAAAATAAAGCCACTGAAAACAGTTCAAATACCCTTTTTGGGTCTCTCAAAACTTCGGAAACAAGTTGTGAGAATAAGAGCCCGTAGTATAGAGTTCCAAAAGGGGCAGGAAGTGACAGGCGCCATACAGACCAATTCATTATCATAATTGCCAATTGAAAAGGTACTAGCCAAAAGCTCATCGGAAGCTAGTACTTTTTTGCCTCTGACTTCGAAAAGGAGACTTTAAAGTCTGTTCCTTTTTGGCCAGTCGAAGACTCAACGTTACATCCGATCGACCTGAATGGTGCACGGCTTCATCTCTTTGCACACAAAGAGTGGGGGATAACACAACGGGGAGGGGTTTCTTAGAATGCACGACTGTGTAATTAAAGGTCTATAAGCGTCATTTAAAGGGAGGAAAAACCTTCTTCCATATCATTAACATATTTAATACTTCCAAAAATTGACTGTTAAAGCATTTCTTTTCTTTGCGTAAGAGAAGCTTCTGGGGGAAAGTTGTGCGGTGCAGAAGAATTTTCTCGTTTCCAAAAAGTTCCACGTCCCTTCTTTCTGCGTTCCTCCCACTGTCTTTTCGCTAATGTGTGGTCATTAAGGAGCTGCCTGACATACTCTCTGTAAAACCCCAGCATGTGTCAGAGGCTTTTCGTGTGTTCCACACGCTTCCTTAACAGCAATTTCTGAAGGATCATTGGGAAAGAGGAAAAAGAGCCTTGTAGGGAGAAACAAGCACGTTTTTCACGTAGCCACACAAGAGTAATATAACAATGCGTGTAGTATTTGGCTCTGGTCTGGATGAACCCTTGTCTCTTTAAACCGAAAATTCCCCCTCTTCTTTCCATCCGCAAGCTTTTGTATCTTCTGTACTGCACCCGGGGATATTTAAGAGAAACACGAACGTACAGGACATAACAAGACTTGGAGAACATACGCTAACCTACACGGAACTACACTTTCCCTGGCTCATTACGGTGAAGCTAGCGTTACAAGAACATTACAATGCTTGTCGACGCAGATATTACGAGCTCTCTTGCCCAGGTTTCACCTGCAAAGTCCCAAAATTCATGACTGTTTACCCCTCATAGCTCCTCTCTTGGACCTGTTCATGCGAATAGCGAATTATATGCCTCGCATAACACATACAACTGCCCTTATTAGCTTACTACGATGATTCACAGCGTTACTCTCAGGGCACCATTAGACTTTACAGTCAAGCCGTACAAAATTGCAGTTTAAAAAATAATAAAAAGAAATAGCAGGGTAAAACCAGACTTGGTAGTAAAGCAATACACTGGAGCTTGACTTTAACCTTACCAATAAAAAAATCGCTAATAAGTTTCTCTCCCCCCCCCCCCTTTTTTGCTACCTTTTTAACGCCGTTAGGGCCATAAAGGCTACCAAAACTGTGGCCCTTTTTGGCTATTGTTGGCACGCACTCTCAAGTCTCAAGTCGAGTTTTTATAGCCAGGACGCTCAAGTTGGGCGTCGCGGTGCCAAAGACGCTAACGATGTGCTGGGTGACGTGCGATGTGGAGCGTGTGACAAGGCTTTGACAGGGCCAAAAACAACCGTCTAACAACCTCATTTCACGACCAAACAAAGTCCAACATAACTCAACCTCCTTACCCCCCGACTTCTGGCTCGCCGTTGAATTCGTTATATATACATACTATTACCTAGGATGCATTCGGTGTCGTTAGTTGTATCTCTTTTTAAAAAGGCGGGGGAGTGAGGAGGGTTACACATGCTCGGCAGCTCAGGAAAAGCAAGAGCCCATCACTAAACTTTCGCATGCCAACAACGTTCTGCTCCGCTTGTGCTTTTACACTGTGTCATGTGGTTGCGTTCATTAAAAGTAGGCTGTGCTGCTACACACAGGGCGGGGTCGGTGACCATCAATTAACCCTAATGAAAAAGGGCAGCCTTAATGAGGCGTCGTGGAGAGGGAACCAGCTCCACGAGGAGAAACCGAGCCAAACGACGGCGACGTACGACGGCGAAAGGAAGTTAGCGACATATAATATAAAACGGAACATGACGTCTACTGATAAGATAAAACCTGCCTGTACGCTTGGCATACCTTTGGAATGCTACACACACCCGAAAACATTACGGCTTTGAAAAAAACTTGACGCCAAAATGGGTAACAAGCTCTTTCATTTTGTTGGGAGCTTGTAACATTGATATTTCGACCACACAATTTCCTCCCAAAGCATCTCTGCTTGGCTGTGCACAAAGATTAGCTAGGATAGACGTATGGTTTATTGCGGTTTTTATGGTCTTTACGGTCTCGTGCTATCTTTAACAAGGAGTAAAAGTATTCTCGCCGCCATTGTTTACTTGAAACTGTTCTTCAAAGTAACAACAAGCGTCCGTAGCGCCAACCTGGATGTGGCAGGAGTCATTACTAAATCAAGATGGCAACAGAACAAGCGTCTAAAATAAAAAGAACAAACTTCGGAAAGCTCTCTTGCTCTTAAGAAAAATGTGTTAACCGCAAGTAATAATTCTCGTGGCCAGTCGAAACTAAAACGCTTGCCAAAAGATGCCAGTGTCTATTGTTTCCCTCCATCCCATGCTTCAACGCGAGGCCTATTCATATGTATATGACTTTTGTATAACTACACGGGCGAAGGGGAGAAACGTGAAAACAGACCTTTAGTGTTTGCCACCATCTTTCTCTTGTCGACAAGATTCTCAGGCGTGATTATAGCCGACACTTTTGCAGCGCCTAAGAGAGACTCGCTCGGGCCCCTCATCAGCATACTTTGAGAGGTGTCAAAATAAAATACCCTCACGGAGCAGTTCATTTGAAATGTCTACAACGCCGCACAAGCTAAAAGGCTTGCGCGTATGGGAGTCTTGATGACAAACGACACGGAAGCTGGAGCCAAATTGTAGCTGCTGTGAGACAGAGAGAGAGAGAGCAAGAGACACGGACTGTCATCGTCATCATCTGTCACCACATCACCCAACTCCCAAACTCATATGCAGCCAAGCAATGCTTTACAACCTCAAGAGCTCGTGCATGCAAGTCGGCTTTTCCTTCAGCCCGAACTAATATTCCCTCAGACAACTCATCACACACACTTCTCCTCAGAACTCAAGATGGGCTTTATCCTTGGCACCTCAGCATACAAATGACGACAGCTCCTTATAGGACAGTGCTAAACAAGAACTCGAAGGGGAATTCCGGACAATTACTTTTTATTTTATTTTTTTCTATTTTTTTCTTCTCTCGCGCGCGCTGTGTCAAGCAAAAACCTATCTTCTTATTTTGGCTTCCATCTCCTAGAACCAACAAACGCAATCTTGGGATGTTCTAAAACCATCCAAGGAAGACGCATGATACCCACGTCGTAACAAACTGGGCTCAGAATTGGTGGAATTGTAAACAGGAACAGTCGCCTGAATATATATATCGCTCTCGACTTGGGACGAAATAAGCAAGTTGGCAGCGTTGGAACTTTTTCATTAGTTTTTTCTTGGGTGTCTTTTCCCCCTCCCATGGCCAAGTCAAGAGGAGGAGGGACTAATAAGAGACAGAAGCGCGAGAGACAAGCGTACACACCAAAGCAGGAGTTCTATGTTTAAGTTTTTCTGTTGTTTAAATGGTGGTATTTGGTATTGCTAGAACAGTGATGAAGTGCTGTAGCGGATGTTGTTAACAAATTGTTTTATGCGGTATGCCAGGGCGAAAGCCGGGGGAACCCATGCCTGAGTTGGCGCTGTGCCCTCATTTTCCGCTTTGCACGAGACACCTCTAACGAAGTAAGCAACTGTCGCAAAGGGGCACACACACAGTACGTCTAAAAGACCTACAACACTAGTTCTAGGCGCCCTACGTTTCAGCCAAATTAAACTCAGGGAAAAAACTGAAAAGGGGCCTGACACAACAATCCCAGCCACAAAAACGTGTCGCATTTATATCAACAGTTTACTGTATTCCCCCACCCGTAAAAAAGTATAACTACCCAATAGCTGCAATTAAGTACAACTCGTTGGCAACAGGCTTTCAAGCCTACGCCTGCTTTAAATTTAAAAAAAAAAGTACAACTCGCTCTTAACTTGGTTGCGCGTACAATAAAAAACGACAGAAAGTCCCAGTCAGAAAAGTGGTTCATACGTTTGAAAACCTTTTTCACGAATGTGGTTACATCATTATATGCTTGTCGAGTTCTAACTCTTCTTTTCCGTCAGGTTCCGAAACATGTATCATAGCATACGTATACAAGTAATTAAAAAAGGAGGAATAACGCAACTTACTCTATGTCTGGCCAACCTGGGCTCTTCCCGGAGCAGTCGCGCAATGACATGGTAATCACCTTTGGCTGTAGCCAGCATCCATTCCCGGGCCCGAGGTTCCATCTGGGCAAGACAAGACACCACATCGTGAAAATTTATTGCACTCGGGGCAAGTGTAAACAAATCATAGGATAAAAACAAACACGGAAACTTAATACTTACAGTAGCCACAGAAGACGTGTCATCATCGTCTCCCGCGCCCTGTTGGAAAAAAGAAACAAACATGTTATACACTTACGTATATACACACAGAAACGCAACTGGATGAAGAGCGGACATTTTTTGACGTACGGAAACACATATCTCATATATCATATGGGATTTCTCTGCAAAAATAAAGGCTTCAACAGCTCAAAGAAAAGAAAAGGAAACGAAGGGGAAGGAAACGTTGAAAAAAAAAGGAACGAGAACAGTTCTAACAGCATGTCATAGCCTCATCTCTTCAACCATCCATTACTTTCACGCCATATGACGTCATAAAGCTAGGACATGTCACGGTCTTCCAAGCGTTCCCTCCTGCATTGCATTCTTCTTTCAATCCATACTCATTTAAATATTCCACTGACACTACCAGCCAGTTTCCTGGGCAAGCAGTAATATTCGTCGTTGTCGCACGAAAAAGACATGCAAGTTTTGACATGGTCAGCACATTGCATTCAGACGACCGAATCATGCATGCCCTATTTTGTACAGAAGAGCATAGCAGCGTCCTGGCGACTTTCCCGGTGTCACCATCGCACCGTCGTTCCACGACACCTGTATAAGCTGCGTTCAATTTTTGCTCCTTTTTTCTTCTTTTTTTTTTGCCTTCCCTTTCCTCCTTTTTGCCTACACTTTTCGGGTTTCCTGGAGCGTATACCAATAATGTAAGGTAGAATTTACAGCGGCTGCTTCTCTAGGCTCCATGGGAGTTTGACACTGAGTGCCTAGTCCCCAGCAGGAAGCCATCATGTTTCACGACAACTCATCACACGGACTGGGCACCGCACGGTTTATAAGTCTATAGATACATCAGTGCAAATCAACCGACTAAACTGGCTTCGGTAAACAGTCGCAGGGTTCTTAACAATAAAAATCAAAGTAAAAAAAAAAGAAGAAAAAAGAAAAAAGCTCAGCAAGAAATGCGAAATCCAATGTCTTATTTGCTAAACTCGAAAGACTCATACGCGACCTTCTTTAAAAGAAAAAAAAGGTTGTCCTGAAGCTTTAATACATTTTCCCAAGGTGTACCGTAGGCAAATTGGCTTTCTAGAACGTCATGGATTCGTGCACGCAACAGGGTTCAACAAGATGATTTATGAAGTCTGCACATAAAAGAAAAGCTTTTCTACAGCTCCTCAATGGCCGTTTTGAGAACCTATGGGGGAAAAAAAGACGCTCCACGAATACATTTTTGACGAGCCTTTTCCTCACAACTTACTGGAAAAGGGCATAAACCTCTCTCACCCATTATAGAGGCAGTTCTTCAAGATGGACCTAATATAGCCCCTAACTACACCCACACCCACCCTAATGTTCTACGGAAGCTTAACGACGTCCAAAAAAGGAACAAAAAGGCAAAAAAAAAAAAATCAGATCCCCACATATGGTGGGAAAAAAGGCACAAATAGCTTTCAGGTTTCAGCATTGTTTTTTTACCTTATTGTTCCTGAAATCCCTTCTGCTGCAAAACAAAGCGCCGTTAGGAGTTCCCAGAAGATCCGATTGGGATGCCATACGATCAAAACGCTGGGTACGTTCTTTTACGGTGAGTTTCACTTCTTCTGCCGTATCGTTGCCCTTCATTGTCTCCTAAATGAGTTATTCGAAAGGAATAATTAAGCCATATTCTATAATAAATCTCCCTAGGAAAAATCCTTCCATCTTTTTACTTGATCAGCGTCTGGCATAAGAGGCGAGTTTTCCTTATTCTCATTCCGACCATTTGCTTTTTTCCGCGGTGGAGCTTGGGGTGTCATTGGTGAGGCATCCTCGAGACCAGTCAGTGAAGTAGTCGGGCTCACAATGCTTTTCCGGTAGGCATCCATCGGTTCCGCATAGACACTGGAACTTGCGTGTGATGGAGACGAAGGCAGAGCAGCACGCAGGAGATAATTGGGGCTTATTGGACTTTCAGGACCGGCTTCAGGTAAGACTCCAGGTAAGGAGTGCGTCGGCGATGGCGTGAATGGGTCGGGAGGAGGTCTATACGGAGGTGGTGCGCGCAAGGGTGAACCTCCATGATTAAATATGCCACTGATCGTTGATGTAGACGGGGAATACGGACTGACGGCGCTCGTGACGGCTCCGGCAATAGCAAAGGGCTCCGGAAACCCCGGAGGTAAGTACTTTCGCTTGAGGACCAAAAACTTTTCTTGCTATGGTATCAAAACAAACAAGAGAACATTGTTAATGAATCGACCACGGGCTATCTACATGGTTTTAAAAGGTTTAGTTACCAAAGTTGAGGACCACGAAATAGAAAAAAACAAAGAAAGAAAGAAAAAAACTTACCTCGCCTTGTCGAATGGTCGCAAGCTGGTTGACAAAGTCTTTGAAGCGCACGCGGTTCTCCTCTATAGTATTACCCCACACAAAAGGAGGGGGGAAAAGGAAGAAAAAAAAAAGAGGACAAGCGCATGAGAAACGCATTTTTTGGAGCCGGAATGCGCTACGGATCCTTATATAAAAGGCAACATCTCGTCGAACGCTAAGTAGAAAACCGTGTCACCCGTCTGCGTCATTTATCATCATCTGTCCATTCAAGATTCGACCCATGACAGACTGATAGGCATCAACTTGGGTCCGCAAATAAATTCATACAATGCCATGCCTCCACAAACCTCTACTGACTGTTTCATTAAGGAAATACCGACTCGGATTTGCCCGAAAATCCACGTAACGCGTTTTTTTTTGCACCCTCCACCCAGTCTCCTAAGCTCGTTATCTGTGTACAAGTTGGGCAAACGATTTAACAGCCATTACTAATACGTTATTTGCATTCTAATAGACTGAGCAAGCCCAGAGCAACCCGTTTCGCTAAGCCGGGAGAAGAACTCTTATGTTTTTGAACGGGTCGTTTCCTATTTTCATTACCTTTTGTTTTTCTTAAGAAAGTAAAGGTAAAAATAAAATAACATTTGGTGCGGTCGTCGGAAGATTCGGTGCTTATCGCATCGCAAGGCGACATAAATTTCTTCGTGGGACGCAGCTAATGGACGCCGACACGAGGCCGGCCCTAATGGTCCGCCACAAATTTACAACCTTACCAAGTGGTTGGCAAGTCTTATCACATACAACACCCAAAATAAAAAGTCTCCAACAGAAATCACGGTTTCAGAGCTTGCAGTACAACCACAAGCTAAAAGCTTTAGCATGATAAAAGGCCCAAAGCCTCCTCTCCGGTAACCGATTACCGGCGAACTTTTGTCTTTAAAAGAAAAAGAAAAAAAGTTGAAAGTGTTCAATTCCCAGGTGTGTATACATATATACAACAGGTTATCAATAATCGAGTCAAGCGCTATTGGGAGTCGAGTCTTAATAAAAGTCCATATACGCGAACCTATTGCGAGGACCCGCCTACTTGCACCGGAGTTTTCCCCTTCTTCCTTTTACCTCTAAAGCAAAACGCGTGTTTGCTTAGAATTTACAACGGAACAAAAGACGCCAGTATAAAAGCAAGGACTTACACGCTGTAAATATATTCCTAACACTCATTTGCATACTTGAGCTCTTCAAAACACCCCAACTTTGTAAAACTGAAAAAGGACACTCCATAACGGAGCCTAAAGAGCAAACACTTGCCTAATTTAAGCGTTTGTAATATTACCGCTTCCTCGATGCCCATTGTTGCCCGTTAACGGACGAAACAACGCATGACGCAAGCGCTGGAGAACGTGGGAAATTGAGACTTAATCATGCTTGTTTGTAACAATGGCCGAAGAACGCGGGATCAAACGCGAGATTGCGCAATACACCAATGCCTTTTTAAAACTATCGACATCCTTAGCACACACAAAATCATAAAAAATTAAAACAAGACATTAGAAATGCTCGTCTAGAAACAGTCCACTAAAAACACGCGCTAGCTTGAAAGCCAACGTTCCATGCAGACAGAGAAGCTGCGTTTCTAGTGTATCGAGTTAATCCAGCCAGGCTTGCGATATTAATGACTGAGAAACGGCCTCGGCCTTGTAATTGCCCAAAGTGCCTACCCACCATTCATCTCTTCTTGACAAGAGGGTCATTAATATGCAAACAGCGTCCTGTTCGAGAAAGAAAGACAAAAAGGAAACGTTTGGACTCTTCTTTCTTTCGAACTTTTTTTCTTTTCCCATGAAAATACGTCAACACCAATTTTTGATATTTCCATTTTTATTTTTTTTTAAGCTAGCAAATTGTGGTCTATTTTGGCTTTTTGGGCTTGAAATCCTAATAAGTGCAACCTATTACAGAGGTGTGTCAACTAGTTTCCCATCTATTTGTCTTGCTTTCTGTCGAGACCAAATTTCGGACTCGGCAGCTTGTGTGATGGCTTGGGGCCAAAATCAGGATCATTTGATGAACTGAAAGTCCTCCCCAAATACACAAAACTTTTAGGCAACCAAATTTTATGGGGGGATGAATTGGACCCATTTGTTGAAGGCAACAAAAGTAATGCACAAAAATAAAATAAAAAGAAAGATACCTTGTAGTGTATACCAAACGTTTTTGTTAAAAAAAAGAAGATTTAATTTTGGGACACAAAACAGAGTTTTAAGGCGTGGGACCAAAATACGGCAGGTTAACCAACCCCCACCAGTCAGGAGAAAATGTCTTATAAACCAGTTGATCCGTTATCAGGGACTTTTGTCTTTGAACAACCTAAAGAAATGGGTGCAGGACACGTTTATGGTGTCTGGCTTGTTTTACCATTGCTTTACAACACAGGCCACACACATACAGATCACAAACGGACTTTTAAGCTTAACCAAAACCTGGCTCATCAATTAAGAGAAAGGTGCTCGCTAACTTTTAAAGGAGTATGAGCCACATCTTATGGGCTGTTTATCACCTCTTCATTTCTTCTTTCTTTCTTTCATAGCTTTGTGTTGAATGCAACGCTGCAAAAACGTCTAGTCAAATAGTCTGCAACACCAAAACCAATGCAAAACTCCTCGCTTAGGTAACAATAAAGGAGGCAGCGATAAAAGGGATCTTAGACAACAAATTAATGGACATGCACCGTTGCAATCAGATAAAAAAATGGCTAACAATATATCATAAATATACGGCGTTGGGAACTATTTTTTTGAGCGCCAACGTTTATTGCTCCTATGCTTAACACACTATTTTACATACCAATACAGTACAACCCTTGAATATTAACAGACTGATTAGTCGCTCTTAACTTTCTAACAGACGTCAAACGTGTCCACGCCAAAACTGGGGAGTGCTATAGATGGTTTGGTATGAAACGCGACTTTTTCTGTGATTAACGCCTTATAATTGACTAATAGTGCTTGTAAGCAGCTTAATACGCCTGTAATGACTAACACTGCATGATTTTGCAGTCGTTTTTTGCTCAAAGAAGCAAAGGTGGATAAGTATGCTTTGAGTTTAACGTTAATTTTCTATTGGTTTTTCATGTCCTACGCAACATAACCTTTTAAAACAAGTTAAACGAATGTTAAAATCTACAAAAAGACATACAGTAGTTGCAAAAAAAGGTGTGACGGTCAGCGGATTTCTTCACGCTGTAGTGATTCCATGGAGAGGCAGAAGAAGTGCGTTGTTGCCTCAATCTATTTGAAACTAGTCTTTAATCAATTCATTTCCACCTGCCAATTTCTAGCATTCACTTGAAAAGGAAGCGATTACCACTGAAGCGCTTCATTGTTGAAGTCCCTTGGTTTTCTCGAAAGTTTGTTAAGCTTAAAAGCACTCCAAGTTTACACATTCTCAGGGCAAAAACAACACCGACGATGACAATGACAGACACTTTCCTTTTGCCTGCCTTATCTGCTCGTACTAACCGTACGAGTATTACAGAGGAAGTTAAATGGTGCATAGCTCAAAAAACAAGTCTTCCTGTAGTAGAGTTAACCTCTGGCTAACCTCTCGTGGCATACACAATCATCTTGGCTTGAAGTATAGTAAAAGAACGAACGCAATATTCAAAAACATCAAAAAGGAAAAGGGCTAGGTCATGTCAAGCAAACACTGAAAGTTGTAGGTACTAGGATTACAAAACTATTGAAGAATAGGGCGCACCTTTGCAAGCAGGATCCGTTAAAAAACGCTTGAAATGTTTCACTAATTCATGATTGGTAACTTTCCCTCCTTTTTCTATCATAAATTCTTTCACACTTTCCAATGTAAACTCCTCCGGAGCCGTCGCCATCTTAAACTGTTTGTTGTCGTGTTAGTGCTGCACTCTCTCGCACGCTTACCGCAAAGCCAGCCGGGGAACACCGGGCAGTATGAAATGGCGTATCTTTGCCCCCCTTCGTCATCACCGTGACGAAGGCAATAGTTGGGCTTCGGTCTCACTAATTAATGCACAAGATCAGAACGCTAATTCGGTTTGGCATATCTTACCTTACTACATCAACTCCACACCCCCAAAAAACTGTACTAAAGGAGATGTTCTTTCAATGCAGCGTTATCGTGCGCGAGATAATAAGCCTTTATTGTATCGCGAATATGCTAATTTTGAAGCGGTAGCAAATTAGGACGGAAAGAAGCTCTCCCCAAAGTTCTCAAAGAGCTTTTGAACCGGCAAAATGAAGCCGTTTGGTTAATCTACCAGTTAACATGCCGCGATTGTCTCCGGCTGCCGTACTAGGGATTGCAAGTTTCTTATATAGTTCCCTTTTTTTCCTTCTTGCTAAAGTCTGTCTGCCCTTTTTCGGGTGTGGTCATTTGGGTTCTTAAAACGTCCTCGTCGATCCTTAATACCCCTAATATTAAAAGGGGGAGACAAAAAAGCGGGGTTCACTTGGGAGAGTCTCAACTCGGAGCTTGTTGTAGCTGTAGCAATTCGGATCCGTTGTTTCCTTTTAGTCCAGTCTCGCATATCAATAGCAGAGTGCTTGTGTGTTGAAGCTAATTTGGCTCGGTGTCGAACATGGCTCGGGATAGGGAGTTTTTACAGAGCTAAGAGAATTACACAGAGCGTGGATTTTATAGGGGTGACGGGATAAGGCGGCCAATAAAACAAGACACTCCCCGTTTTCCGATGACAATGCCTCCGAGTTTGCCACAGTAAATTCGAACAGCGGACAAAAGCGACTCTCCCCACGTGTGATGTGTTGTATGCGTGTACGCTTGTAACGCGTGTGTGTCTATGCCAGGCAGCGGAACGACGCAGGGGGCAGTGAAACTCCGTACCCCATTTGAGTCCTTCTCACTTGCCATTAGCTTAGCCAGAGTGGATTCGGGCTTGGAAAACTCTTCTCATGGGTGCCATTGGTCACTACTGATCCCACCAGTACTTCCTCTTCTCATCCGGATCTCCACGCTCTTCGCCGAGCGTTAGAGTCCCTCGAAGGGTCCCCCCCACTCAAATTTGTTGTAGGTTTCCTGCGCGCCGAGCCCAGCAAGTCAGTCGGTTTACCACCACAGCGCAGGTTGGGTCAGTTTGCTCCGAACGTGTTCACGCCGAGGCCGTAGTAAAGCTCCCAGCTCAGGTCCTTCCCAAGCACCCGAGCTAAAAGTCTCGCACATACACAACATATCTCGCATAGTCGCTAGGGAGAGACTCTCGTAATCCGCTCCTTGTCGCTGTTATACAAACAAGCCTTACACTAATCCCTTTATTAGTGGAAGCGTGTTGAACATGAACCTATTCGGTGTCATCAACAGTCTATGAATGTCTTTATGTGCAACGCCATCGTGCATTCATAGCCCAAGCGCTCCGTTAAACTCGAGTTTTGTCAATGTGAGTTCTCAAAGTGCTTTTCCAGAAATACGGTGCTGCAGTGCTTATTCCTCTTCATATTGCTGAGCAAGAGGAAATACTGGAGCTTTCTGACTCCCCTTTTTTACTTCTGGGTGCAAGTTTTCCCTTTGGTGCAAGGACGTATTGATTTGACAATTTCTTCGGCAACACTTGAAGTGCACACGTTACTGTTCCGAAGCGGGCCCACTTTGAATGACCTTTATCACCATGGCTACAATGTCTGGTTACGCTCAGTTTGGATATCCCTATTCTTCCGCCTCTCAGGTAAGCTCTTCATCCTTACTAAATCGAACAAGTCTCTTGCCTCCACACTGAATTGTTGAAAACCCTATGCGGGATTGCTTACACGAAAGCCTTGCAGTTGGAAGCTAGCAATGACGTTTGTCTCGTTACAACCTTAACTGGTTTTGAATGTACGTGGAATGGAAGGACATAGAAAGAACATGACGTATTTGCATATCCAGAAATGAAAAGATTTGTCCTGCGTTGTATGGCAGTGAAAGTAATTATTTGTGCATTCTTTTGCGCAGTTACTTATGAGCGGAGCGGCAGGAATGGCTCCTCCGTTGAGCAGCATGGGCCCCGCCACAACGTCGCCAACCGGACCGTGCTCAGCCTCGGCTTCGGCGACCAGCCCAGGGTCCACCACCAGTACTTCCGCCGGTCAGGGAGCCAGTTCTCCTTGTTGCGACTCAGGCCGGCCTTTGGTAACAGATCCGGTCACTGGCCAAGCCGTCTGTCCCTGCCAGTATGACCGTCTCGCATTAAGTGCATACAGCCCGAGCGCCGCGGCCGCTGCAGCCCGTTTAGCGGCCGTGTCCGCAGCTTCGGCCGTCTCCGGGGTGGGACTCCACGGTGTATACAGTGCAGCGTATTCTTCGTCGGATCAAAATCCTTACCCCAGCTTGGGCATGGACGGCAGCGCATTTTATTCATTGGTAAGCTTTCGCATACTCGCTCTTCTTCATCCATCATCCATCTCCGGATCATCATTTCCGATAGTTGGGTTTCTTTCTGTATGAGGTGCGCTCACGGTATGACGTTTTTGCATGGAACGCCAAACCAAGCCAGTCAGAACGCATAAAAATGTGCCCAACATTTGACCGAACAACGCAGGAAACGCAGCGTGTCGTATGACTTTTTATGCATTAGCCATAGCCGTAACCACTAACGAAGTGACTGGTTATGCCGTCGACCTCCCGCTAAGAGGAAATGATATTCCTGTGTCAACTGTCACATGATGCACATTGACGTCGTTTGATTATGGTGGACGTCTGTCAACCATATGTGAAATGTCCTGTGACAAACTCGTTTTGAACGTTTCTTTTGATTGGCGCGAGAGTCAGCTCCGCACAAAAGTTCACTCTCCAGACCATTCACCTAGACTTTTGGCATTCCGAAGCCCTATTGTAAGCCGCACCTGTGTATGACGTGTGAGATCTAGATTGAGCAGAAAGCGGAGAACGTTCGCAATGCTTTGGGTATACACTAACAAGTCCCGTTCTTCACCCAGAAAGCAAAAAATACAAATCTGCTGCGCTTTCTGTTTGCCTTTACTGGTTTAACTCAATTTAAAGGGGATATGTGCATGTTTTCTTCAAAACACGTCAGGATTTTGTGCTCTCTCTGCAACCTTGATGTGTTTTTAATTTAGGTTTCGTTTCTCATCCGCCTTTCCCAACTTTTGCTTACGTTTTTAATAGCGCAGCAACTTTTTCGTGCCTTTTTTTGGGTGCTGCACAGAATCGCACGGAGTCTTGTTCTCGCCAGATTTTTTCCTCCCCCGTCGCTTCAAACTTCACAGTGGAGTTTTTAGAGCTCCTAACGACTCCATTATTTCCGCCGACTTGAATATCCTTCGGCATAGCGTGACACTCTACATAATTGTGGGGGAAAAAATTGACGAGGAACGTCAAGTGTAGTATACAAGAAAAGACACGGAGAGAGAATCCGAAAGACTTCTCACGAAAACTTTTTGACAATCTATTTCCCTTTTTCGGTTCTGAAATTCTGAATGCCTAAGCAATTCCTCAACAAACACAAAGCGCACCTGTACCGTTTTACAAAACTATGACTTTATTTTTTCTTAGCATATCCCTGTAATATCTCATTTTTCCTGTGTTGTGTAGGCCAATCCTTACATTAAAGATGGAGGCGCAGGAGACGTGAGTGCTTGGTCCAGCTCAGGGTTGCAAACCGCACCCGGATATTATCCATACGATCCCGCTTTGGCAGCGTACGGGTAAGTGTCTTTTCGCCTTGGTTGTTTCCTCCCAATCCAATTAAAAGTGACAAAAAAGAAGTGACGTGCTCGCGAAGGGGGAGCTTAGTGCAAATCTGTTTAAAAAAAAAACCAAAATGGCCTACTGAACGTAAGTTGCCAACACAAAGGAACGCCAAGCCTGTCTTGTTGTTTAGACATGGTTCGGATACTAAGTATGCGGAGTATTTTCTGGTTGTTTGGGATGATTAAAGAGGGGGGACAGTGGACTGGCGCCGTAGCGACATGGGCCGCAGACAGATAGGCCTATGTGATTAGAGAACAGCTTTAACTCGACAGGTTTGAGTGGAAAAGACACTGATCCAGCCTTCTGATTTTTCCGCACCAGCGTATTAAACGCTGTATTATAAGAATCTCGCCGACCAAATGTTGTGTTCGACACAAAAACGGGAGAAAAAGGTGGGATGGGGAGAAGCTTTTAAATGTTTCGGTAGAAATCTATTTTTTTTAAGTGATTTAGCCTCTGTGCGGTGTAGCGTTTTGGGAATGTTTTCAAAGATCATTCAAAAGCGGACGAGTTAAGAACAAATTCCATTGCTTTTAAAGCTTTTAAGCATGGAGAGACAGGCAGGCACTCGGGAAGTTTGAGCCCTCCGAAATGTTCCATGTTTTTTTCCGTGTCTTACAAAATGTGTGTTCTGGGATTTGCAGGTACGGCGCAGGTTACGATTTGGCTGCGCGGAGGAAAAACGCAACGCGCGAGTCGACAGCGACGCTCAAGGCTTGGCTCTCCGAGCACAAGAAGAACCCGTATCCGACCAAAGGCGAGAAAATCATGTTAGCCATTATTACCAAGATGACCCTCACTCAAGTGTCCACTTGGTTTGCTAACGCTCGGCGACGCTTGAAAAAAGAAAACAAGATGACCTGGGAGCCGAAAAACAGACAAGAAGACGATGACGATGGAGATGATGAGGTGAGCGGCCAAAGTGATGACGATTCCAAAGCCAAAGACAAGAAAGATAACGCTGACTCTGACATCAATGACAAAGGTGAGTGGAAAACAAGAGACAACAATACCCTTGCCCTGTATGATAAAAAAAGGAGCCACGCCAATGAACAAGCGTCGTGTGGGGTAAAAGACGCTGATTAGGAATCGTTTCTAATCAACATATTTTCTTTGGCTAGTTTCAAATGTGACTTGAAAAACTTGTACGTGTGGGTTCGCACATAGTCCGGGTAAGGAGCTTACATGATTTGGTAGGGAATTGAATGACAAACTTCATTTTAGAAGTGGCTTGCAGTTATGAAATAATGGCTCCATTATGTAATTTTACTTCCCGTACGATTGCACATAATCCGTAAGATTTCCATCCAATATGATTTCAGCTAATTTCCTGTGGAGTTTGAAACAGTTGGGGAGTCATTTACGAACATTCCTAGTGTTCTTAAACAATGCTTTTCTTAATCAGGATTTAAACCCATGATTTCTTAATTGTTACGATTTACTTTATTCTGAAATACTTACGTTTTAGTTATTTCTTAAATAGCTACGATTTCAGCTAGTTTTATGGGACTTTTTTTTAGCAATGTCAAAGCTATCTTAATAACTCTACTTAAATATTACATGAATTCCCCCCCCCCCCCAAAAAAAATCGCTCTAAAAGTATTTTTTTCTTTCTTTTCCTTTGTATGGCCTAATAGACGATGATGACAAAAGCGATTCGGAAGGCGAAGATCCAAGACACCCTCATCACTTGGGCTCCCACTTGAATGTCAGTGTGAATAATTGCGGTCCTAATGATATTATGCCACCTTGTCAAGTGTCCCATCCGGGCGCGGGCGTCTCTAACGTCCCTTTATCCCTTTTGCATCGCGGGGATGGGGCGAAAAGTCCATCGAAACCTAAAATTTGGTCGCTGGCCGACACGGCTGCTTGTAAAACTCCCCCTCCGCCACCGGGTTTGGACGGCATGAACCCATCTGCATCGTCAATGAGCATGGGTTCGCACCATCCCAGCTCCCATCCTCATAGCCATCACCACCACCACCATCACCACCAACAATGGATGACGGGGGGCACCATGCCCAGCTCCTATGGGCCTATGCCGTCCATGAATAAATTCGCGGCGGCGGCTGCTGCGGGATTCAACCCTTACGGCCGATACCCCGGTTTCGGACCAGCCGGCTATGGACCAGCCGCCTCTCATTACAACCCCGCTGCTAGTTACAGCAGCATGGTCATGTCAGGCAATCACGCTGGCCACGGCTACTCGGACACCGTCCCGAGCACGGACACGCCACCTCAAACGCCGCCCAATTTGAAACTCCCCATGCTCGGCCAGTACATGTCCCCTTCGAGCACGCCATCCGCCACAGCCACCGCTTCCATGCTCGCGTCGAATTTGCCAGTGCCAATACCCCCCTCGCATCATCACGCTCATCACCGACTGATGGGTCCTAACCATACTGGTGCACAAACAGTCCCTGATCGTCCCGGCAGTGACTTACCGAGCCCGACTGGCAGTTCAGTCTCTTCCATGTCCTCCTCGTCGTCTTCGTCAGCGTCCGCCAACCCCGCGGGAAATCTGAGCATGGCTGGCAACTTGTTGCCACAACAGCACTCGCCTGATACCTCTGCGGCAGCATTTCGGCCTGTTTACCGAGGGTAAGTCATGATTTCACTCTTGTATCTTTGCTTCTGTTTTAAGGATTCTCAAAATTGACAGAGAGATCTTTCGAAAGCTTTTAAGAGTTGGGTTCGAGTTGGAGGTGGGGGGACAGGGAGAGTTCTTTTCTAAGGGAAAACACAAGTAGTAAAGCATGCCCGAGCCTCACGGGGCCGATAGTATTGTTTGAGAATCAATATGGACTACTCGTCTGGAAGTTGTTGATATAGAACGCTAGGCTTGGGAGTCGTTGTTCCTAGCTTATATCTTGACTTGAGGATCTTGTTCCTTGATCCCCAAACAAATAATTCAAGGTTTAAAGGCAACTTAATCTATCCTATGGATCTCATGTTTTAGGGGGTAGTATAAATTCCCTCCAAGTGATGACATTTTGCGTGGAACATACGAGATTGTCCAAATTCGTATCCTCATTGTGTGTTTGTATCTTTTACAGATCACCTGGAAGTGGCGCAACAGCTGGCTACATGTCCTAAAACTCATCCAATTACCAGTTGTGTAAAAGCCATTCGACACTTTCGCTTCTTTTGTACACACCATAAACTCCTGGCTGGAGAACACGTTTTTTCCAAAGTGAAAGAAACTGCCTCTAAGGTGTCGCTGACAGTGACAAACCCAGAGTGGAACGTGAGTGCAAGTAGCCATTTCTCAAAGAACCCATGAACCATTGCACATCGCAAGAGTAGTTTGTTTTTTGTTGTTTTTTTCAGTTCCTTCGTAGTGTACCAAACTAATTTGTCTGTGATACATCCCGACCCCTCCCAGAGAAACCAGATTTTAAAAAACAAAACAAAAAAGACTGCGTGCAATCTTCTTCGGCGTAAAAGGCGTGTTTGTTTCAGTGTCATTATTATTGTACCCCTGCTAAGGCAAAGATGGTGTCGAAGCGAACAAGCAAACGTGCGTATATTCAGAAAGAAAAATCCCCTAGTATTTTTAGACGCCGCTCGGAGAGTGTAACAAGCAAAAAAAGAAGACAAAATGCTCATGGTCGTGGGTTTTCTCCCTTTACACAAAATCAAAATGGCAAATTTGCGTGCCAAAATAAATCCAACCAGATCATATAAGTGAGGCTTTTTTTGTGAATACAAAAAAAACGAATGAAAAAGTGTTGTGGATGCTGCGCCCCTCCCTCCCCCAAAGTATATATAATTTTAAATGGCAAAAGAGAAATTGTTAGATAACTTTTACAAAAAAATCTTTTGCTCTATTGTATAACTCGCAATTTTTAAATGGTCCTGGCTTTATTCATGTACATATCCATATATTTCCAAATTGCTGACTATGAAAAACAACTACTATCCTGTGCATTTTACAAAAAGTTGGGGGGTTTGCTGTTTTTGTCTTCGGCTACTCCCTTCTTGTTACAGTTCTGTATGTCTGATTGTACCACGTAAACGAAAAACAAAACAAAAATACGACTAAAAGTTGACTGCCGTTCGTAACCGATATTTTGTTGTTTTTAACAAACCCCGTAACACTTTTCCCAATTTCGCGTTGGAGACCCACAATGCAAACATTTTTCTTTTTAAGGAATGAACAAAAAATACCAGGTTCTCCATAATTCCGCAGGATTGGTCCGTCGTCCCGGTGTCGCCCCGAATTGCTGCACGTTGGGCTCCGGCGCCAACCGCCTGCCATGCCTCGCGTATACGTCCAGCCAAGTTGTGTGCATCTTGGAGTCAAATGAAATTCCATTTTCCCACGACTCTCAATCCCTTTTTATGAGTCAAACGTGTCCCTGCAACCCCCTGAAGGACAGAAACCTGTGTCTGTGTGTGCAAGTTGGGTACGGAAAACGAAACAGAAAACCCAAACCCCCGAAATTCAGCCACACAGCAGGTTAAAACCTACAAACCAACCTGTCCCGCTAGTATCCCGAGATCCTGTCGTGCGCCCCTTGTCTTCGGATTGTCATCTTGAGGAAGGTGACATCCATCTTCCACAACTTCCCCCTCACCCAAAACCGAAAACTAGAGGGACCATCAGGACTGTGTATACATAGACTTGTACCAGATAGTTAATGCATAAGATGTGCGGGGGGACAAGGTTGGGAGTGGGAAAACTTGCAAAGTATAGGGGGACCATCATAGTAAATCTAAATAGTCTTTTGGGGAGGGAACTGGAAAAGGTAAACAGTCATGCTGTGCTCCAGCAAGTCCCTCATTTTTTCCATTCTTTTTTTTTTGTTTTTGGTTTTATTTGCTGTTTTTTATCTTCCTCCCACAAGGGGCGAAACTCCAGGAAAGCCCACAGCGCATGAATGGAGAAAGAGCTTGCTTGATGACGGCCACCACAAGGATTTCTAAACCTAACCCTCAAAGTCTCATTTGCCAAATGTAGCGATGTTTTGAGGGGGTTTTAAGAGTCCCGTCTCGAGCTCACTTTCTGGTGGGTTCCAGCCATGGGTGAAAAATGTATCGGGAAAAAAAAGGTTTTGTAGTTCTAACTTGCCGGCCACTTTTAAAAGTTTATATACCCAGCGAATCCTCGAAAATTTCTGGAATGTTGACCAGCACAAACCCCCTCCGCGAATGGCCCAATAAAATGGGCCCTTGTGTGATTGTGATTTGCGAGCTGTCAAGCGTACTTCCCACGCACTTGGCGGAAAAAACAATGCGTGACGCTCGTGGAGAGAGAAAGAGCAACCGCGTAAACTAAATGGCCTTTATGTAATCAGTTTCTGCACACAGACTAGCTGTTATGGTCAGGCCTTGGGCAATGAAACTTTTTTATTTTGCGTTAAAAGTGTCCTGCTTAAGTATAACCGTTTTGTTTACCCATAATTTTTGTATTTATTTATTTTTTACGCTGCGGTATGCGGTATAGAGGTGGATAAAAAGAAAGACAGCCAGCGGAAGAAAAGTATCAGCGGGCCAAGCCGCCAAGCATTGCTAAAAGGTGCAGAGCTCTTGTAAGTTGTGAGGGTTTAAGAAGAAACAGCAGCAGGGATTTTTGAAAAACCATGCTGGGGATTAGATATGCTTAATTTGTTGTGTGGCGGAGTCCCTTTCTCTGTAGGCGGGACTGTCCGTTTGTCCAACAGACCCCAAAAAGACGGGGGGGTTTGGTTGATGAAGTTGAAGAAGAAGCGATTGAGCACCATGTTGGGGTGGTCTTAACTGTCGCTGTTTCATTCTGAGGGTCTTTTCTTCTTTCTTCTCAAAGCTAAAAACCATTGTTTCTTAAAGCCCGTATAATCTAGTTTCCCCCCGACTGCGCTCACCTGCTACCCTGCTGTCTGGAACACGGGAACTTTGGACGATGCTCCTCGCTTGGCACACAAGTATCTATAGTGGAGGAGGAGGGAATACAGTATAGAGAACTGTGTGTGTATATATATACAAGATGGAAGGTTACAAGACATAAAGACTGGAGAGGAGAGACGGTGCAAAGCACATCGAACTCCGCGTGTCCTGTCCTTTGTTTTGTCCCCTGTGCACAGCAGGAGGCCGTCTCCAAAAGATAAGGCTCGGGAGAAATTTTCAGGCACAAAGCCCGCACAGCGCACATCTCATCTACACCAAATCGTACGTCATAACGGACAGTTCGAGTCATGAGACTTGGAGCCAAACTTGCCTGCGTGACTTTTTGTCATGAGATAGTTACAACTTGGCCATATTCCCAGAAGACAATTCAGCTCCTATTCGCTTTTTATTTGGTTGGTTCTTTAAACGCTGCAAAGTTCAAAAAGAAAAACAAAGCAAAATGTGCATGTTTTCGGCATGCCTGATTCAGAGTTAACCCTTGGTTCGGAGTTAATGCTGGATTTTAAGTATTAAGCTTCAACACGAATACTAAGTTATAGAGTTCTTTTAAATTTTGGGATTGTTTCAACATTGAATTGACGGAAACGTGGAAATCCCTCCAAAAGTGGCCTAAAGTGTGGTGGGTTATGTCATGCCAATCGGGGTTCCAGGTGCTATGTGTTTGTTAGTGGTGTGTTGTGCATGACTATGCGTATGTGTTTTGCCCGTTGCGTGATGTCCTCATACCATAGGATACGGACACGTTCGAAAAGGGACGTCAGCCAACCCCCAGAAAGCCAAGCGGTTGGGACCCTCGATCAACAAACGAAGAGGAATAATCCTGGGACATAGGCAGCATGGGGAAAAAGCACAGGTATATTTCCCCGGGTTAGAAATGGATAAGGGCTTTTGGGTGCTGTGCAGGACGGCCACATGCCACATGGCACCGAGATGGCTGCTGCGATTGGATCAAGAACTCGGAGCGTCATGAATGACACATGTTGTTATATAGCGCATCGTAAATCCGGCCTTTTTCTCAAACTTTCAAGACAAACAATTTTGTTCAACCCAGATTTTCATCCTCGGGACATTAAATCAAGCTTCTGTAACCCGCCAGTAACCCCCCCCCCCCCCCCAAGTCATTTAAAGCTTTGCTACCACTGTTTTGATTCTCGCCGAAATTGTTCCAAACCCTTTTTCCCCAACCAGGCCCATCCGTTTTTAAGCCCCCAAAAAAGAAGAACTAAGAAAAAAAATATTCTTTCTTCCCCCCTCATGAGCATCAAGCGCACGGGCAAAAGACAATGGCGGGTGACAGTGTCGCGACCATTGAGACCAAGTGACGACGTTTTTATAGACATCCAAGTTTTGACCCTTCTGCCTGTCTGCTCTTCTTCCTCGTAAGCTCGAGGTCCATTCTCGCTTTCCACACAAAATATTTTTTTATGCTTGTATGCTCTCCACACAGCGGAAGAAATTAGACGAAAAGGGTGGTGACAGCCAGCCAAAAAGAGAGGGGGGTATAAGTGTATACACTATATAGCGTAGTTATAGACTCGGGTTACATCGACTGCTGTCGCATGCAATTTAGGGCCACTCAACTGAAACCGAACTATTCGATACTATCGCCAGTTTTCAGCGTCCAATTTTTTTAAAGCGACGGATTGTTTGCGCCGTACTACAAAAAGTAGTAGTATATTTGTGTGTGCGCGTGTATGAGTTATACGCGATAATTTTGTTCAGCGTCACTGAATACTCGCTCGAACTGGACGGGGCTTTTTCCAGAGCTGGCATACCGTTGGTAAGGTTCATTTGTCAGTCACTCTACAGGGGGTTGTCATGTGCTCCACCCCCATCTGACCCACCTGCCAATTTTACCGACTCACTTCATTTATTTGGGTCGTCTCTCGCCATACACACGTTTGCCTCCCTAACTCTTTATAATGCTTCACACCTGAGTATGCCAACACAGCCGTTTTGGACGTTCACTCTCTGCCACAGTCCTTTACGTGAACCCGTATACACTCGAAAGGACTAGAAATTCGAAAGTCAAATGACTAAAGAAGACACAAAAAATAACAAAACAAAATACATTGATTGAAAGTCACTGAGAGTTGTGGAAAAGTGAAGAAAATTGTGGAAAATAAAGAAAACGGCTGAAAAATAAGGACAAGAAAAGTATTCAAAGCGCTACACTGCAAGAACATTTTTGGGTAATTTTACGACACGTGATACCTTTCATGGCAATAACATATTGTGAAAACATTTTAACACCACAATACCAGTGCAGAGTTTATAGAAATTTATAGAAATTTGTGAAAGTGCAAAATTGTTACAATCTATTAGTGGCATAAAAACATTTCATTGCTATCGTGTGTTACCTTACTTCACGTCAAGGAATCGAAAAAATCTGGTACAAGACAAAAAAAGAAAGCAGAGGAAGCCAAAGCGGGTTAATACCAATTACATATAACAAAATTGAAATGAACGAAAATTATTTGAAAAAAATCGAATATCACAAGTAGAAGGCACTTAAATGAATGAAGGAATGAAACGTGCCACAATAGGGAAGATAGGCCAGAAGAACAAGTCAAAGGTGAAAATGCAACGTGGCATTGGTAAAAGCAGTTGTATTTTCCTTCCCCACGTCATCTGCATAAGCCTTTTGTCCCGCCTAGTTTGGCTCTGCCATCAACGGACAAAAAGGGATATGGCGTGCGGGCAGGTTTGTGGGTCTGGCTGTTCTGGGGTCTTTCTGAGTTTTCTTGAAGCAAGACGAAGCTGTAGCCGCGCCAAGAGTTTTAGGTTCTATGCAAATGAAGTTTGCGGAGGCACCCACCCTATAATCTGCTCTGCCTAGGCTCCACAAATTATCTTCAATTAAAGGCGACTGGAGCGGACAAGCCAAACATCCTCTAGCCAAAGCTAACGTATGCAAATCAGCCCCCAGGAAGGAAGAAAAAAGAAAAAGAAAACCTTCTTCGGAACATGGCGCCACCGCAAAGATAAGCTATAGGCGTAACATTGTGCCCTATGCTAACATATAACACCATATTTTCAACACAGGTGTTATGGAAAAACTCTTAGCCCGAGTTCTCAGCAACCAATGAACGTTTTTATATAGTTGGCCTTTTTTTTACGGTATAAAAGCAGTATATAACACACGCAAGCACACTCACGAATGTGATAGGCGAATTAAAAAGCATAATTTGTGTGTGTGTTGTGTATGGGTTTAAAATTGTATTTTTTATTTCTCAACAAATTTTCAGAGCACAGCGAACGGAAGAGACGATAAACATGATGGGAGAGTTCAGAGACCATTTATGCTAATAAGTTGCCCCTGAATAGCCACGACCCACTATTATCCTCCCTCTCGGCTTTCAATTACGCTTCCCTCCTTCCTTTTCGTATGAGCACTCAATCATGGTTGGAGTGAATTTTTATGAGTTTTGAATGGGGGGGTTTGACATGGCAGGGCCATAATTTGGAGCGGGAAAAGAACAAGACTTTTGCAGTTCTGCCTCTTTTGTATATGTTTCCGAGTCTTTCTTTCTTTTTCCTGGTTTTGTTTTTATGTTTTGGGCTTTTGAGATGTGGAAAAATGCGTTGCAGATATACAATTGCTTTTTCGTCTAACTGACTCGTGTTGAAGTACAATTCAGAAACACGGGTTGCTTTTCCAGACTTGGACTGTGTGGTGGTCATTTGCATAATTCTTTCTCGGGTTTTCTTGGCTAGAAAAGTAGAACCACTTGCACTTGTTTCACATTGTTTCCCGGGGAACTGCATAGAGGAAAACATGTCCCCCCAGAAAAGGAAGTGTAATGCCCCAAACACGCACCCGAACCCAATCTAATTAGTCTGGATAGTTTCGTGCAAGTAAACAAGGCTAAACATTCCAATTTAAAGTGGAGGCGACCGCAGTGCAACGCCGGCCAAACTTTGAGCTGCTAAACTAGACTAGGAAACTAAAAAACCCCAACGAATGCGTATCGTTGTACAAATGTATTACGTACACATCGAACGCAAATGCGAAGTGAAAAAACAACGGAGCTTTCGTTTAACGCGCTGGTTAACGCTAATTGTAACTTATTAGGAGCTTTATCGCGGTTGTTACCCTGCGCTTGCTGATAAGCGTCGCGACTAGGAGGACAACACACGACACGGTGTTTTCTCTAATGAATGTAGAGAGCAGAACCAAGCTTTAATGCAAAATATGTTTGTCTGGATTTTACGCCCGCTTATTGGCTGAGGATCCATTGAGTATACCAGGCAAAACACGAAACAAGATAGTCAAAATACATTAACGCTATATATGTTTAGAGAAGGACAACCCGACCACGCGTAAATCTCATTAAAAGTTGCGGCTTTCCTTTCTTTGTCTTGTGTATATTACCTTTTACCTCAACTTCTTATTTTATTTTCCTTCACATCATGGTGTACCAATTTTCTTGGGGGGGAATCAGTTCCATACATATATAGGCACCCCGTAGGCACGCCCACTTCTACCCAACCAACATAACCCTCGTCTTGTCTTCTCCTCATCGCTGCGATTAATCAAGCACTGTTTTTAATGAGCGGCCATTGTCACCATCTAGTGTCGCGTTAAAAGCATTTGCATGTTCTTCGCTTTTGTTCCCCCAAAAAAGCTTAGAAAAAGGAACCGATCGTCTTTTGGAAAACCTTCTCGTTCGTGGGTTCTTTTGCTCAGCTAGTTTTTTTTCCTTCTTCGCTGGAAAAGTTTTTACGTCCATGATATGGACTCTAAAAGCGGGAGCAAAAGGATCTTTGATGGCTTTGAAGCTTGTCGAACATGCAGGAATGCCTGCTTCATTGAAAATAATGAACTCGCGTAAACGTGTATATGCCTCGCGCCAAGACTTTCGCTTTATTGCTTTTTACGATTGCGGTGCGTTCTTTTTAGCGTTAACTTCCAAGTACGGTACGTACATACCGGTTTAAGAGGAGAAGCAACCCTCGGTTATGATCATCCTTCTAGTTTGCAGCAAAAGATCGGCTTATGGTGTGTTGCATAATTGCGTGACAAGACCTCAGCAACAGCCAATAGAACATACTATTCTTGGGCCTGCCAAAGCGGACTAAACTGGGCACATAATAACGTGAAGCTCCTGGTTTAAAAGAGTTATAACTTCCCAAACCAATTTTTAAACAAAGAAAATGAAAAGCAGTGTACAAAACTACGAAACTGTACGCTCCAAATAGGCGACTGTTTTCCGTACCACAAGTAATAACGAGTTTCTCATGTTGCCTACATAGTTATTACCTGCCCGGGGCGGTGTCCCGAAAAAGTAAAAACCTCCATTCGACATTAGTTTCCAAGAGAATTTTTGTCCAAAAGAATCATTAGGAGCTTGTCTGAGTGGTGTTTGGCGTGCTTAGAGACATAAAGTGAATGCATAAGTGAACACATACGGCCACTCTATCCCGTGGTCTAACATACCACCAAGATGGTCGACATGAGAAAAATAGTACAAATAAAAACTTACGAGGCGTATAAATGGGCATATACACAAGCCTTGAAGGTTCTTCTCCTCTCTCTCTCTCTCGGAAATTCATCATTTGCGAGGCATCTTGAGCAAAGTTTTTGTTTTTCCTGGGTAATTCAAGTGTGTATATACATATACATTGTAAGACCTTGTCGGCAAAGTTTTGTATGCCAGTTTCATGTTCCTTTTGGTGCATACATCAGCCCGGCCTGTCTCATCCATTGTTTTCCCGCCTGTTTCATCTATGCAAATCGTGCCCGCAATCGTGTTCAAGAAAACCCGGTAAAGTCAGGTGTCCTTTATGAGCCCATTAGCCGGCAGCCTTTTATAGTTTTCTCGCCCACCCATTTCAGACTGGAAGACAAGCTTCGAGAAATTTAAAACTTGGGTTAGTTAATAGTGAGCAGTACTACCAAATAAAGAACTTTTTAAGTGTTGTGTGTTAAAATACGCTACGATAACTTTGTTCTTTGACGAAGCAAACGAAAAACCCTCTCTATACAGATTCCACAAAAACTTTCCCCGAGTGACAAGCCCCGTTGATGGATCAAGCTTTGAGGTATATGTGCTGCAGTTATACAGAAACGAGCCCCTTAACGCCGTCCTTGGGGGGACTTGAGCATCGATTTTCGATCGTCCTAGAGGCAAAGCAGCGTATTTAGGCCTAAATGCAGAAATCTGTGTGCCTCGAGGCGCAACAAGCGCCTATATGCGAGGTGTTAAGTAGTATTGGTAGATTTCGAGTTTGCTACCCTCCCTACCCCATCCTTTCCCGAACACGGAAGCAGTTGCCAAGTTCACACGGTCCGATAATGGACAATACTTCTAGCGAAAAACTGAAATAGGTTTAAAAAGAAATATTGAAAGCTAAACCCTCTTGGCACTTTAAACTTTTATATATCTATATAGATACAGAAGAAGGAATGGGAAAAGTAAAAAGCCAATACATTATCCTGGAGTTTGTTCGAGTATATAAAAAAACTGACCTTAAACCAGAATAAAAGATCTGTCAAAATCCAAAACTCCTGTCAAAACTACTTGTCGCATAGGCGAATTTTCTTTCGTTTTTTTATTGTTGTATGTCTCTGACAAGTTTTGCTAAACTTCAGTTCCAGACAGTTGCTAATAAATTGAACACAAAAGCTATTAAAATACTTTTCTTTGTAACATTTGTATTGAAGCGCCGATAGATGGGCTGTCAAGATATTCTCGCATAACAGACGACTTTGGGTAATGTTACGCAAGCAATGAAAAGCTATGCAGCTATGCGTTACTCCTACGCATTTCGATACGCGTCATTGGCAAATGCGAAAAGCTCACCGAGTATTCCCTGTTCGAAAAATATCACGTCACACGGAAGTAATGAAATCAAAGAAGAATAAGATTTTGAAACCCTCCCGACATCCTATGCCGATATGAATACGAGGTCTTTACGCTACGGAGGTCGACTGTCTTCTAAGGAGTCAGTATCACTGCCTGCTCGAGTGTCTGATTCTTGGTTATGCGTTCTGAGTTTCGGTTGTGTGGTGTGTGGAGCCCAGTCATTCGGCGCTGCTGCCATCACCAAACAACTTTTCCAATTTTGTCACACTTTCAAACAGTTTCCTTTCCCCATCCCCGTTCCCCCCGATAACTCGCGCGCTTTGCTTTGCAGTCCCCGTAGCTCGACTCAATCGGGCTTGTGTCTTTCCTCCCTGGCGTCTCCGCGCATCCAGCAAGCTCGCAAGTACAGTCTGTTCAGTAACTCGGGCGTTTTTCATCTTCCCTTTTTTCTTCGCGCCTGCCTCTTCTCACCCCCTTTAAATGCACCCCCTCCCCAAACTACTTCCTCTTCCAGGCGATGAGCTAAGGAATCGCCCGGGGGGGAACGTTCGGCGCGGCCAAGGGGTGCCTCTGCGGGGTTTCATCCCCTTTGGCAAGCAGGCCGTGTCGGGTCTCGTGTCAACATGGCCCGACACGGCCCGAAACAGCTGTACCATAAGCGGTCTATCATCCACAACCAGCTTTCCTCATTGGCGGGACAGGTAACTTCACAAGCCCGGAGGCGGAGCCATACATTATCTTGTAACCTATCACCATCTTCTCATCCCTAAAGGCACAAAAAGCGGAAAAGCAAGCCCCCAAGGCAGACACCCAGGGCATCGGCAAAGTGGTGTTCGCCTACAGGAGATACGAACGTCGGGAGGAGAGCATTTTCACAGTGGGGGATTTCTCTTTCTCACACGCTATCACCCCCCTACGTTCTCCTCCTTTTTTATACCTCCTCCTTCCCTCCAACATCGATGGGGGGTGTCGGGTCGGGGTAGCTTTTGCCTTTGCATTGTCGTTGCTGTCTTGCTTTGGCGTTGCCCTCTCATCTCCTCATCCCGCACGGTGGCAACCGGGAACCCGAAAAGGTTGGGCCTAAACAGACAACATGGCCATGTTCCCTGCCTTGTTTGTGGCCTGTGTAGTGTAGCAAGCGTGATGGCGGGTGAAGAAGGCGAAGCCTTAGCAGTGCCACAGCCCCAAACCACTCAGTCATCGGCGGAACTGTCACGGATCCGACCGACAACTCTTTAGCATATTCCCCGGAGGACACGGACAAGACACACACTCATACTACATAGCACACCACATATACTACACGGTGGACCCTAGGTGCCCACGGTGCTCTCACTGCTGCACGCCCCAAAATTTACGAACTCCCGCAGAGATTTCTGTTGTCGTGTCCACCGATTCCGATTGCATCTACAAAACCTCCATAGTGCCTGTTCGTTAGCTAGTTCAAATTTTAGCCAGTTTGGAAAACAAGAAGGTGGCTTTTTTAATTTTCTTTTGTTTTGAAAGTGGGTGAATGAAGTGCTTTGTTGGAACAAGTTAAACAAGACCAGGAAAAGGAAAAGAGTGCACCAACCACGTGACGTATTTTAGAAGCACTAAATGGTACGCAGCAATCGTACGGACTAAAAGCAAACTTTTGGGCGCGCAGAAAAAGGAAATAAACCCTCGGACCGATACAGCAAAGCCCAGAACAAGAAACTTGTCAAGAAAAACAGCCATTGAAACACGTCCGCCCTCCACAGCAGGGAGGATCACTAAACCAGTACCATTTCTAGATGCCTTAGCAAGTCAACTCATTTAGGCAAGTGTCGTCTGCGTAAGCGTGGCCTCCTACCAACAAAAACAGCAACTCTATAACAAGGATGTTCGGACCTCTGGAAAGTAAATGAGAACCCAGAGCTAGTTTCTTAGAATGATAACCGGTTCTTGGAGTTAACAACAAGACACATTTTTGTCCCCTTGCTCGGAACGTATCCTGTTAAGCATGTCGACAACCAGTTGTCATTATCCTGGCAGATTAGCAGCTGCGAAGCCATTAGCCCACCACGGTTGATGTAAGAGACGAGAGAACTAGCTTCACGTGAGTTGCAGCCCGAAAACAGCCTAGAAACACAGCTCAAATAAAAAAAGGACAATTATCAAAGAAGGAAGTTCCAGTGCAAAAAGAGGGAGGAAAAAAAGTGACCTACCCCATATTGCAAGCAAGGAAAAAAAGTGACGTGGACATGATTAAAACTTAATTGAGGCAGTGGAACGTGTGGTCAGTAGTCTCCTTGGTCAATCAAGACTTTTTGTTTCCCCAGAGACCATACACGCACTGCATACACCTCCCAAGCCAGCGCAGAAGAACATAGAAAGTGGGTTGGTGTGAACTGAAGCTTAAAAGCAGTTCCTCTGCTCCAACAATGGCCCAGTTTGTTCCCAATTCCACCGCAACGTCCGTTATTACCAGTCAGGTAAGCATCCACACTTTAATCGGCTAAAAAAACTTCCTGTTCCTTCTTTTATTTTCCCAAGCTCCAACGATTTTAACCTCGTGTACTCGATACTGATAAGACTAGCGAAAACATGCGTTGTCCCTAATTTATCCCCGTTGTTCCGCTATTTAAAGCAATGCGTTTACATTGTCCTAATTATTGAGCTCCAATTTAAAATAAAAAAATTGATAATGGTTTCATCGTGTTTTGAAATGTCCTACAGCTCCTGAATAACGTGCCAGCGTCTCTGCGAAGCCCGACGACGGTTTCTTCATCATCTTCGACGCCCATCGTCGTCCCGTCATCATCTGCGCCAGGCTCTTGTTGCGAAGGAGGTCGGCCATTAGTGGCAGATCCCTTGACAGGTCACCTCGTCTGCTCTTGTCAGTTGGAAGCTTCATCGCAAGCGTCGACGCTCTTCTGCGGACTCAATCGAGCCGCTGCCGCGGCTGCGGGACTCGCAAGCGTCGGCAGCGTCGGCGTTGCGGGGCTGGGGCCGGCCATGGGGTTTTACGGAGCATATGCTACAGCTCCAAACGGGGAGGCCGCCTTTTTACCGTCCGCTTTGACAGGCGAACAAGCGTATTACGGAGCACAGGTAAAAAATAGAAAAAAAGTCCCTCTATTTCTACGCATTTCCTTGTCCTCTCCGTCTTCTTATTTTTTTTTTATATAAATTGCCTGCAGAAAGTCGAGCTCTTTTGATTGGTGAGGTAAAGACAAAAAATTCCCGGCAGGTCTCCTGCACCTAAAGTTAGTGGGATATGCAAGGGAGCCGTTTTAGCGCTTAGCGGCCACGAGTCATGTTGTCTCATCATGAAGTTAATCAACTTTTCTCCCAACTATCAGTTAGGCGGAGACCTCCTGCTAGGCACAAGGTGCCTGATAGATAAAGTTCCCTAATGGAAGCCTTCTGCGTCATAAAGAAAGGTCTTGTCTGTGTCTACAATACGCCGACAAGATTCACTCTGGTTGCTTTACTTTTCGAGTATATCTTATCCCGGAAACCCTGGGAGGACTACACATAGGCACGAATTCAGCTGTCATTATCTTGTGAACAACAAACTAGAACAAAGGATATAACCTTACAAAGCGTCTTTTTGTTGCGTTCTTGTCTCTCCCGTCCTCTCTTTCTTTACGCATTTGAATGCTGTGTAATCGAGCTGGAATGGCGTAACAACACGTATCCATAGAACTGTTTGTTACACTAAGCACTTTGATCCGTGCGAGTCATCGAGTACTAAAATTTCCCTTTATGAATTCCTAAAGACACCTGTTTTTCGATATCGAGATAAAACTTGTCTGCGGTTTACTCATTGGAATTTTCCGTCACTGTAGTATTTTTATTTATTTTTTCGTTACGCAGTTCCAATATGGCTATTATGGCTTTGTATGTGCTATTACCAAGTCGAACAACAATATGTTGATGCTATTGTTTGTGATCTATTTTCTAGGGTATTGATTTGAAGGAAATGACTCCCTCATGGCCCTATCCTGCTTCCATGTATTATCCCTACGATGGAGCTTTGGCAGCAGCAGCCGCGGCAGGCTACCCATTCAACGGGTAAGACGACCAACTTGTTTGGAATTTTTTTCCTATTTTCTTCCTTCCAAAAAATACAAACCAGTCCCTGGAACCTGCGTGAAATAGCAGAAGGCATGGCATTTCCTAACACAATTGCTTCTCGTTTCGTACTGTGCGTTCTGCTGTCTTGCTCTTCCTTGCTTTCATCGTTTCGTTTCATGCAAGGCTTGGACCCCTACTTATGAGCTTTTAATGAGTTCAACGTTGAAACGGATAGGCAGCAAAGTAGCATTCGATTCTCCACTTTGTAAAACTACGAGCTGCTGAGTCACAAAAAGTGACACGGACTTGGCCCTGATGGGATACTTCATTTCCTTTCATTTACGATTTGCCCTGAAATGCCAAACTTGCTGCACACCCCTGTCTGCCTTTCCCCCCAAGTTATTTTACTTCCACTTTCCTGTACACCGCCGACAAACATTTCGTGGTAATTTTACAATTAAATATGGGGATACTTCTTATGTCAATAAAATATTATAAAATCACAAATACAATACAAGCACAGAATTGGGGGTCAATTTACACCAGAAATTTGTAGAACTAGGATGATTGTAACAGTCTTACAATTACATGTGGTTACTTAACAGTAATGCCCATAAAAGTGTAAACTTACGAGCAGTATATTTAAGGTGCGAGCCAAGTTGCAAAATTACTGCTGCCATAAAAAAATACAAATGACAATGAAAGTAAAATTTTAATTAGTACTTTTTCCTTTCGTCGAATGTGACACACTTGCAGGTATGGCATGGACTTGAACGGAGCTCGTCGGAAGAATGCCACGCGAGAAACCACCGCCACATTGAAAGCCTGGCTGTCGGAGCACAAAAAGAATCCATACCCAACCAAAGGCGAGAAAATTATGTTGGCCATCATCACCAAGATGACCCTGACGCAAGTGTCCACTTGGTTTGCCAATGCGCGACGACGTTTGAAAAAAGAAAACAAGATGACATGGGAGCCGAAAAACAGACAAGAGGAGGATGACACGGGTGATGATGAAGACGATGTCAAAAACTTGATTTCGACCAAAGATATATCTGCCCATCACGAGAGCGGAGCAGAGCGATCAGGTGAGAGCGAATTTCCGACAGCATATCAGCGTATATTATACACCTTTCGGGTTTTCTTTGTTTTGGGGGACTCTTTATTCCTGCACCTTCTGGTCAGAAACAGAGAACAAACAAGATTACCATGATTCATGATGTGGTTAATAAGCATCTTGCACTTTTACCCATGTTCACGGCAATGCAACAAAAAAGGAACGCTCTGGCGGGTCCCCTTTTTCTCATTTTTTTTTTTTTATAACCCGGTATGCAAATTGACTATCAAGCAGTAATGAAGTTGTTTTCCACACCTGCCTTGTGTCAAAGTCGTTACTTTCCTGGCAAAAAAACTGAATATCGAGTTTGGGTGAGCTTTAGGAAAGTTAAAAGGTTTACCCTTTGTTTGCCCAGACAGCGCGTTTTCAATCAAGGCGATCATATCGGTTCTTTGTGGACCACATTTGCTTGTCTGAAATGACAAGTGGAAAAGTTTTAGAATTGATCAGAAGACTCCCTTGTCCTTGACTGTATGGACTGTTGGGCAATGAAAAGCAAGTTTTGAAGATTTCCAGACTTTTGAACCTTGATATTTCGTACTCGGGTACTTAAACCTTTCAATCGTAAATTCGAATTAAAACCAAAAAAACGACTTTCATTAATTTGGCTTCCTAGTCCCGTATGTTTGTGTAGCAATAAAAGGGAAACCAAGGATTTTGTCGGACCAATGGTTATTACGTCTCTCTCTTGCGACACTTGTCAACTTGACAGGCGACGTGCAGCTGTCAGTTTATACTATTCCTGGTTTTTGTTTCAAACACCTGCAGTTTTATCCCCAGTTGTGTCGCTATCGACGCTCTTACACTAATGAGTTCCTGCTTTAGCTTCTCCACGTGGAATTAGCGGCTGTCAATAGCACTTGCATTTGCCAGCTATTCATTCCACGAGCGGGCTGGTACGGTCTTCCCTGTTCTAGTAGGGTCAGTAGAGAGCTTCAGAGTAATACAACAGTTGTCCTTACTCAACAATAGACGGTTGTTTAATGCATTATGCAGAAGGACGTACCGTGTCCACGTCGCAGTTCGTCATAGGGGCTGTAATAAGCACAGACACGCCAGCCTCTGCCTCTCCTTCTCTTTCTCTCTCTTTCCTCTCAGCATGCTCGATTTTCAGGTTCAAGTTTCTAACTAAACCATATCTATATGTACATGTCTGTTTCGCGACAGAACGGCGTTTACACGGAGATGCTTCTCATTTGGATCGGAAGTCCCCGGCGCCCGGAGACGGAGACGTGGACGGCGACGACGATGAAGAGCTCGAACTCCTGGACTCGGACTCTTGTCCTTCGCCCCCTCCTTCCAGCCTGGCAGCATCATCAGGCGCCCTGAGGTCAGAAGTCAAGCCCCTCCACCGAGGTCAGGAGTCCGATTGTTGGAGACCTCGATTGCACGGAGCCACGTCGCCGACATGTTCCCTGCGCACAGACAGTGTGACTTCTTCCAACGATGGGCATGTCGGCGTGACGGAAATTCCTTTGGTCAAACCTCGAATCTGGTCCTTGGCAGACATGGCCAGTGGCAGTCGGTCTCACAACAATAATGACCCCCCGAGCGCCATCAGTTCGGAAAATTTCCTACTCCATCATCAGAACAGTCACGGGGTGGGGGGCAACAGTGGTTTGCTCAACAATACCCGGTCCTTTTTTATGGCCAACGGATTGCCCGTTACAGCGGCCGGAGCAGCGCCAGCACCGGGGAAAATGTATAACCCTTTACCTCGATTGCCCATCGACACCTCCCCTTACCCACGACCCTATTTTCGGTTCAGTGGACTTGATTCCAGGTTATTGGGCAATTACCGATTCCCCGCACACGACCTGTACCCCCATTTAACCGCCAGTATCGTCAACACTAACCCGAGCCAAAGTATGGCCGATTCCTTAGCACTGTTGGCCGCCAAAGTGTCTACCTCAGTGCGGCCTAGTTGGGTGTCAACAACAGGACCTTTAATGGCTTCGGAAGTGAAAGAACGAATTGAAAGTGAAATGAAACCAGGAGGCTGATACCTGTATACACACACACACACATACGCTGAGTTAAAACTACATTGCAAAAGTCTAAGTGGTTTCCTTTTTTTAGCCCTGTTTTGTAGCTCCCTTAACTCCTGTTTGTTACTTGCAAAGTGAAAAAGAAAGAAAGGATGTTTTGTGGTTCGCAAAGTTGAACGTTTCTTTAGAAGGAGCTAGGTTTTCTGTGATGGCAGATTTTGTACAGAAGTATTGCCCCCAGTTTGTGTTTATGCCGGCAGATTAAGAGCAGGGACACAAGGACAGTCTAACGTAAAAAAAAAGAAAAAAAGCTATAAAACCATGCTCTCTCTCCCCTTTTTACCTTTTGGGTTCCTGCAAATGAGTCCAGTCAGTCTCCTCAGTTCCTAAGTTGTGTACACCACGTTGAATTCATGAATAACGAATAGCGGAATAACGCGGACGAACAGTAATGTTTTGACGTTCGTGGAATTTTACAGTTCACAACGAGTGTCGCGCAGGCATCTATTATGTTCCTAGAACTAGTTTTGTTCAACATGGCCATTGGGACATTAGCCAAACCATACACCTCCTTTTGCTACTTACGAGTCACCTACACTGGGGGGGAGGGTGGTTGAGAAATAGCGCGTCCTGTTTTCGTCCCAACATAGCGTGATGGGGCGAAGACTGCTGGTTTTGTTGTAATAAGTTGCCTGTTGATAAATGACTGCCTGCACAAAATTCGCTATTAAACCCTGTAAATTGTACAGCAATAAAAATCACGTATTTGCTGCTTCATTTTCGATTCAAACCTTTTCACAACTGGTGGGAATGAAGACGCTATTTTGAGCGCGCTTTTCCCGTTCCCGCGCTGAGCTTAAACGGTGATCGACGAGCTTCGCATAGTGGAATGCGCCAGCTTTTGTCTTGCCCCTGGTTTGCTATTTAGACGTACGCTCGCAAACCGATCCAGTGTCATAGATGTCGGCGTGTTTTCTTACCTGTGAAAGAAAAAAACGCATTCCTTGTTGTTTTTTACATGTGTGACTGCAATAGCTTGGCTTAAGCTTAGACGGTTATGTCTTGCGCTTCGTGAACGATTTTGAGCGACAAGAACTCTTCTCGTCGTCGCCTGCTCCGTGTGTCCAGTAAATTTACAAATTTGGCTTGGTCCCCATCCCCGTTTTAGCTAGTCTCCACGGGTCAGCCGTGAAACTTTTACGCTTTAACTAAAGGTAGGATATTCATATTGTGCGTCTATTTTCTTGGGATGTCTAATTTATTGCTAGGAGCTTCGTATTCTTTTATGGCACAGTCCCATCCAAATATGGTTGAAGATAGGGATTATTCTGTGGAAAATTATCTCACTCGTCTCCCACCACGTAGATATGGCCTGGTTTTCACCCAACGAGGGCATACGGAAACGGGATATAATTGGGTAATGTAACGTTAATAGGGTTGACTGACGCAATTATTAGTCTTCTAATTCCTATGCCTCAATCCTTCAGGAAACGAGCAGCGAGAGATGGCCAACTAGGGTGTATGATCAGGCCTGGTAATGAGTGTGCGGGGGGTGAAAATGAAGCACGTAATAGGCGTTCCTCTCCCCTTTTCGCAATCAACTCTTTGAGGCTATTGCCTTTTACTTACTTTTGCCTTCTATGGCTCTTTTTGTGAGGACTGCCAGTAAGCCATATCTATCTGACTGCGCTTTTATCTCCACTCTGCCATGATATTCTTTCCCCCCCCCCCTCCCCGTTCTTTAGGCCGTCCACGGCAAGAGCAATCCCCAAATCCCCCCCTCGTTATATACAGCCAACACCAACACAATGAAGGGGCGCAAGCATCTTATTATAACAATAACCTCTGCCGAGTAGTGTGTTTCAAAAGAGATATAATACTCCTCCTTCATTACTTATTCTCACCGTTCATTTTTATTCCCCGGGTCGGGAGCACGAAGCAGGCTTTTTCTTCCTTTTTTTTCCGCCCCACTTTCAGCAGCATCTGGCTAATTCATCAGGGAAGACCTACAGGGGAACGCCTCCCTTTTCCTTCTGCATTAGCAACCAGATGAAGGATCTGGCACTCGCGGGGTCCTCCGAGGGTGTGTGGGAGACATGCAGAACGAAAACACAATGTTGTGCTTTTCACGACACAAGTTTTGGAAACCCGGAACAGCCTCATGCTTTTTGCCTTGATTTATAACTCCGACTATAACATTCACATGCAGCCCGTGAAACTTCCTGAGCTTCTAGCCCAAACTGGAAAGTTTGGGGACTTTTGGTTTGCTTTTGCTTGTAGCAAACTTTATTAGTAGAGCTATTTTTTTATCCCGGTGCCGTAATTAGTTTCCCCATTTCGGAAGGCTCTTCTAAATGGCTTTATTTATTTTCTGTTCCATACAACACATAAAGTCAAATGAAATAGTTGAGTTTTCAATAATTTGCACATTTCCAAGTGTTCGTTGTCATATATTTTGGGTGCGATAAATGGGTAATATAGTTATATCGTACACCGGCCTTCAGAAAAGATGACAAAAGCTCAGTTAGGCTCGGAACATAGACTGTTTTACAGGGTTGATTAGTCTGGAAGTGGTCGCCTGACAGGCCCAAGCTGTCTCTTTGGCTGTTGCTCCTTGGTTTCCTTGTGACAAATGACTCTCACACACCCCATTAACTGTTCTTATGTCCCTTCTTTAGCATTGGTGCTGCACAGTCTGTGTCTGTGTGTGTGCTGTGCTATGCACACCAAACCTAACCAAACAAAACGAAAAAATCGCCCCAAAAAATGCCAAGACTTTGGGAACTGAGGTGCTGGTGACAGACAAAAACCCAAATGAGTTCACAGGCCAAGTCAGTCATGAATGTTCGTGAGCGTATATCCATCCTTTTCCTTAAAAACGACAACACACTTTCCCCGTAATTTTTGACAGCTCTCTTCTTCGAGGTAGCAGAGCCGTAGACGAAGAATTTCCGCTTTGAGTGATAGTTAACCTTTCGCCCTCCCATTGTTTTTTTTTAATAAAGAATTATATGCACTGCTCTCGCCTGCTTAGTTCCGTAACGTCGTTTTTAATCAATCAAACCAGTTCGTAAAAATAGTAATATTGTGTGATGTTGTAAGCGAATGTGGCAAGTCACATCATACGGTGATTTCCCTGCGGATGGAAAGTTGAGCGGGCCATTTAAGTAGTCGTAGTTTATTGCCATGCCGGAAACGAGTCTAACGTGATGATGAGAGGTCCAACGTACAGTAGGTCTTATCAAAGTCCGTTTATCCACAAGTTTCCCGTGCTAATGACGGTCCTGGGACGACAATTGTGGGTGATGACAGTCGGCACGACACACAAGACGTGCTACAACAAAGAGAGGCTAACCGTTCGACTCTTCCAACCACAAAACCAGTCCGAGTGGTATTTTTAAAATAGTCCAAGATAAAAGGAACCCAAAGAAAAAATACTAATCATACAAAGCTGTGGAAAGAAAAAGAACTCGGCTAAAAATAAAACGAAAGATATCATTGATTAGGCTATGGATGTGTTGTTGGTGCTGCGGAGCTTTCATTTCGGGTTGGGAGATTGTTAATTCCAAAGGCAGTTGCTTTACAACACATCGACAGACATCGGCAACCTCTTTCATCACCTCATTAAAGCCAGCCATCATCTGACATTAGAAGCAAGTGCCGGTTTGCTGAGTTCATTTTTGGGTGTTGGGTTTTTGTTATGGAAGACAGCAGAGAGTGTGTGTCTAGTTTTATCGAGGCATATATGATCTATCCTACCCAAACTCTTTTGGAATAGAAAGTACAAAGGGGTGGTGGTCGAGATGGTCGGAATGATAAGCTTGGACATGCTTAGGGCGGATAAAGACAATCTTGATACCCATCGAAGGCTTTTCCGGGGACGAAATGGTAATATAGGCTGTCCATGTAGATACTCGCATGTCGGCTATATCATGGCTCACCATCGTTTTGGGGGCCCTTTATTGAAATCCCCATTTGGACAATCGCTCGACTCGCAGACAAGGTAAAAACCTTCGTGAACAACTCAAACTAACAACACGCGTATCCCAGCCATCTCCGGTATTACCTTTTATGTTGAAAACCAAGTCAAGCACTAATCCACACTCGGTTCTGCTGGAGCCAAAGAGGAATCATGAATGGGGAAACGCGTTTTATTTTACTTTTTGAAGACTCGTTTGGGCATTTAGCAGCGAGGAAAGTGTAGAACAATGTAAATCACCGCAAAGACAAACTCGCAAACAGTTGTATACAGGTATATACGTTTCGAAACCTCCCAAAGATTAAGTAACACATCTCAGGGCCAAACTTGGACCAAGAAGATAATCATTTTATAGTGGTGGTGGTAAAATAAAAAGGACAAGTTTTGGACTTTGAAAATTTGGCCTCGCTGGCTTTTCCGAACTTTTAAGTGCTATTGCATCAGCGAAGGACATTGTTATACAAAGTATGTCCTGGTATGTAAATAAGGAGTCATTATTGACTCGATTTGTATATAGCAAAAAGCTAACCACCCTCTTGCAAAACGATCTCGAGTTCGAGGACCGGACCATTTTCCAAGCAGATGCGCAGCATTTACGCAATTCTTGTAATACTTTTCTCGGGAGAATAAAGTTTTAAAAAAAAGCACCAAAAGAAAAAAAAAAGGAAAATCTAATCGCCGAAGAAAATTTGAGGGTTGCGAACGATGAAAGGCGAGCGATCCCAGGAAATTGTTATCGAGCAAAAGACGCGGGAAAGGAGGAGCTCAAGTTCGTGTCTCCTTTTGCCATTGTCGACCTTTTATGAGGGACCCGAAAACTTTTCGCTCTCCTCGAAGTAGCTTGGCACACACACACACACACACACTCCAGCACCGCTGATGACACATACTAATTAATTCTTTGGGTCCCCGCGGGAGCCACCCTATATGATCCCCTCCCGTTCCCCAATTCCAACCTTGTAGCCCTTTCCGGATCTTTTTAGATATATATATATATATATTCTCAGCCGCTTCACCCCGCTTAATAGTATATACAGCTAGCTCATCTTCCCCAAGCATCACAAAAGACTAACTGAGGCGCTCGGCTCTGGCGACCAAAGATAACATTTAGCTCGCTCGTGGCTGACAAGTTTTCCAATTACGCAGCTTCTCAATACTTTCCTGTGTGTCTATTATTGTTTATTTTGGCCTTTTCTTTGATTTTGATAGCGAAAAGTTGCGGCACGGTAATGAATTGATAACGCGGCAAAAAAATAAAGTTTTAATTTGAGTGCGACAGATTAGGTTGTCTGGCAGGATAATGGTTGTCATTTGGTTCTGAAGGTTTTTAGTGATTAGCAGAGGGGGGTCTTGTGTCTAAATCTCAATGGCCTTTTGGACGAAAAGCTTCTGGGAAAGAGAAGCCATTTCACTCGATAGTCAAAAAGAGAGCTATGTAATCTAACCGCAGCATTGGCGCTGATCGAGCTCGACGGGCTGCGATTGAACTCCTCCTTTCTCGTGTACTGTCCGGACAAGGCTGACAATCCGCCTTGGTAAACCGGCAACACCCCCTTGGCCTGATAACACAGAGTCAATCACGTCAAGCTACCTAATACCTCACATTTGTTTTTATTTCTCCTTTCGTCGCTCGTTTTTCTTCCTTTTTTTCTGGGACATCCACAGCCAAGGATATTAATTTACGGATCGCAGGACTTGTCTTCCATAATCAAAACCTTGAGCCCGCTAAGCATTTTGGTTGTTCATCATTTCTCATGCGGAGAAGATGATCCGATTTACATCACAGGGGCAGACAACTTTTTTGGCGAATAACTGGCCACGGTTCCAGGCCCTAGATTTGTATTATTGTTATAAATTTTCTTATTTTTAAAAAAAAGACAGAAAAGCAGTGGTAAGGTATAGTGTCCAGTCAGCACACCTGGGTAGTATTTTGGCACCCTTTTGTGTGATTCTCCGAGGTGGTATAGTCGTGAACATGGGAAGTGGAAATTTTCTTATTTACCAAAGCGAAACCAAGAATGGCATTGAAATTTCCAGCTTAGCCCTTAAGACTCCTGTGCTGATGCTGCTGGCCAGCAAAGCATTGCAGACCACACAGTAGTCATATATACTCCCTTTTCCAGTTTGCCTTAGTCAAGCAAGCATTGCTACACTGGTGTGGGAACCAAAGTGGAAGCTTTTTGCCAGGTCGAATTCATCCGAGACACGAGTTTTCCTTCGCAAAGGTCTGATTGATATGTATAAAAGATGGCGTGTCATCTAGGTGATGCTACATAATTTGATAAAGTTTCCTGGGCTGTTTTTCGTGCTATCCCATGCATAACCAAAGTTGCAGCAGTACGGAAAAGCATTTCTTCCCCGTCTTCCACTTTTTTCACGCAGTCTTCACTCAAAAAACAAACAAAACAAAAAGCCTCGACGGATTCCAAGCAGCCTACTGGTTCCTCTCAATGCTGCATTTCCAAAAGCCTTTTCATTATTGAAAAGTTTTCATTCTTGCCTTCCGCGAAATAAAAGGCAGCCGGGCTTAATGCGGAGTTGAGTCATGTTATTAGAAGATCTCGTCCTACAGTTTATAATAATGGATTGGGGATATAAGTACTTCGATTTGGGGGTTTGGGGAGCATGGAGAGAGTGGCTTGAGCCCAGGAAGATTTTTCGGGAGGCAAAAGGAAGGCTTTTTCCCTTTTGTGACTTTTTCCCTGGGAGATAATAGAAGCAATAGCATAAGAAGCATATAGGTATTGTGTTAGTTTAGAGGATCCCTCATCCTCAGCACAGCACATAATGGATGGGTGGCCAAGTACAAAAGGATGGGGCATCAAATCCAACACCTCCAAGCAACCCCACACAGACACGACTGTCATAAGGACATGTGGCATGGCATGAAAAAGAGGAAAAACCGTTGACTTGCCACCGATTTATAGATGTGTGTCTGTGTGTGTATACTCGTATGGATATGTCCAGATGCATGATAGGGACCCAAAAACCTCCAAGGACATTACCGTAATACAGGACCCCTCCAAAGCACCCATCATGGATTGTTGGGTATACACATGCTTGGCGTATATATAAATATAGAGAGAGAGAGGACGCTTTTGATACACGAGGGATTCGGGCGAATAGTTGGAATATAGGCCTCTATGAATATAACGTGTGTTTGGACTACAAACCCTTGGAATTACGTCCTAAGCGCCCAATCTGTTTACTTTACCTTTTCATGGCCGTTTTTCTATTGTTGCCGTTACATGTGGTAACTGTGGATGTTAACAGCAACTATACAGTTGATTCGTTCTCCATCATGGAATCCGTTTTTAAAGCTTTGTTGCCAAAAGTATATGCAGCGTTAACTTAATACATTGCAACTTTGGAATGCGATGCAAAGCGAAGAAGAAATAACTACTTTTTTGGTTTGGGGGAATTGGACACTTTAAATAACTACTTGAAGAGAAATAGGATGAACCGTGTCCCTCAACCTTTACGCCCATTTCATAGACAATATATAGCGTAGGCCATTTTTATGTAAAGGGAATGTGGTAGATGAGTAACTATGGAAAGGCTAAATGCCAAGTTGTGCGCGATCACTGAATTTTGCGATGGAAGTTTACGCTCACTAAAAGTTGCGTTGTCGCACCTCTGTCGTAATGGAACTTGGTACCAAAGAAATACTAATAAAAAAAGAGCTTCTGTAAAAAAAGAAAAGTGAAATTACCCTTTTTAGGAAGCTTAGAAAGTTGAGAACACAATTTATGGAGGAATGTATCCATGTGTGGATTAGGGTGAATGCAAAAGTTTTTTAGCCAAGGGAAGTTGGGACCGTTTTGCCTTTTATTTCAACGCATCATGCCATAGCAGCAGTAAGGCAGCCCTGCAGACTAAGAAAACACACGTCACACAAACATGTCAACCGGCAAAGAAACGCATGAATGTCAAGACGGAGCTTGAAGAGGTGTCGAGCCGCACCGGATTTAGCACAGCCATGCATCCACGTCTTGCTCGCTCAGGAAAAAGTGAGAGGGACAAGAATTTTAATGTTTGTCGTGAGCTCGTTTTTTTTCTTTTTTTTATAGGGGGCATATCTCGTCAAGACATGTGACAAGCGAAAGGTAATTATGTAGCACACTGAGTACCAATGTGCCGTACAGACGTTTATCTCCCGTTTGCCCTTGCTGTCTTTTGGGCCTTGCTCTCTCCGCTCTGGCGAGATACACCTGGGTAATTAACCAAGAGGAAATGGAACTGGGAAAACTTGCTGGTTCTACTCCGCCATTTTGAAACAGGAGCGTAGAGCGACACATCCCTGGAGAGACTGTATCTTTGTTAGCTGATAGCAGGAACATCGACACCAAAATCCAGTGTTTTATTCAAGCATGGTTACGTCAGCGTTCTGCATAGATTCCCTTCCATATCCGCAGTATATCCAAACTTATTCCAGCCCTGGTGCAGTTGTAGTTCTAGAGCATTAAAACCGCCCAATTTTTATGTACCGAGCTGTAATCTAAAGCCAAGAAAAGAAGAATAAATCATAGTAAAAGAGCTAAGCAAATGTTGTTAAACTAAAGGCACTATTGTAAACCCACCTGTTCCAACCACAGAATTCCTGTTTCGCTAAAAGCATGACCGCGATTTGGCGACCAGCTGAGGTAGACCACGCCTACCTCGGAGTTGGGTCCAACATTTTGGCCAAGTCAAAAACTTTTCTTTCTTTACTTTTCTTTTCTTTGCGTTTTTGTTGGTCTCTTTCTCGCGTTCTCTCTTTACCTTACCGCTGTTTGGGATAATTGCCACGGCATGTGTACGCCCATCCCCATCCAAAAGGAAAAGATCCAGGTCCGATCTACAAGCACGGGAAAACAGAACGTAAATGGTTTGGCGAAACATCTGCATTCTTGTGGTTCTTCTTGGGAGAATGTAAAGGATGTTCTACTGCGAAGGTTTTTTCCCCCTTTGCAACCCGGCTGGAAAAGTTGAGGTCATATAACTGTTGGGAATTGTCATTGTCAGCCTATCTGTCTTTCAAAGCAGGCAATGTTGTGTGTGTTAAAAGTCCCACGACTACGGAGCTGCCATTTTTTTAACAGCCTCGTAAATTGCGCTCCCCGCAGTTCATTACGTTACTTTGGACGGCATGCAAGCGAGTCTCTGATTCCAAGTTGTCATACATGAGGCTGCAGCCACGCCTGAAATAGATCTCTTCGCCAGGGAAAATCTCAAAACGACTCCTCAAGCACTTTGGGGGATAGGAGATTCCTCCTGTCCTTTTCTTTATTTTTTCTGTCCCTGCCCCTGCTAATATTTTAGCTCTGTTAAAAAGCTCTGATATTTTAGAGCTTTTTTAACTCATGCACTCGACGCTGTAAAACGCTAGCATGGACTGCTGTCTCCTAACCACGCCAAAGCTGTGCCAGTTGACATTCATGGGCCTCAGTCTCTAATTAACACGTTACCTAATGACTGCGTCCCGGAGCTCGCACGACAGGAGACTGGGCTTCCCAAATTTCCTCCTCCCATTGCATGCTGTGCCTGGTGATACCCATGTACCAGAGAAATTTTGGAATGAGAACTTGAGCGATTTATGAAGTCATCCGATACTGTGCTAAGCAGTTCTCCGAGACGTTTTGTCCCTTTTTTCAAGCATTTTCTTCCTTCGTTGCGTTTGAGCACGCCATATACACTGTGACATGATCTCGTATCTATATTTAATTCCTAGGCTCTTTGGAAACCTCTTGGAGACGTTACTTTTTCGTGTAACAGCCTTTTTCCTCACGTGTGCCACCCGCCCAGATTTTTTGTATTTACGTAGTTTTTGCTCAGTCCTTTGTCCAATGCTACTATCTAGAATTTGTATTGCTTTCCAGGTAGGCCATTATTTATAGAAAGTACAGGGAAATGCCATGCCTTTTTTTGCGAACCTGTTAGCTCCGCGAAGCTCTAATGCGATCCATTTACTAGACAAGAGAGAAGCTAAATGGGCCGTATCAATTGCTTTTAGTCGAGCTTTTTAAAGCATAGTGGTAAATTAAGGGGGTGGGGCCAAGTGGTCAAGAAGTTAGTCCTCTCGACTGTGGGAAGTTTTTTTCGATGGGAGTTTCCAAGGGCCTTTTTGGCTCAAGTAAAATGACGTGAGAAGCTCGTAATTGACGTCTTTTTCCTTCCCACCCTTCGCTGGATCCCTTTTGAATCGCTTCAGGTTCATAATAGGTGACCTAAAAGCTACCGTTTGATAGTTATGAACGACTTCCTTTAACAGAAAGTGAGGTGATGGAGCTATCCGGAGCATTGATAGTGCCAATTGAATGGGTGGGGGGAGAGGACCTCCTGCCAGGTTTCGTTGGTGAAGTCTGGGGCACTCCGGTGCAACCGAGTCTTCATTCTTAGTGCACGATCCCCCTTGACGCCGTGAAATGCATTAGCCTTGCCTTGTTGGCCCTTTTTAGCTTTTCATAAAAGCTTGCGAGAGAGAGACATGTCCGTTTAGGCCTACCCCGGGCCCTGTTTCCGTGCACCACCCTGTCCGAGCTCGAACAAGGCTCTGTCGCAGACCAGCAGCGGCAACAGAAAAAGATGTCGGGTCTCCCAAGACATCGGACGTGCGGCCACCTGGGACGATGCTCCGGCTAAAAGGGAGCCAGGCTTTTCACGCTTTGGTGCATGGAGGGGGACATTGATAGTAATGGCTCAGAAGTTTTTCGTCTGCCGAGTGCCATAGATACAATATCTTCCGTTTCAAGAATCCAACGGAGCCAAGTCACCTCAGCGGTGGCATACACCTATACAGTGCAGTAGCATACAAGTAACACTATACGTATCTATGAGTGAGCAGAACAAGGCTCAATATTGTTGCTCCTGTCCCATGCACCACTAGTTTTCCAATCCATTGACAACCACGGGCCATACACATTTTTCCCTTTTTTTCTGCTTCTTGTATCCCCCCTCCCTCCCATGTGACTAGCCCTTCGATTCGAGATTGCTGTCCCCGTCAAATGGCTAAAAAGAACCTCTTGCCTCCTTTGGCTCTTTCTTTTATGCGTTTCTGGTCCTGTGTGTTCCGGTTTCCGGGGTGAGAGAACCCGACATTTCTAGTTGATGGTAGTTGGAGTTTATTTTTATTTTTGGGTACCTTTGCTAACCACTTGAATTGCCTTTGACAGCAAGTTTCGGGGGGCGAGGTTTGGACTGGATTGCGTTAGAGCTTGAAGGAAGCTCGTTTTTATCTTTTGAAAAGTCATAATTGGCTTTTTGGGCTTTGGAGAAGCTTTTCTTCCCAAGGAGAGAAGTCCGGGGCCTTGTTTGGGTGAGAGCGCTTTTGACGAGAACAAAAGCCCAAAGGCTGAGATTTCTGTTTCCAAAGGCATTAGAAGAGCTCTATCGTGGAGTGAGGAAAGAGGGGGAGGGGGCCCGAAAAGGAGATAGCTGAATACTGCGGCTTTTTAATTAGATGGCAGCAAAGCCCGAGAGGTGTTGTTCATTTGCATATCAGAGTTGACACCACGGCAGCACGCTGTGAGCTCTCAGCAGCAACGCAACGAAATTGCATGCCGAGATCTATTAAGAATTTGGGGTGAGGGAGGTATAAAAAGAGGTTAGGTGTTGGGGATATTTCTGGGGTGGGGGCTGTGATAAAGGAAGTTTTCTTTGGCCGGGGGCAGAACAGCCTCGCCAAGTTCTAAAGACATCGGGAGTTCGAGAAAGCCCTGATGAGGTTGGATTAAATCGTCGTCGGGAGTTCATTAGCTGGGAGTCTTGATTGGATCCTCGCTGGCAAGAGCCTTGGCGTGGCAACGCCGAAGTCAGTGGAGAAGAGGGGGGTCGGCATGACGAGATTGCCGAGCGAGTTGGTCCTCACCCCTGGATGATGATGATGTGGAAAGTCGTGGGAGATTTGCCTTTTTTGACCCCTACAATCCCGGGCAAAAGAAAACAAGTGGAAATTTAGGGGGCAAATAAGAAGAAGTGAAAAAAAATCGTTTCCCCGGTTTTTACCCTTTCGAACAGCTCTATTTAGACGTTTAGAAGGGTTGCGGAATGATCTACAGTTATTAATTAGCCTGGATTCCATATAAATTACTTTCAGGCTGGTGCACATGGGGTGGGTGGAGGGTGTGCTTTATTCCTTTTTAACTTCTACGACCCTGCGGAATGTTCTTGTATTGTAATTTCGGGAAGGGGGGGTGGGAGAGATGGGGAAGTATTCAGTAAAAGTTAAGACTCCTATCAGGGACTTGAGATCTCGCCGTAAGTCTGCTGTTGCTGGGAAGAGTGGAATAAACGACCTGGATCTATAGGCTCACGACTCACTCTGGGATATCCAGTTCCTGGGGGTATATAATGATAATGAACCTGATAACTTTTGAGGGATGGTTGTTGACAATGGGGATATACTGCTTCTACTTGCACATGTCGACAGGACAGTTAAGGACCTCTACTTCCCTTGTTCTTAACAGTGGAAAATGACAAGGAAAAGCTATCGTGGACAACAATAAGATTGGCATGTCAAACATATTAAACATGCAAGTTTGGAAAGATTCGCGGACTTGGCAGGCGTGGGATGTTGCTCCTGAAAGCAAGACTTGATAAGCCTTTATTTATTCTCGTAATGTGGCTCGCTGGTCTCACCCAAAATTCGTCCGATTTTAAGTTCCGCGTTAATGATTCTCGGAAAAACATAGGTAGGACATGGGGACTGGGTTTGTCTATAGGACATCGAGGTAGAGAAAGAGAGGACCCTTTCCCGGGGTTTTTACGACGATCCTCTGGTGACCAAGCCAAACTATCGACCAAGCGGAAGAGATAGGGAAGTTTGAGCAGAAAAGCAAGTTGCTCTGTGGTGGTATGTTTGAGTTGTCGTGGATCCTTTCCAGCCATGTTGGCCTTTTACTAACAACGTTTTCATTACAAGTTTGACGGACTCGCAGGTTTTCAGTAGAGCCAAATTACTGGGCAAACAAAGTTCAGGTTGAAGATTTATGGACGATGAAGGGCCATTATTTGAGTTCGATATGCCTGGCATGTTGCTTTCTGGAAGCGATTGGGGCAAAACGTTCAAGTGGAGAGAACTCGTGTATGTTGTGAAAGGGGGTTTTTTGAGTTAGTGCGGGGTGGTCATGTATACGTTTTAGTAGCAGACCAGCCACTTCTGATAAGACCCGAAGAGGCTGACAGGCCCTTGTTTCTTTGGCACAGAATAGGTTGGATTCCCTTCAGGTCATCAAGGTCAAGAGGCATTGAGCTGCTAAAGGAGATACGGGGCCAAGTGCAACCGACGTGCACAACTTGGATGGTTGGTTTAATCTTTTCCACTTTGCGTACGTCAAACAACAATCAAGCATATCCGGGAGAAAGAACGGATCACAAAAGTACTCGTAAACATTCTCGAAAAATGGGTAAAAAAGGAATCATAAATAGAGTTCTTTTGAATACGAAGCACCCCCTATTTTGGTCTTTCTTGTAAACATTCTTACTGGAATATGTTTTCCGCTGGCATGGAAAAAACAGTTCGAGGATAGTTGCTGGATGGCTTTATTTGGATAATTTTACCCTCTCCAGACTTTTTGACGTAGACCTTGTGACCTCCAGTAGTTTTGCGTTTCATGCATAGCGAAGATCACTTGATGCGTGTCCATGTGGGGATTTTTAATTTTTTTATGCGCTAGTGGCCCCCCTTTTTTAGGGGGGTTGTTTCTTGTAACCTAATGACGAGGTCACGTTAGTGTGCGGCGCCAAAAGAACTGTCTGACAATGTTGAAATGACCTTCTCCCCATTTCCTTGTGCTTATGTCGTCTGCTCCCAGATAAGATATGTCTTTCAAAATTTATTTTCAGCGGACATTAATTACACATCGCCAACAAGATAGCCCTTCCCCTCCATCTTGTTAGTCGTAAACGTCAAGTATTTCTAAGCAAAACGTATGTTTTCAAAGATTTTTAGTTTGGGGAGACGGAGAAAAGGGAGAAAAAGAAAAAAAAGGACTCGCTCCACATGTCCCAACACGCCTGCTTTGCATTGCCACGCGCATAACCGTGCAGTTCGCTTGTAAGCAATGAACGAATAAGCAACCAAGTTTTCAAACATATACTCACCCAGACACACGAGGCATGCATGAGTAATTTGGCATCGCTGTGGTCGGAGATGAATCGGTATATAGGTTTGGAACCAATCCTCCGTGTGACATGTTTACATTAGCTGTGGAAATGGTGTGGCGTCCTGACAGGTGGGAATTGATGATCCTGTCAGGAAGGTGGGTCGTGCCAACAACTGCCATTGTTGGTTGCTGCACCTTCTAAAGACCCCGCTGATGGATGAACTGGAGGAATGCGTTCAGAAACGTATCGCGAGAGGAGGACAACCCCCTCCGTGTTGCCAGTGTTGAACAACCACGCGAGTCTGATTCAGAACAATCTACCTTAGAATTAATTTACGGCCCTAAAAGATACAGAATGTTCCCAGTGTTGCTCCTCGCTACGAAAACCTGTAGAATTGGACATTGCCAACCCTGGATGATGTTGCTCTTAGGGAAACAACACTTGACACACGGCAGACATTTTCGGGTACCTTTGGCCCGCTTTATGCCAATAAAATCTTTAGAATTCTGCATTGGAAATGGTGATTTATGAAGGCAGGAATTTAATATTTAAAGGTAGTTCATTATCAACATTTTTAAAATTTCATCCCCAATATTCTAAACATTCTTTGGTTACCACTAGGAAATGGTGGCCTAAATTACCTCGATTTTGTTTACATTCAAAAAAATCTTTTTACGATGTACACTGCAGTTCAAAATCTGGTATATCTGGAACCCTTTATACCAGCATAGCAAATTTTAAAATTATGGTAAATTTTAATATGAGAAATAAAATGAGATACATATTTAGAATTGTTAAAAAATTAAAATAAAACAATTACAATTAGAGCGTTGTTTCACCTATTTGCGTATATTTATTTGTTTTCGATTCTAAATACAGCTCTGACTCAGTATTCCGTTTGCGTTAGAAGCTCAGTGATCAGTTTTTTTCTTTAGGATTTGTATGTTTAGGTTCCTAGATTGTAATATTTTAACACGTTTTATGCGAATTTTTGAAGATTCTGAAGACTTTTTCGACGTTTCTACCCGGAAATCCAGCATTACTATTAGCCTTACTGGTACCTGCACGCATATGCCTGGTAACTGATGAACAGACATTCACAGAAATTGACTTCTGAACCCAGCGAGCTAAAAGAAGCAACCCCAAATGAGATAGTCATCGACAGGTATCGTACGCAGCCAACAGGAGCAAAACTCACACACATACATATCAGTCATTTCCGGTGGATTAAAACAGCTTTCTTGCTTCAATAAACAATGGCTGTAAAGGACCAGGAACACGGAAAGAGGGATTCTTGTTGTGCCCTTAACGATAATCGTTAGCAGGATGGCGTGACCAACTTGACTTGCTTGACCTTGTTCTTGATATGCTTCAAGTTGGGAAACCACCCCCTATTAACCGGTCAGACGCCTTTTTTCCCGATTTTTCCGCTGCCTTGACACAACCCAGACTCCGAGTTGTGCAGCTTTGTTCAAATTACGTGCGTGTCGGTTTTACAGGGTGAAATAACTGGCTTTCGAAATTAACCAGAAACAGTCCAAGAGGGGGGAGAGAGTTAGAGAGTACGTAACCTCGCGACCCCCAATCCATGGGTGGGCGAGACCCAATTGAACGCGCCAAGTTTGGGGTTATTAAGTTGTTAAAACTCGACTTGCTACACTGTTTTTCTCCACCCAAAATTACTCGCTTTCATTGAAGTGGGGTGACTAGTTCTAGCGTTGATTTGAAAATTCATAGACGATTTTAATCCCTCTATAAGGTTGAAAAAGAGGGTGTATTATTGCACAGTGTGTACATTTCTGCCGTTTGTACATTTCTGCTGTAAAAGGGGGGAAAGGTTTATGTGGGTGTTAGTGGGTTCCGTGAACAAGAAAAAGTTGGCTAAATATTTGCCTAAATAAGGGGTTTTTATGAGGGTATATCTCGCACAAAAGGCTCCAGGAAACAAGGCTGGTAACAAATGTTGAAACGGTCTTAACCTCTGTCCAAGCTTAGTGATCCTTTTGTTGTCGACTTCCCAGCTGGATGACCTGTGACATCCCTATAAAAAGAAGGTGTTGGACAAAGATGTCCGAGTCCAAAAACGGTGGGAGTTCTTCCATTCAAAGTATTACCCCAAAGTTTAAGATAGTCGTCGTAGTTTGGGCTTATTGGCTTCAAAAACTTGAATGGTAACAATTCAAGGCCCCCAAAAGGCTTTTTGAGAGGCGTTTTTCAGGGGTGGTGGGGAGGACGAACGCCAAACTTTGTCCCACATTGAAACGCAAAGTTTCCCCTGGACCCAAGGCCCATTAGAGACCACCTAGCGTGGAATTGGTGGGGGGTGACATCCCTCCATCCTCCATTTTTTTTTTGGAGGCGTTCTTTAACCATTTGAAGTCACCTTTTAAGCAGCTCCAAATTTTCGCACCCAAGTTCTCCCCCCATGAACTAAACATAAGTTTCCACAAAAGGGTCATCCCCGACTGCGCTGTTGTGGGTACATGTGATTTTCCGCGTTTTCCGGGAGGGGGAGAGGGTTGTTCAGCCAGCTTGCATGGCAAACGACTCGCAAGTTATACAGGTTTCCAAACATAGGTTTTCATTGAGTACGGAAAACGTCTAAAGGATTTCTCTCTCCCTTTTATAGTTGGGGGGTAAGTTTGTTGACATTGTTGGAGGATCCAAGGGGTAAAAAAGGTGGTAAGCAGCCACTGGAACGACCATCAGTCCAAAGAAGCCATTGAGAAAAGGAGCCTTTTGCAACCGAATGACAGTGTCATAGTTATTATGCTTCATGGGCATTATAACCCAGCGAGAAACCGTAATTTAGCTATAATGTGCCTTGTCATGACACGTCATGACAGCCTTAAGGTTCCCCCAAAAGGGGTTTCCATTTATTGGGCATAATTATGGTTAAAATCCTTCAAGTGAGCCTATTTCGCCACAGTAGCTTGGGTAATTTTTTTATTTATTTTTTGTGGGATATTTAGAGGCTAGCAGCAGGGGTTTTTGAGATCAACAGGAAATGGGAGTTAGCTTCTAACTTTTTTAAGCAAAGCCTATATAAGTTTTGATGGAATGTGGACGGAAAGAGGAAGGTTTTGCATTTCAATTAGTTCATCCATCACATGCGAGCTTTTGAACGGGCCAAAGAGAGGATAAGAGCCCGAAGTATTGGAAGTAAAAGGCATACTTGGAGGGAGGTCTGCGTCCTTTTGCTCTTTTCACGCTTTGACACGCTTTGATCCATTGCAAAATAAGCCCCAAGTAGCTTAAGCCCCACAGGGTGCCCATCACCCTCTTAGACCTATTTGGCACTCTGTTACGCACGTCAGGGTTCGGATACTTAGGTGGCTATTGTTGCTCAAACATTTCTTTGCCAAGTCCAAAACCGAAGTTACCCGAAAGTGAGAGATACAGAGAGACGAACCTATTCTTGGGAACCACGAGATCTTTGCACACTAGACAGCAGAAAGACCAATTTCTCGGACCAGCACCGGAAATGGATAGGGAAAAAGCAATTGAGTCGCATGTCACAGCGTCGAAAAGTTTTGGTCGCCAGAGCGAGTGTTTTGTTGGACAACTTGAAGAACCCGAAAACCCAAAACCAAAACTTGGGCGAGAGAGAAAAGCAGATGTCTCTTTTTTCTCGCCTTTTGTCGTTGCTCACAACGATTCTATTGCTCTTTTCTCCTTAATGGAACCGTCCCATGCCCCAATCTGGGAAAGGACGAAGATTGTCAAATGGACGACGTAATCTATCACGCGTTTCTCCGGTGTGGGGCATACAACTGCCTTGCTGAAAAGATGGGATTTTTTTTGTACGTTTTTTTCTTTTTTGAATTTTGGCCCGGAATTTGTATTTCAGACTCCTGGCTCTTTTTAACGTTATGGTTTCCGGTCGCAATGATGACGTGTATTTGTATTTATATCTCAAGATATTAAAACCGTTTTTTTTTACGTGACAAATTTTGGCCGGAATTTGTATTTCAGACTCCTGGCTCTTTTTAACATAATGGTTTCCGGTCGCAATGATGACGTGTATTTGTCAGTATATCTCAAAATATTAAAACCGTTTCGGCTCATTTTCTCCAAATTCTTCACGCCAGACCTTTCATCTCTGGGCACGCGCTGCTTGTTAAGCCATTGCCACGCCTATTTCTTAGCTAATTGGTTCCCCAAACTGTCATGATTATCTTTAGCCGTCAGACTTTGAGGAAACGATGACGAGGAAAAGCCAACTTGGGTGCGTACATGTTGCAAAAATGGCCTGCTCCGGTATCTGGTATCAAACAAATGCCTAACCATCTTTGTGCATATGGCCTTTTCAAAAAGGGACGGCATTCTTTTGTCCCGCAGCCTAGTTAAATTTCTATTATTAATAGTTTGACCCTAGTAGGAAATGTCAAAGCTATCATCTTTCCGGGTGCGTATATGCGTATAATGAGCGAGGGTGAGGACTGAGAAGAGACATTTTTGGCATTCAACTGCGTTATTCCATGTTTGGGCTGTATACAATACACGGGGTACCAGGGATAGACGATTATAACTCGCGAGCTTTCCAAAGTCAGCAGCAATGGCTGACTGCCATGGCATCCTCCGTGTTACATTGAGAAAAAGGACTAATCCTTTCAATCCCCCCAGTCCTTATTGTCCAAAGTGACGAGGCTTGGCAAGAACCTGTGGTCCCCGTCACTTTCCAACAATGAACCAGGCGGAGTCATATCATGGGCCACGTTTTAATTCAATACCGTTTGCACCTTTTACTAAACAGAGCCCCAAGGTTTTTTCCAGGGACGAGCAATAGATGGTATACAGGGCAGCCGGAAGCTGATCCATCATTATAAAAAGAAATTTTGTCCTATATACCTTCCATGGGAGGTCTACATTTCTGGCCCCCACCTAGTTTTTAGGATTCGTAAATCTTTCAAGAAAAATGGAAGGGAAACAAATTCCTGGAATTCCATTTTGGGGATACGTAATCGAACGTCATGTTTGCTGCGTTAAGGTATATTGTAAGTCCCTGCAAAAGCTGGTACTTCCGGTGAAGGTTTTGACGTTTTATTGTTGGCGTGTGGCGCAGGCGGGTTTGAGCTCTATAGATCTTGTTATGGGGGGAAGTGCTTGACAAAAAAATCATAATAAAGCATCGTATTATCGCACACATTCTGAAAGGAATTGACTGCGCTATGTATGGCAAGTCATGTTGACAGGCTGGCTGTCAGCTCTTGAGCGAATCCTCTGGACGCCGACAAATCCCCCGACAACGATTCCAATATCAGCGTCGCGACGCCTGCTTTATAATGAAAAGCGGGGGGTTGGCTGGCTAGCTATGGGGGATGGGAGGGAGGACGTTACAACGAGCTTGCGTTTACTCCAGGATACTACAGCTTCATGGAAGCTAACTTGGGCTTGACCAGCACGCTGTATTAAACTGCCAGGCTTTTGCTTGCTTTAGCTTTAGGAACTCGGGAAGACGAGAGGGGCTTGTGTGGACTATCCCTACCCCGCAGGTCTTATCGCCAACTGTCAACGCTCGTCTTTTCCCCCACCACAGCACCCATATAATCAAGCTTTCACAGGGGTTAAGACAGAATGATTTATTCATTAAATTCTTGATGAGTTATGGCAAAATCTTTGGACGTCCAAACCTTTTCTTTTTGGAGCTTAACGACATCGCTATAATAATTTTTCACAGTGCTGAATGGGCATACCTTCTTTAATACATTTTGTATTTATTTAACGGCGTGCATTTTATTCGCGTCAATGTTACCAAAATCTATCATTCTATTGTCAATTTCAGGAATTTTCGCAGTAAAGCGAGTTAAAATCTGTACTTGTAACGTTATTACTTCCTCATTGTAATGGCACAGTATTTTATAGGCCTAAGAGGTTGACCACAATACGAAAGGGTAAAATTGTCAAGAAATAATTCGCATTTGCGTTGACGTGTTCCACGAAGAAAAAATAAAGAAAAAACGCGCGTATGATAACTGAAAACCCCTTTGATCAGGGATAGAGACCGTCCCGTGGAGCAGCAAAGCATTGCTTTAAAACACACACGCAGACACAGAGGATTTAGTGGCTCAAAAACGCCGAGCCATTTTGGTTAGGATGGGGCGTTGGTTTTCCACCTATGCCAATATGCAAATGTGACCCCCTAGTGAAGTAGCTTAAAAGTCACCGACTCCTGAGGTGGGCTCTCTCTCTCTTCGACAGCCTCTCTTAATACACACACATATACACACCAGATTTCGGGACTCGGCAGGAGATTCTCTTGCCACAATCCCCCTGATGATGCCTCCGCGTGCCTTGGCTGGCGCAGCAATGTCAGTCATGCCAACTATGCCGGTTATTATGCAAATCCTTCTCACCTTAAAATTTTTCCCGTGTCTTTTTCCCTTTCCACGTTGCGGTTGAGATTCTGGGTCCACGTTCTCACTGCTGGGATAATAGATCTTTCAGAAACGCTCGCGTATATCTTTAGCACCAGCAGCTCAACGGGCTCGGAGTATATAGTTCGAAAGCGGTGTAGGAAAATTCCACCGATCCAAAAGAGAAGGCTTTAGGTCAAAAAGCTCGGGGAATCTGTGCCACATAGTTGGAGAGGCCATAATGCGAAATATGCTAAGCCTCCCAAAGATCCCTTTCTTATGGACTCTATCGCACTTTTACTCGTGCCTTTTCTACCCCCTTTTACATGCGGATCTACATCAGTTTTTGCGCGGATCATGCTGCCCAATGCTGCTGTTTGGGTCCCTTTTGGGGTTATTTCCTATGAAGAAAGGGGTGAAGCCGAAGAGACTGATGTGCCTAAGAAAGCTGTGTTGAACTAAAAGCAAATGATTATGAGCTTGACCCAAAAAATTCTGTGTTGATTTCCAGTGAGTTGGAAAACGGAGCAGAAACATACAATTTGGGGAATGTGACACATACCAGACAAGGGAAAGGGAAGGTGTTAAGAATTTAAAGCCTGTTAAGTTTGACAATGGAAACGAAACATCTGCGCAAGGTATCATCCATCATCACATGCCTGGAAAAGTTGACAAAAGAGACTCAACATGGTAAAACTGTAGGGAAAAGACTTTGACAACCTAAACATTGGAAGCTCACGGAGGATGTCGGGGCGGAGGGCGCGAGGTGAGCAGATTAGCTGCACAGTTTTCATTACAAGCGTTTATACATAGAGACGCTATTGAGACTCGGGTTAAACTTAAGCTGTGTGGTCAGCCTCGCCAGGTTTTAGTGGGGAAAGATTAGGCGTGACAAGTTAAACATGGTTCGGCAGCCTCATTCTCTCGGAAAAATGTTTAAAAAATTCAACAATGCTGAAAGAATGCGAGGTATTTTCCCCTATTTTCTTGGTTCAACAAGCCGCTTTGCAAGGAACATAATAAGACTGTTGAAGAACTTTAGATCTGCTCATAAGAGCATGGGAAGAAAGTATGGCGTGCTTTGATTCCATAAGGACACGCTCAAGGAAAATCCCTGTCATTTGTTAAGCAGTTTATGCAAGATAAGAGATTGCAACGGGCAAAAATAATAACTCGTCGTGTCTCAAACGTGGTCCTGCTGGGCGTTTCAAGAAGTCCGCCGGACCCCCCCACGGAGCAGCTTTGCTTAAGCGTACGGGGTCCCAAAAAGTTTATGGATTGTCCATCTGACAGGCCAGAAACAATCACGAATCACGACCTATGACTCATGACATTCTTGCACGTGGGAAATATGACCACAGATCCACATTCCATCTCATCTTATTGTGTATGTTGTGTCTGTCCTTGTCCGTAATGAATACCTGGCGAGATTAAGTTGCAGCAAATTTGTGTTCAGATCAAAGGCAGTCTTCTCGAAAAAAAAGAATAGAATTTCAGAGCTTTTTATGTACTACTTTGTTATATACCATCTTCTCTCTCTCTCTTTCTGTAATTTTCCCCATGTCTACCAAAACAGAATAAAAAAGAAAAGTCCCTAATTCCCTATAGTGATGGAGAGAATAATGGGTGGCCAAAATATCTGGCTTGTCACGATGTCAGTTGTCATGGTGGCTGTGCTCTACTAGCTGTCTCGCGTTCTGCAGTCGCATTTGCAGTTGTTGCGCGCGTTGTTCTATCCCGAGTCGCAGCAGTTGCTCCTCGGTTTCCGTGATGGTCCCTGGAGGACATCACAGCGACACGCTGGAAACAGGGAAGTAAGTGTGCAGGCGCGGCGCGGAAAGAAAAAGGGGAGGAATCCATTTTTACTACAAAACTGTTAAAGCCTACTTCTGTACAATAGTAATGAACTACAGGGGCCATACACACATTCAAAAAGTTCCCCCCCCCCCACCACCTCTTCCTTTTCCTTTCTAACGGGGGATAACTCTCGACTGTAACGTGAGCCGGTTTTTGCTCAAAGCCAAAGCCATTTCACCGCTATCGCTCGAATCACTAATCATAAGTTAGACAACCCTTTCCTGGATATCGAGACAGTGAGGAAAAATAACATTTAACATGCCAACAATCCTCAAAGATGATGTTCAAAAATTAACAACTCTTGAGACTTGGTCACACAAGGGGGGAACAGGAGGAAATAAATGGCGTCCTTAGAATTTTTGTTTAATGGTGTGCGGTTGTTTGGGTTTTACACACGTATAGCGGCCGCTTTATCAAGGAGAGACAAGAAACAAACAATTGGATGTTTTTTGTCCGTTTACGGACGGCATTTTTTTTTTTTTTTTTTTTTTTTTCTTTGCGCTCTCTAACATCGCTCGCTCACCCACAATAAGACCCATACTTGTGCTTACTGCTATCTCTGACCAAGGTTTATTGACTTTGGGTCTGAGATTGGTTGACTTGTTTTTTGATCGCAGAAAGGGATTCTTGGTGTGCTGGGCCAAGCTTGGTATATCAAGGACCTCCCTTTCGATGGAATACATCCAAATAAAATGAACTGCGTTTTTTTCTTTCTTTTTTTTTATAAATATAAGGGACATCCGCAGGGGTGTTGAGGAAGATGACGCCATAGGAGTGTGTCGTCTATGTTGTAGTGTGTGATTCGTGTGTATGAGGCAGCTTTTATTGAATCCTGCGTGTGTGCCCAAGTGGCCGTCGCAAGCTCGACTTTATTGACGACGAGACTTCCATCACCGACAAGGAAGCTTTCCATGCAACCAGCGAGTCAAACCGTTCCTCTCCCGCTCATGTGTGTATATACTGGCTTTTTCCTTTTTTTTCACACGAGGAAGAGAGAGAGATATACCCTTGTTCTCTTATTGATGCTTTAGCACCACCGTCTGTTGTATTTAGTGGGTAAACATGGAACGCTTTTCTCGGCGCTTGACTTACTCATATCCGAGCCCTTTTGGCTGCCGGGTATAAACGCCGTATGTGTCGTGTCTTTTGCATGTGTATAGATGTGTGTGCGCAAGGGCCGACTCATGTTTGGATTGCATATTGGACAGCCACGTGCCGACACAGACACGGCATCACAAATGCAGCGGCGTCTGTGCCAACACCTCTCTGGCTCTTCATATCATCCAAGCCGACGTCGACGTCGACGTCGCTCGCCGTTGTTATAATGCACCGGCTGTTGGCACTTGATTTTAACAGCCAGTCAGGCAGCCACCAGAGAGAGAGAGAGAAGAGATATTGCTTCTGAAGTATCTTTTGCTATCATTTTTCGCCAGGAATAGCCGCGCGGTGCATCAGCTTGTGGGGGCGGACCTCAGAACTTTTTCCCACAGCAATTTGTCCTGCGAAGATTGTGTTTATGAGTTCGATAGCCAAAAGATGCGACGCAAAGTACGTCACATCACTAATTAAAAATAATAGTATGCAACTGTTGAGTAAAATATGCATAGTATATTCAAAGATCAGCTTGATATATAAGTTATTACTTAAAAACTAATTATTCCAAGTCTGCCCTTGTCAACGGTTAGTTTTACTAAGCATTTACCGCCGGAATAGATACTTCTTGCTTCCTTTAGCGTTCTTCTGTGGTGGCTATTAGTAAACTGAGTAAGGTGATTCATAGAGTGAACTAAGGTGAATTAAGGTAAACTAAGTAAGGTGCTTAATAGAGCAAATATAATATAATGTAATAATTAATAGTACTAAAAATTATAATTATACTTATAATAATAATAATATAAATAATAATAATTACAAGGATGTTGGCAATAGGCTTTCAAGCCTACGCCTGTTACTATTAAAAAAAATAATTACAAAAATGTAAAATAAATATAAATGTACAGTATAAGACTAAGCGAACAATAGTAATCTGTAAAAGTAGAGATATATCGTAATTAAATGGATATGCAAAAATAAGCACTTCTTTTTCTTGTAATCGTCTACTTGTCTTTGTTGTGGAGTTTTTAACTTGGTTTGGCGTGTTTCGGGTTTCAGCCTAGCCCTCCCAAAAACAAACACCGCAGTGCTCTCAGTATGGAACAGAGTAAGAAATCTTGGACATGGAAAATTAGTCCGAGCCTAAAGATATTAAAAAAAATAAGTTGATTCCTTTTTGCGTGTTTGTTTGTGTGTGGCTCTTAACATGGAGAATGAAATGGAGGGTCTTAAGATGGTGTAGGCAGTACATAACAAGTAGAGGGATCCAGTTCTTGGGCGACAATTTAAAAGAGTTCCGTTCTCGGCCCTTGTTTGGTTAGAGGTTCCTAGGGTGCATAAAATGTGGGAGCTAATGAGCACTTTATATGGAAGCTTATTTACTCGAGGGTCAACACGCAAGCGGCAGCAATAGAAGTAGGATGTTATCACTGTGAAGTATAGAAAGAGCCGGCGTGAAATACCTATTGAATACTGAGTAGCACTAGAGAGAGAGAGAGAGAGCCAGGGGGCAAAGTGCAGTGCATGCATTTGCAGCCCGCGGGAGAGAAGACATTCGTTTCGCTGCTCTATAGGGATAATAAGCTGACCCCTCAAGTTTAGGGGTCGGCGTCAATGATGGCAATTTTGGAAAATGGGTTAGGTTGAGTAAGTTGCTACAGTACGGGTTGTATTTACAGGAAGGGGTTGCGAGTAATTTAGTAAGTGTCATTTTCGTGGGGGGGCAGTGAGGGGAGAGGGAACAGAGGGGGAGAGAGTGAAAGCAAGAAGAGACGTGTTGAAAACGTCTCGGCGAACTCCCGAGTTTCTTGGCGGGAAAAAGAAGCCCAACTGGTGCCATTGGACAGCTCTAACGACATACATAAGTACAGGAGAAAAAGAGGGGTATAACGTACAAGATCTACAAGAAGCGGAGGGAATGGCCGCCACATATGCGATGCTGAAATCGTTTCTATTCCGTAGAGACCTCTTTGACTGGCGTAAGCACGTATTCCCTGTGGCCAACAAAACTTGGCATTCGCGTTCTGGGCAAATATAAGAAAGCGTGAGCGATTTTCCGCGACGTTGGAGCCTCTTGTTGCACAGTCTTGCATGCTGATAATTGACGCGTTCTTTTATGAGTTTCTCTTCGCTTTTGGGTCTGTTATTGTGTGAGACACGACATGTTACACGTGGAGCGCATGGTCCGACCTTATCGACCCGAAGAAGGTTGTGCTCTCATCAGGCTGGCTATGGAAAAACGACGAAGAAAAGAAAAAAAACGCTCCCGAGTCTGCGGACGGAAGCTTGGAAGAAATAAGATGGGGCTTAACAGCGAGTTAGGTTGGTTGCCTGGGTATAAAACACGCTAGGACCATTGGGGATTGGCTCGAACAATTCGTGGCCAACTACGATTCATACCAAGGGTCGCCATGAAAAAGTCACTAAGCTGCGGAGCAACGTGTTCGACAAACTTGCTGACTAGCGCGGCAGAAATTGAAATTCTTTAGAGTATAATTTGTAGAGTTCCTTACTATAGAGACACTTTGATACCCATACATAGGTATTTCTGCGTTGGCATATTTTTCGCCCTTGATGGAAAAGATTTTTATGGGAGGCAAGCAAAAATACCCGTTTTTCCCATCCGAATGTTCTTGTGAAGTTTCCAGCGATAAGCTCTTGCTTGCGTTTGGAGAAAGGTTTTTTTGTCATCCCGAGTTTTGTCTGTCTCTGTCTGTGTGTCCTTTTGGCGTTTTGATTACTGCAGAGGTTTGGCAGCTGAAAATTGGACGGGAAAATTCCTCAATGTGTATATATCTGGCTGTTGGCTTGCATCAGGAGACAGCAATAAAGCAGGAGCTTTCCGCAAGTAATCCGCTTTTCTACATGATTGACAGGATCCAATCTGAAGCAGTCATTCTTGTTGGCTCTGCAATCCATCCATTTGATGGATAGTTATGTACTGCACACTCTCAAACTCCATATATAACGTGTTGAGGCAGCAGGACTGGAAGCTCCTCCAGTCTATGCAATCCATTGGGCGGAAACCAAGGAGGACACCAAGCGATTGTTCGCTTATTTGCTAGTAATTGGACTCTCTTGCGTCCAAAGCTCAATATTTGAGCGTACAGTTCCCGCAATTGCTGTTTCAACCATTTCCAGCATATTGCTTCTGGAGTTTATTGGTCTATGACGTATACATAGCAGCACAGGTCTCTGAGCCGAGTTCCAAGGCAGTGTTATTGTGTATGACGAATCGAGCCAACAATCCATCAGAGTGTCGAAATGCCAAAGCCGGACACGGAACTCCACTTCAACAGGCCTTGTGGGACCTTTTTCTCTGTATTAACGGCGGGTGGAGGGTAGAGAACGACGAAAAGTACCCGACAACCAAAACCAAAGATTGTTGCATGGGACCTTGTGTGATTATCGTCCCGTAGCCGGAGATGAATATCCACGTCCAACCTAAGTCTACATGACGTCTTCCACATCCTTGGGCAATGTCTACAAGTTGGACACTACTATAAAAGACCCCTGGAAGCAAAGGAAAGTCGCCTAAGTAAAGCAAAAAAGAGGCCAAAAGCTGTATCTGAGCTTTCGTTGCTTTTCTTTTCCTTTTCTTTCTGCCGACTTTCAATATTAATATCACTGCTCAGCCCTTTTTCTGCGGCTGGGAGCAATCTTCCATCAGCAAATCCTCTCTGCTCGTGTGTGTCTTGGTATCGTATTATTTTTTTTTACTATTTTTTTGGAGTGTGTGTCATTGTAACTTGCTGTATAGTTTTCCGTGAGAGGGAAGAAAGGAAAACTGTTGGGGACACTTTGATGGACGATGGGGTCCTTAATCGGAGTCGAATCGGCTTTGATTGGGAAGCGGAAATCGTTTTCCCCGCCACTGGCTCTGGCAAGCATGGATTTATTGAGGAGGTTTGATGTAATAATGCGTGCTACTGGGAGTGTTGCTATTATCTCTTTCAGAGTTGGAGGGGGTTAAAAAGGGAGCAGCATCCTCTCGCCATGGCCCCAGGCTATTAAGGGGGGTTAAATGCGCACGTTTTCCAACAATGAAACAGAGCAACTTTGGTTCGTTTTTCGTCTGCGCTTTTCTTGCTCCGTGCTGGAGTGTTACGAGCAAATACAGAGCAATACACCACGGGTCCTTTTTGAAACTAAAAGCTACAAACAGTTCTTATACGCTCTATCCCAATCTATTATTCCAGTGTCCGGGCAGCAGTTGCAAGTTAGGAGCTTTCTGGGTGATGAGAGGCGAGCTACAAAGAGGTTTATAGGCTCGTGAAGCCATTATTGCAGCCTGCAACTGTGCTACGAGAGCTCTGTCTCTTAATACGTTAATTTTGCGCCAACAGAGAAGGCTCCCATTGGCTCTGGGCACTAATCAGCATTGCAAAAGAGCAAGTGTTCTATTTAACCCGCATTTTCTCCATATGAAATTTTTTAAGAAACGGAATTTCCACGATGTTTCCAGGGTTTTATGTTTCGGTATTAAAACCTTCCACTTGTAACCCACTCGCTGCTTCGCCACCAAAGAACAGCTTCTTAGACGGAGGTCTCTTTGCTGTAAGATTAGAGTGTTTTTAAAAGTTTCTGGCTAGAGAACATTCGCTCGAGTGAAAGAGTTGGCTATGGAGCTAAAGTGGAAATAATGCCAACGACACTTCCGCTTTTGTGGACGCCCTTTTTTTGGCGATCAATAAAGAGTACCGCACTTCGACCCCAACTTTGGCAAGGATTTCGACTTGGCTTGGTCGTTCGTGCAATGTCTTTTCATTTTTTTCTCCTCTCTTCTGCCTCTTATGGCTGCGGCGTGGCAGCGAACGGTTCACTGGTCACGGCAATAATGGCCGCAGATTGGGGAAAAAAATAAAAATCTTTTACGAAGAGAACGCGGACCACAAAGAGAATCATTTACCATAAGACGCGTCTTCTCTTGAATGAAACATGAAGGAAGAAACCCGTGTGGGGTTGCGGTCCATTAGCACTTATCTGTCTAAAACAGTCCCATTGGAAACAGAAAACACTGCACAGCAATGGATTTTTTAATTAATGAAAGGAATAAGCTGGCTTTGTGAGGAGGGTGGGTCGATAAAGTATTAAAAAAATGTACAAATCAAAAGAACTGCAGACACTATTATACCAACAGTTGTTTGATCAGTTGATCACTATGCTGTAGAAAGGGGGGGGGGTCGTTTCCGTCCCCTTTTGTGTTGGGTTTATGCTTTGTTTTGTTTTGGGGGTCTTGAGAGAGGCTAATAATGAAGTTCCTGGGCTGCAGGTTTGCGTTGTCTTTGTCTTGACAATATATAGCCTGTATTCCGGTCAGGCTGATGCTGGCGAGGCTGTTTGTCAGGCGGCGAGTCGGAGCTCTGTAAAAGCGGTGACAGAACACGAGTTTCCACTTAGGCCCCGGCCCAAGTCAAGACTTCCCAAGTTTCCATGAGGGAGAGATTTGGGTGCCTAAAGACAATTTTTTTGTTCCAAACCCAACCTTTTGGCCAACATGTAACACGGAACAAGGTATACGTTCGATGTCTTGTCGTCCCGTTTCATTTTATTTTCCCAAAAGTTTGTGTGCTCTCTCTCTCTCTCTGTCTCTCTCTATTTTGCTTCTCTTCTTCAAAGTCCCCGCGTCCCATGTTTGTCGCGTGTTCATTGCAATGAGCCATTCAACATCGTTATGGGAAGTCCGTGTTGCTTACTTATCTTAAATAAGAACAATTGACCACTTCAGAACAACCTGAGCACCTTTGAGCGTTTAACTTTTTAGCTCCAGATCGTATCAAGATCCTGCTCCAGGAGCATGACAAACATCTAAAAAATCAAATCCCAAAAAAGCATAAAATAAAAATAAAGGAGCCATTAGAAAGGGCTAAATTTTTATTTCGTTTTAAACTTTATTCCAATTTAGAATGATTTTTAGCTTGATTCTAATTTGGAATGAATTTAAACTTCATTATAATTTATAATGGATTTAAACCCAAATAGGTAGTTGAAAGTAAAACAGTTTGAAAGATAACCCACAATGTAAATAAAAAAAAATGAAAAAGAATAAGACACTTCATCTTTTATGGAGCTGTATAGGCTCGTCTTTCGTAGCAGTAGAAAAAGGGCCTTTTTTTCTTTATTTTGACGACTTTGTGTGCCTTGCATAGAAAATATAAGCTTGGATGGGGTTTTCTATATCGCGTACTCATTCAAGGGGGGTATTTACGCACGCACGTGCGACATGTTACTCTGCCATATGCACTGCAAGTACGCGATAAGGGACTCCCAGCAGGCTTTCTAACGCCTTGGACTAGCTTCCTCGGAAATGCCCGCGGGGCTCATTCCGAGCTTGACGTGAGGAGGACACCCAGCCGTCCGCGTTCTCGCGCACCCTCCTCCCGCAGCATCAAACTAGGAGCCACTTAAGAGCGAGAGAGAGATACACCGTACCCATTGTATGGGGGGGACTAGCTGGGAAATCACCCTTCTCTTCTTTCTTCTAAATACTCATAATGCTTGAAAGCTATTAAGAGGCTCTTTTTAGCACCCCATAAGCCGGTTTCTCTTAGCCCAAGCTTTTATCCCTCACCATTCGGTGTAATATATTCTTCTTATCTGTCGTCATGGAAACTTTGAGTCAAAGCCAACCTTTCGTATTATTGGTTAAGGGACAAGGCAAAAAAGAAGAAAAAAAAGGAAAAGAAAAGAAGCCAGCAAGAAGCGCACTTAAAAGCCCGTTTTTGACATCTGCATTTCTTCACTTGTACAGGAGTTTCCGTGCAGCGTGAGAGAAGGTAATACACTCTTGGGAGCCAAGGCGTTGAAACGAGTACGACAGCAGTATAGTTGGGAAAGCAGCTCAAGATATTGCTGCTGGAAGACTCATATTTGTTCACTATGGTTTGTTGCAGTAGGGGTGTTCCTGATGACTAAAACACAGCAGGCAACGCGATGACAGGTTCGCTGGCATATATAGAACTTTATTGCTGTTGCAGAACTTGCCAGTATAGAGTTTGGCATGCTTAGATGCCCACTTCCCCTGCCCCTCTGCCCCTCTGCCCCTCGACTTTGAGGAGGTGGAAGGAAATCATAAGCGTTTTTGGGTCCATTTTTGACCGGGGTGATGGACAAGAGAATGACAGGGATTGTCGATCTCGTGTCAAGTGTGTCACTCGTCGCTCTTGGAAATGGATTTTCAAAAGCCCTATTTGGGTTGCTGATGTGTTATGTGGAAGTTGAAGTTGAAGGGAAAACGAACAGGAGGTTTAGTTATGCATTAGGTTTACAAATCATGGGAGGTTGTTTCCAATCCTCATATGAATCGAGAAGACGCAAGAACGTTAATTATTTGTATCTGTGTATCGCCAAATATGCGCCTGCATATGCTTTTTCATTGTTGACTCCCCGTTCCTACGCATAAGCTCAAATGTATGGGGCGTTAGGGGCTATGTACAAGGGGCAGAAGGTGCCACGTTTTTGGGCTTGTGATAATCAGCTTATATTCAACATAGATACATTTTGCTACCCGAACCGTGTGCGTAGTCGTATTAGAAAAGCTGCTCGAAATCTGAATATAGAATCTGCCGTGGGAATGATACACACAAGGTTGACCTTTTGACTTGGTTATTAAGTCAATATCTACGTAATCGGATTGGGGTGGGCGGGGCTGCTCTATTATACATCCTAGATGTTTGGCTCTTGTTGGCACACTAACATGAAACCTAAACAATGACACGTGATGATACTCATCTATCATCACTTTTCCGTCACGTCCTTATCGAGAGAGCGTGTGAACGCACTTTTGTGTACTTTTAAGCTTTAATCCACAATAATGTACAATATTTTTATTGAATCTGAAAAAACTTATTTATTATAATATATTTTTAATTATAAAATTAATAATATACACTTTGTAATACTATAATTGCTATAATTTAACGTATAGTCATATAATTTTTTAGATGTAGTGCATAAAAAGACAATTTAAATACAATTAAGGAATCTTGAGAAAAAGGTATAAGGGTAGCAAAGAGGAATCGTGTTTTGTCCAAGCATCTAAAGATTCGTCGAACGTGAAACATCGTGTTTTGAGGTTATTTACGCCAGTAGAAGTATAATGATAAGTGCTTTGTTGGATTTGTACTTAAAAGCCGTAGCTCGCTTTGATGACCGTCCTTTCCTTGTCCTTTTTGTTCTCTTGATGCCAGTTTTCGGTCGGGGCTCTTCGTCCTTCGCTAATATTTGACAAGGGTTCAAACACCTGGGGATCTCTTGTTGAACTTGCTGGCTCTTTGGAAATTTCCAATAGGTCTGCGGATGGGGACCCCAAACAGAAAAAAGGTTTATAAATTGGTGCTTGTCTTGAGTATGTATAAGTCCACATATCAGCTGGAACAAACATGAGAAGACCCCGCGCGTCTGCTTTTGGATAAGACAACTGGTTGTCCAAGCTCGCCTCCTTGCATGTATCTACATGCAGAGTCCCCAAGTTGTCTCCATGGGTTTGAGTACACACTGCGTCAATATATACGTCTCATCTACCACTCAGCCAAGTTTAAAGAGGCCCTTAAAAGTATGCAAATAAGGACTTTCGAGTGCTCTGTACCAAAAGGTGTATTGTATAAAGCAATATAGCCATGGTCCGGGCGTCTATAAGAGCAGTTTTTCCCAAGAGCCCCAAAACAGGCATCATGGAACCGTCTGCCGTCTACTTTCTGGAGGACAAGAAGCGACAATTAGCACCTGTTTCTAATAAGCAACTTTTTTCCTCAGATTCAGGCTGAGAACTTCGTTAACGCTTTTTCATGGTAAATGTCAAATAAATAATTTGACGACCACACGAAGGATTTGACTGTGACTGGTGTGGCTACCCCGTGTAGTGCAACAAACAGTAAATATCCAGGGGAACATCTGTCGGAAATTTTATTAGCGTGAGAAAAGTCCCATCAGGGCTTCCTTTTCGGAGTTACTTTGTTGTTTGACCAAACAAATCTAGTCGTGTGGCATGGGATGGATATGACGTGCTATTAATTGTTTATCCCCTTGAACTGCTTAGCCACTTTCAAGCGAAACATAATTACTGAAACTAAAGGGTGGGGAGCTCTTTTTTATTCCTATTTTTTTCCCCTTTGCATTGTGCTTGTCGGACATAAATTCTGGTGTGAGAAAAAGGTTTTTGGTTTCATAAAGGAAGCGTTAGTGAGGAACAAGTCCGTCAACAGACTACCTTTTAATTAAGAAATGAAAACATGTTGAGGGGTCCAGATGACGAGCAAGGAAAAACGGCAACATTGATACCGTAAACAGGACCACTCCCAAGTTTGTCGACATAGAGTAGCTCATCAATATCCATTCAGTTAGCAACTTTCTCACCTTCTTGGGCTGCTTTTGGGTGGTCCATCTTTTCTTTTCTTCTTCTTTTTCTTTTTTTACCTTCTTGCCCCTTAATACTGTAAACTGTTAAAGTCCCTCCAACGATTTTGCCTTGGCATGGCAACTCCGCTGACCCAAAGGGATCTGGGATTTCCCTGAGCTTTGCTGAAATAACTATATTTTTCTTGAATGCTTTCTAAAAAGCTTTTCATGAGATGTGATCCCAGACTCGCAGGGATTGTCCTGTTTTAGAAGAAGCAGAAGCGAAGAAAAGGAATTGTGTATATATATATATATATATATATAT
>JAGJRO010000338.1:0-111745 GCA_022832285.1 Lepidurus apus apus | reverse complement strand
TATATATATATATATATTTATGCCCCCAGAAGGACACGGAGGAGAGTTGCGTGGGAGCGTCGTGGCTGGACCAACAAATCGCCCTAATCAGATGTGAATAGGCTGAAGAAATAGACGAAGGAAAAAAAAGTGCCTTCTCTTCCCTGAGAAGCGAAGGCACTTGTGCTGACACTCGAAAGCCAGCTGACTCACATATTTAGGCCCCAGAAATTAGCAAACAGTGTGTCAAAAGCTTGCAGTTCATGCCCGGGATGATGGGACGCTATAGCTGAATAAACGACTTGATGAAACGAAAAAGCAAGGCTGACAAGTGTTCTCCGTTTCGAGGTTTCAAAGAAGCCAAAGTCTTTTAGAGCACTTTACTGCCATGTTTGCTGACATTGCGCGTCTTGGCAAAACACTCGACGCCGAGGTATAGGAGCATTGCAGTCGACGCCAGCAAAAAGCACGGAATCGCCATTTACCTTTGCAGAGTGTCTTCCACTTGCTTTTGTTCACGGAGACTTGCGCAAGCGGATTTTGCATTCTCCGTGCTGGAAGTTCTGGATCAGAGGGGGTCAGAGTAGACAAGTCAAAAGTGAAGAAAAAAAGCGATGGGGAGAAATGGTCATCATGAACTTGGACATGGTGGGCTCTGCAGGCCTTAAATGGACAAACCGTGTTGCTGACGCCCCGGTTCTATCATGGACACAACATCGGCAACGTACGCTATGCATAATGGAAGAACAGAGGGAATTGTAGCCCAAACAAAGCCTTCGTCAGCAGCATGTGACATTATAACGCATGGGATGGATCCGTGTTGCACACACACCAGTACACTTTATCGCTCCCGAACTGGGTGAGAGCAAAGCGAACACGGAATCCAACAGTCAAGTCACCCTTAATTGACTTTGATGCAATTGCACACTCATTGCCCCCCCTCCCTGACCCATACGAACTAAGAGTTAACTTAAAAGTGTCAGCCAGTCGTTTTTTGGACAAGTGTACGTGTGTAGAAATAGAGCGCGAAAAAATAAGTCAATTAAAGAAAAAGCTTAGATGTATACAAGCGGGGAAGGACATTTCCGTGGGCAAGAAGTCCGGCGCATGCCAAGCGGAAATGTGGTGGTTAAGATTTGCAACTTGCTATGCAATTTTGGGAGAAAACAAGCAAATTGGTCCTATTCTTGGCAACTTCCGTTAGTCGTAGTGGGGGGTTCGAGTTTAACCAACAATACTTGTACACTTTTCGGAGGTCCTTTGTTGTGGGGACTGAAGAGCGGAGGAAAAAGGGCCCCCTTTTCCTTGTCTCTACATTTCCGTAACGCATTGGCTCCTTTAAGAGTTATACTCTGGCCCACAACAACCGCATGCCGAGCCCCTAAAAATTCAATCGCTATTTTCCTTAACAGATAAAAATGGACGAAAGGGGGTCAATCGAATGGAGAGGACGACGGTGCGAACGCCATGCGTTTCTGCAGACGCTCGGCAATGGACGAAAAGAGCGAAAAGCAGAGTGGCTTTGAGCTATATTATAGGCTTATAGATTAATGCCTCATTCATTTGGGTAAGTTGTGCCACTGTAAATGCTATTAATAACGCCTTGGCCATTAAGAAGGCAACATGGCACACGCTGTTCTTAGTGAGCTGAGCTGCTCCTTTTGCTCGTGTTCAATGCAACTCTCTCACGAGCCTGATGGATGGTGTTAACGTTATAGCCCAGGATAATTAGCTTGTACAGCCCTTAATGGCTTTTGACACTAAGAGAAACCCCCCGCTTCTCTCCTTCATGATTCATGGCGTTTCCACTATGTGTTGCAACACCCTCTACTAAATGCCGTGGGGCACAGCCTCATGCCTTTTATTTTTTAGGATTTCCAAAGCTTCGTCATCTCCATAATGCTTTTGATGCGGGATATGCATGTTGAGCGCCATAGATGTGCACACACCCTTTCAGTTTCTGTGACATCACTGCATTAGTGGTTACATACGGGTCAGTGCAGCTCATTGAGCATCGGAAGGAAACACTTCCGACTTACGGTCAGCCACAGTGCTTGGAACTACCATCGATGGACTCGGCAACTTTCGGTTCCCCTTTTCCTTTTAGCCCCCTGACGTTACAGTCCATCATGGAGCCATTAAAGAGACGGATGCTGGAGCTCCGGAGAAGGGGGGTCTTGCATATAGAAGTTTTTCGTGTTGCGCCACTAATAGTTGAAATTGATTCGAAGCGTTTACTTTTCAGACAGACAAAAAAAAGTATAGGAAATGTATACTTATATATATAATTCAAAATAATTCGACTGTGGCTGTACTGAGTACTGAAGAATGGAAACGAAATAAAAAAGAAGCGAAGGTTCGGTGTTGTTTTTCTGTTTTTAGACTGGACTTTAGAGACGAAAAACAGCTCCCGGGCGATTGAGTTTTACCCACCATGCTGTTTGTTACCCTTGTTTGAGGGGATGAGGTTATACAAAAACCAAAATTATTTATTGATGGCACGATTATGAGCCCTGGTGCCCCTTGCGTGATCATCAACGTGTACTTGGCGAGTCAAGACTCACCACACTTGAATATAAAAGACTCCTGAACAAGTTTATGACATGCTGGACATGGCGTAAAGGTTTCAGTGCTAAGGCCATAAGCACAAATGAAATCAGGGTCTGGTCTCTGCATTGCGTGTCCTATAAACTATGCAGATGAGGGCCATAAAACTGACCAATCAACAAATGTAAGTCGGCCAGGAGCAGTGTAAGCATTAGTGGGATATAAAGAGAGCCATGGGCACGCATGCATCAGTTTCATGCACAAGATTTTTTAATGGGTAGCCTATTCAGACAGCTGTTTGACAGGATCATGAGGAATTTTGGGAGCCGTTATATAGTTCACCTCAGCTTCTCCCCAAAATTTGTTTTTATTTTATATGGCCTCATCAATTGTAAACTTTTACACCCTTAGAAAGTATTGATTGATATAGTGCAGACGGCCATAAAAGATTCTCTGCTTTATATGCATCCCAAACCGTGCTGACATTTATAGCCTCCTGATGGGCCTTCCCCGAAGTTTCTGGTGGAATTAGTGGTCTCTTAATTTCTGTAACTTGATTATGCAACTAGACGACCTTTAACCATTTCTTTTTTTAAGCTATAAGCCATAAAAATTTCCTTCTTTTGGAAAAAAAATCACTGGAAAGTATAGCATATAAGAGGGTGAGAGGGTGGGGAGCAGGACTTGCAAAGCATTCTCGCACTATACTTTTTCATTCCCCCTTTATTGATGCCTGCACGTTATAGATTTATGAGACTTATCGAAGGGGAGTGGGTGATCGCTTTAGCCTTATGAATAAAGGCGCCTGACCTGGCGGGAAAAAGGCCAGTTGAATCTCAGGCACCCTTTTCTATTCCCTTGTATACTTGTGTATATGGGGCTTTCCTTCCTTCCTCCCTTCCTTCCTACTTTTGATTGAGCCAAGGGTACATACATACACACGAAGGGAATGTATATATCGTTACTATAATGCGTGTGTGTATCCAATACAGGGAAATCTCGAGCCTGTTATATTGAAAGCTTACCCTGTTTTTTAGTCTGTTGAATATATGGTAACATCCTGTGATGCTGCTTTTCTCCAGGGACATGGATTGACAGCGTGAAGAGCATGTGTTGCCTTATCGAACTCTTTTATAGACGAGGAATAAGATGCTTCTGCGTCGAAGTGATTTCCGAGACATGTTTCAAAAACGTCAAAACATATTTTTCACCCAAGAAGTTCTTTTTCTTTTCTTTTTTTAAGGGAAAGCGAGGGTTCTGGTATTTAAAGCAAGCTTGCTGGATGCTGGGCCTTACATCATGTTATATGGAAGCAATAGTGCTTTCTGGTTTACTGTTGCCTGGTGATGGAGTCAATCTCAATCCCGCGGGATGGCAATCGCTTTAAAATCCCCAAGTCTTTTGTGGAGCTGGCACAGCCCAAAACCCAAGTAAAAGCGCCGTACGTTATCGTGAGAAACACAAAGAGCTCTGATGCTGTTAAACTTCCCCCAACGCCTCTTAAATAAATGCTGTTATTAAAAGGGAGTGGAAGGTAGAGAGTCCCAATACTAGCAAAGAAGAATCCTAATACCAGTGTCACACACTTGCACTGCACGAGCATTATACCTAACCCAGCAGAGAAAATACTGGAGCAGCAGCAAAGAGCAAGAAAAGCCTTTACCCTCTCTCTCTCTTGGAGCCCCGTAATTTAATCTGGGTTTTGCGAACAAAAATAAACGCTTTTTTAGCGACTCAGGATTTTAAATAAAGGATTAAGGGGAATAGGAGCCGCTAAAATAGTCGGTGGCATGTCGCAACTAAAAGTTTGGGTCGTCGTTAAAATTAAAAAGTCGAATTGTTACTCATTTTAAGTTTAAGAGTGTAATACGCTGCGAGTAAGCAGAGGTTTCGGTTAACTTTTCCATCTAGGAATGAGGGCGCCATATCCGAGTTAAGCATTTTGAGTAAGCGAACTGTGAAAAAGACGGGCGAGCAGCAGCGAACTGACAGCTTCCCCATTTCGAGGTAATCGCAACAAAGCTTTTGGGGATTCAAATGCCATCTTTTCTAGCAAAGTCGACGCCTGTTTTTTGGCTGACGACATCGTCTTGTTGCAGCAAACGATCGCGTTGCTTGCTTTGCTTCTTTTGTTCCCCTCTTTCGCCCGAAACCCCTTGTTGGGATCAAAGGCTTTAAGGTGCGGGGAGGTCGAGCGTGTTCTTCCGCTTCTGTTGAACTTGCGCGACTCGAATTCCCCGGGATCTCTCTGATGTTGCTATTTTGCCTTCGCCACTCGAGACTCTAGAGGATATGTGAATACAAAAGGCTAGGCTTTACTGGGAGGGAAAAAAGTCGAGAAACTGAAAGGCTATCAAGCAAGGAGGTTCAAGCATATATATGTAGCGAAAAACAAAAAGTAAAAGCTGCTGTAGTCAGCTGTCGTGTGGGTTGCCTATAAGCCTGTAGGGACCCAACCAAGGATCATAATGGATGGGAGCTACCAGAAAACCGATGGGGCAACCATCGACGTTGATGAGCACCAACATTGTTTTCCGAGCATTAACTTCCACAGCAACAAAGCCAGCAGGGCTTTAAAAAAGGGAGGATTGTCGTGTAAAAAGATGGTGTACAATTCGCCATGATACATCTCGTTCTCCCCTTAAGTTGCAACGACTCTGCTCCCGAAATCTTGGGAAGGGGATCGATTACAAGCTTTACCCCATTTGCCTTTTTCGTTTGCAGCCTGGCTTTTAAGAACATGTGATTCTACTTGTGCAGAATTCCCAGAATCTATATTCGGTAGACTACTTTTATAGTGCCATGTCAGTATAAGCATAGTACTGCTGAAGTACTGTAAGACCAAGGGAAATACACTTTTATTTCAATAGACATACGGTATAATAGCGCTCCATTTGTCTTCCAATTTCTAAAGCATTAAAACACGCTTTAATTGTTTTTGTGTGTTTTTTAACATAGTTCGTCAACGGTACAGAACGTTGGGGTTGGGATAATTGCTGTTTAAAAGTAATTGCAACATTTCGTTAGTTTTTCAGTCATAGTACATTTGGAGAAGTTATGTAGGGTCTCCTGTTGACCGCCGCGATGTTCTGGCGCCACTTACCGGGAGCGCGCAAGCCATGCTTTAATGCATAAGGTAACTTGATGCGTTAGCAAATTGCTGGAGTTAAGTTACGAATAATAAGCTAATAACACCATGGAGCGACCAGACAAATCTGGTCAAGGCAATTATGTTCTTGATCGAAGATTAGAACCTCGTATCAAATCTGTAAGTAACTTTTTCCCTTCTCAATGCACTTGTAAATTCTAGATTCACGATAAATGACATTCTTCTCATTAAATAGTATCTGGAGGCTAACAAGAACAACAAGTATATTGATGTGGTTGACATGGCAGATAGCTTACGAAATATGTATTCCGAATATGGAAGGAAGAAACGAATTCCTTTCAGGATCTCTGTGGAAAAAGCGTTTGAGGGAATACAACAATCTCTTGGCGTTAAAGATGAAAGCACTCAAAATGACGAAAGCCCACATAATAGTGACTCGGACATAACAGAAGTAGAACCTTCGTCTTCCACAGTAAGCGTTCAGCTAGGAAAGTGCCGATTTGTTATTAGTAATAATATCTTTTTGTTCTTATTTTTAGGAGAAACAAGCTGGAAACCAGTTGATGAGATCCATGTACAATAAAACCAGCAGTCAGCAGGCATCCACCAACCATGCCAATGATGACATTCTGATAATAGATAATCTTGGGGACTACAACAGTCCAGATGACATGGATGAGGAGGAGCTTCCGTCTTTTAAAAGAGGAAAACAACGCACCAAGCAGGTCGTTATAGTTTCTGTTACTCTTTTTAGTTCTAGCAGTTAACTGGTTGCAACTTTTCTTAGACGACCTCAAAAAAGACCAAGAAACGAAAACGTACATCTGATAGTGATATAGATGATGAAGCAGGTACAGACAAAAAGAAACCTTCAGAAACACATTTGCAGAAGGCTACAGCCACTTTTGCAGACGTTGGTGGGAACAGAAAAACGTTGGAGGTAAAAAGTTTCCTCCAATCTTTTTTAAATAAATCAATACATTTCTGGGTATTTCTTAGGAAGTGTGCTGGCTTTTATTGCACTTAAAACACCCCGAAATCTATAATAAGCTGGGTATCTGCCCTCCGCGGGGTATACTACTTCACGGTCCCCCTGGATCTGGAAAAACACTCTTAGCTAACGCCATTGCAGGGGTAAATATCATTAAGTGGATGAGATTTTTTTTTTTAATTTTGGCTTGTCTTCGGTGTCATTTAGGAACTGGATTTTCCCTTGTGTAAAGTGTCCGCACCTGAAATAGTTTCAGGCGTTTCAGGCGAATCTGAAGAGAAGATTCGGGCTTTGTTTGAAGAAGCCATTACCAACGCCCCGTGTGTGCTTTTCTTGGATGAAATCGATGCCATCACCCCGAAACGAGAAACAGCTCAACGTGAAATGGAAAGAAGAATCGTAGCACAATTGCTGTCCTGCATGGACGGTATATTGTAAACCAGCACTACTCGTCTTTTTCTTCAATAGCTTTTTGAATCCGGAACAGATTTGGGCTCGAGACCGTTGACTGCTACAGTTCTGGTTATTGGAGCAACCAATCGCCCTGATGCTTTAGACCCTGCATTGCGAAGGGCAGGAAGGTTTGACCGAGAAATAGCTTTGGGAATCCCTGACCAAGCAGCCAGAATCCATGTCTTACAAGTGCTGACGCGAACATTAGCTTTGGGACCTGATATAGACTGGACTTTCCTCGGGAAAAGAACTCCCGGTTTTGTTGGAGCAGATTTGGCAGCCTTGACCAGGGAAGCAGCAATGGCCTCTGTAAACAGGTAGCAAAAAACATTCTAAGAAGAAAAAGACATCTTAGTTTATCTTTGTGGACTCAATCACTGTAAATACATTACATTTTAGAGAACTGATTACGTTGAGAGATCAATTTTTGCAGTCAAAAGAAGCTGTAAAAACAGAGGAGTCAAAACCACAGGAACCTGAGCTTCACTCCACCACAAATTTTGAAGTAAAGGATACTGCTGTAGCTCCCCAGAAGCCAAGTCTGAACTTAGAATATCTCACGTCTTGGCTGAAAGAGCAAACACCCTTTCAGCCAGAGCAGTTGCAACATCTTACCATTAATATGGACGACTTTATGGCTGCTATGCAGGTCGTACAGCCTTCTGCATTACGAGAAGGCTTCGCCACGGTACCGGATGTTACATGGGATGACGTGGGCGCTCTCAAGTCTGTTCGCGAAGAGTTGGAAATGGCCATTTTGGTAAAAAAAAAAAAAAAAAAAAAAAAATCAGCGTATTCTATACACTAACGTTTGATTTATGTACAGGCTCCTGTCCGCCATGCAGAAGCTTTTGCAGCACTAGGAATTAACAGCCCATCTGGTGTGTTGCTTTGTGGCCCTCCAGGCTGCGGCAAAACGCTTCTAGCCAAGGCAGTGGCTAATGAGGCGGGTATTAACTTTATTTCTGTCAAAGGACCCGAGTTATTAAACATGGTAAGCTTCTAACTTTTCATAAGAAACTGCTCATTTATTTGGGGGAAAAAATATTTAGTATGTAGGTGAGAGCGAACGAGCTGTCCGACAGTGCTTTCAGCGAGCGAGGAATTCTGGTCCGTGTGTCATTTTCTTTGACGAGTTGGACGCTCTCTGTCCGAAACGCTCTGATCATGGAGAGGTTTATTTGATAATTTAACACTTTACTAGGAATATCTTTCGTAATCTGTTTGGGCTATTCTAGGGAGGTTCCAGTGTCCGCGTAGTGAACCAACTTTTGACTGAAATGGACGGTTTGGAAACACGTAAAGGCGTTTATTTAATGGCGGCCACAAATCGGCCTGACATCATCGATCCCGCGGTATTGCGACCCGGTCGCTTGGACAAGATTCTTTATATTGGTTTGCCATCTTTAGAAGACAGACTCGATATTTTAAAAGCAGTCACGAAGGTACGGCACGGCAGTTCATTTTTGTCTTTTGTCATCCTAATTGTCATATTTTAACTTTTTTCTTATCTAGAATGGGACAAAACCTAAATTGGCACCTGATGTTGATCTTGCTGCTATTGCGACGCATTCGAAGTGTGAAAACCTGACTGGTGCTGATTTAGCAGCGTTGGTCAGGGAAGCTGCCGTTTTAGCGTTGAAAGATCTCGTGTTTTTACATAATTTGCAAGATGAGCATTCTCTTGCTGTTTATGAGCGCCATTTCCTTGCCGCTTTGGAAAAAATACGGCCATCCGTTAGTGAAAAAGTACACTTTCCTTCAGTTTTATTTATTTATACTATTCTAATAACTCCGTTTTATCGTTAGGACCTAATCAAGTACGAAAAACAGAGGCGATAGGTGTAATTTGTATCTACTGATTTGAAATACAAGCAAACTTTTAAGTGGTACCCGTCCTCCGAGAAAAGGGGGTTTTCCCGCGAAGCTGGCACGGGTTTACTCTGGCCAAAAAGGTAGCTGGAAGAGTAACTTGATTCATAGAACTGGAACATCGTCAACGTTGAACTAGGAAACCAAACGTAGGGATCGTAGTTCCCGTTCCAGGTAGCGTATATATAGGGAACATGACTCGTGCAAATTTAGCATTCAGTCGGTGGGAAACAGATCGTGTTGGTACTCAAAGTAGTTTGGCAAAAGTCTTTAAAAACTATGGCATCCAAATGGGTAAGTGGATCGATTTGGAGAGAATATGTACAAGTTTAAACGTTTCCTGTTTTTCTAGTTCTATGTGATCGTAGCGTTGGCGATATTTCACGCCTCGTCTGGATTTCCGACATTCATCTTTCCAGAGAGCAAAGACGCAAATTTGCAGGATACAAGGGAAAAATGTGACGAAGTTGCTGCTGATTCTCTCCTAAATGAACCACAGCAGTCTAGAAACGACCAAAATGTACACCCAAAAACTGATCAGCAAGAATCGGTGAAAAAGGATGCCACGCAGGAGTTTCCTTCGAATCCTAAACAATCGCCTTCGAATACTCAATCAAACGCAGATTCCAAGCGTGAAGGAAAAGCATTAAATCCGCAGCCGATTAAGGAAGAAAAAGAGTCAGAAACTTTAGAGCGCGAAACTGTGAAAGAACCTGCATCGGATCCTGGGCAGAAGAATATTGAGCGCGAGACTGTGAAACAACCTGCATCAAATCCTGAGCCGAAAAGTAAACCCGAGACGCGTCAGCCTAAACCAGAGCAGACCAAGGCGAAACCTTCGAATCCACAGCGACCTTCGGAAGGGGAGAAAGACTCGAAAACTCCAAACCAAGATAAGAAAGAAGCCATCCCAAAAAATACTAAACCAGCAGCGCCACCCACAAATCAGGAAGCTTCGCGGGTGAAAAAAACAGAAAATAAAGCTCAGCAGCCTGCTGGTCAGGTCGAAAAGCAACCCAAAAACGTTAAAGATGAACCGCAAGGCGCCGAAAAGAAACCAGTAGAAAATCTTCAGTCTAAAGGAGAACAAAATCCAGTCGAGCCCATTGAACGTAAAGCAGAGCAGGAGAAGGCCAATCCTTCGAATCTAGAGCAACGAAACACTGAAGACAAACCAAAGGAAACACCAAATATCGAGAACAAGGGAAAGGATAACAAGAACGTCCAGCCTGCAAGTATCGAACAAGTACCAACAAAGAATAAAGAGGGTATTAGTGAACAAAAACCAGATACTTCCGATGCTGCCAAACCCGATTTGAAGCGAAACAAGCGAAGCATCTTTGCTCGTTCCTTTCCGGGTCCCTTCCTACCGGGACCTCTAGTACCTGGATCACCCATCTTCATAGGCCCACCCCCTCTGCCTATTGGGTAAGTCACGAAAATGCTTGTCAAGTCTTGTCTGATTACGATTATGTCTATTACAGACGTGTGGGAATTGCAGTTCCCGCACCTTTCCCTGGAATCATTGGCGGCCCAGCGTTTTTGCCGGGACCAGCACCTTTTGGTGGCATAGGAGTCGGAATTGCTGGTCCTTTCTTCCCTTGAGATTTTTTCCTCTTTCTGCGAACGTATTGCTGCTGATGTATCGTTACTGGATAAGTGTTGTTCCGTGTCCGTTTTTTTGTGTTTTTCATGATAAGTTTAAAATTTCTTAATAAAATTGTTACGGATTACCAGACGAAAGCGTTTACATCGTTTTAAGGTTTTTGTAATGTTGATACGGTTTTGGAAGTTATTCCCATATTTCAATCATAGCGTGAAACTAAATAGGCTTGGAATAAGGCATCAACCTCCAATATTTATAAAGAAATCAGGAAAATACTACTTGTCTTGTTGTGTATTTATTGCTAAGTAATTACTGTAAAACAAATTAAGGTCCAGTAAAAAGGGTTCAGGCAAACTAGGTGTGAATTGTTTTTAATGCAAAACCAAGTTAAGTAGATCAGCAATTAAAAAACATGACCGAACGATAGGATACAACTGAGGCATAGTATTCAATGGTCTTCGTTGTCCTCTTCACTACTGCCAGACCGGGTACGGGATTGCTTCATTTGACTTGCCTTGGCAAGCTTGGAAAGACACTTTCTTAGGTCTTTATCCAAACAAACCTTATCTGGCTCGATCCTTATGGATGGTGCTGGTCGATATAATTTAACGATAACCTCGTCCACATTACCGCGTTCCTGTTGTTCAGTCAAACGAACGATGGGTTTAACCGTCGTATGAATTATTTCTTCGGTGGTAGGCGTAGGTGTAGATGTCGTAGTAGGTTTAGACGTCGTTTTAGTTGTGGGTGCAGTTGTCTCGGTCGGCTTTTCTGTGGTCGTGGCTGTCGGTTTTGATGTCTCAGGTTTAGCTGTTGTAGTAGTAGATGAAGTAGTAGAAGTACCTTCCTCCGCCCCTTGCGCTTTATCTCGAGTATTGCAATTATTGTTCACGTTTAAGGAAAGTACGACGGGGTTATAATTCATAAAACCGTTTCCTGGCGCCTGGATTGGTGGAATTTCCGGGACTTGTGTAGGCTTAGTTGGAGGCACTAAAATACAAAAAGTAATTTAAAAGTACTTTAAAAATGGCCCAGATCACGGATAAATATACACTTACTACGAGTAGGGGTTATCGTCGTTTGTGGAGGTAGAGCGGTCGTGGAGGTAGACGGAGTGGGCCTATAGGTCTCCGTAGGCGGTACGGTCGGGTTAGGCGTAGGCGTGGCAGGCTGAGTAGTCGAAGGATAAGGGCAAGGAGTAGGCGTGGTAGGCTGAGTAGTCGAAGGATAAGGGCAAGGAGTAGGCGTGGTAGGCGGAGTAGTCGAAGGATAAGGGCAAGGAGTAGGCGTGGCAGGCTGAGTAGTCGAAGGATAAGGGCAAGGAGTAGGCCTGGTAGGCCTGACAGGCGGCAATGGAACGAATCCACCAAGAAAAGGCTGCGGAAAGAAAAAGCGCTGCAATACTTGTCCTAATTGGCTTCCTGTAACGATCAGTGGAAGGTTAAGACTTTGACACATTGAAAAAGTACAAATTTACCGTGTTTTCGTGCGAAAGAAGCCGCTACGTCCGCGTCGCATTCTAAATAACGCTGGGATCCTTCCTTTACTTCCCTGCACCGAAAAGTGGTGTCGTATGCCGATGGAGAACTTCGATGATGCGTTGCCCGGTTTTCCACCGAATTCAATTCGGCAATTACGACAAGCAAGACAACCCAGGACTTCATAATTAACATGTCTTTGAAAAGACACTGAAATTGATCTTTAAAAACTCCAACAGGTGATTGTGCGAATAAAAGTCTGCCTCCGTTTCCGAAGCACCCCAAACTACGAATAACGCAAAGAATAAGCTCAAGGCTCGGAAGAACGAAGCACGGAGACCAAGTTCATCCGCTCCACTTTATTCTAAGAAAAACAGAAAAAAACTTTCTCTTCAACGATGCTGCGACGTCTGTTCATATTGCCCAGGTAGCTTTCGTATTTTGCGAGATTTTCGTCGCCTAAAACAGAATCTCAATCTCAAAGATATATAGATTTCGAGGTCCAGATTGGCTATACCTACTGACTGGGGTACGGCGTGAAAAATGAACTCGCGCATTTGTGTTGTGTTAGGAAGCATCATAATACAAACGATAATCCTACGTGCAGTATTATTTTAGACAACTTTATATTCATGATTGTGTTATGCGTTATGATTGTGCCATATTATTTGACCGAGATTGTGACATCGGTTTCGTAATGCGAAATAGGCTCTTACAAACTTTTTACACATAATATTGTAGTTACCCAAGGATGCCGTTTGGTGACAGCACGTCTCGGTAAAATCGTCAGCGGTGGGAGGGGAGGGACGAGGGAAGGGCACTGGCACTGGCAGAGCATTAGGAAACGAGAAAGCTTGGTAGAGAGTAGAGAAGTTCAAGCCCAGGAAAAACTTTTAAGCAAATCCCCAAGATCTTGTGTGTGGGTTTCGAATTATCTCAGTCAACTTATTTGATATCGCATGTCCTTCCAAAATCTCAACACTTTTGGTAAGTGCTTATTTTACTTTTTATTTAAAAACGTTGTTAAGAAAACCAGATTAGACGAATGAAAGCCAAAATGGCTGACGTTTGATGGGGCTTGGGTTGGGTAATGGTTATTCCTTTCCTATTTACTGGCAACCAAGCCTTGAATTGCATATTTTAATTATACGAAATCTCTGTATTTAGTGTAATTCACTGTATGTCTGTTACTATTATTTTTTGTGTAAAGCGGTTCAATGACACAGAAAGATAACTTATTTTCATTATTTTTTGTCGGAATATCGATTTCACAAGATATCACACGCATGGCCTAGTTTTTTTCGTTATAAATGGTTAGTGACTTGCTAATTCGTTAATTCTGTCCGATTCATTCATTTTTGCAGACCCCTTCGCCGATGCGGTCAAAGGAAGCGATGACGGTGTCCAGGACGGTTTGGTGCACATCCGTATTCAGCAACGTAACGGGCGAAAAACACTAACTACTATTCAGGGATTGTCGTCCGAGTACGACTTGAAGAAAATAGTCCGCTCTTGCAAGAAAGAATTCGCCTGCAACGGAACTGTGGTAGAGCACCCTGAATACGGCGAAGTTCTTCAACTTCAAGGCGATCAGCGAGAGAACATTTGCCAGTGGCTCACGAAAGTAGGCCTGGCCAAGCCTGAGCAGCTCAAAGTCCATGGCTTTTAACTTCTACCACCATGTTGCTTCTCGGCTCCATCCATCCTCTCAACGTCGGTGTTTTATCCTTACGCCATTCTCATGTAGTTCCAGCAATCACATATTACCCACGAGCAGAAGTTGGTTGATAGGGGCATAATTTAGGTTTAAAATTTTTGGCTTTTTTTGTAACGTTCCTGGCTTCAAGAATTTCGTGTTGTCTTCGAAATGGATTGGAATAAATCTAATTCTTAATAACTCTTGGCCTTTGTTGGGTATCTTGTTACACAATCTCTTAAGATCATAAAAGGCAAGTTGATATACTGCTTAAAAATGATCCGTATATTACAATATGAAAACAAAACATAATTGTCTTAAACACAAAGCGTTAGGCTCGTTCACACCTGGTATTTTTTCCGAAGCTCTTGTAAAGTCCATTCAGTCACTCCCTCCTCGGCCAGATCTTGCTGCCGGTCTTGCAAGCTGTTCATTATTTTCTCCATGAGTTGCTTGCAAGTAGTGCGTTCAATAACACTCAAAAACTGAAGGCTAATGGCAAACCTTGAGTAGGGAGAAATTTTGCAAATAATACGGTAATCCAGACTTTTGGGAAGAAATACTCCATACCTTTTGGCTTCCGCCAAAGCTTCCAAGAGTCCAACAATGCAAACAATATCCCCGGTGGATGGACTGAAGGCTAATAAAGTCTGTAATATTTCGCCAAGCAATCCAACTGGGATTTCAAGCCGAAATAAGTGGCCCAATGCCGCTGGACCCATTCGTTGTAGTAAAGATAACCGATCGACAATATCCAGATTTCTCCAGCAGTTTACAAACTGCTGTGAACTTGTAGGGAGCCTGCCTTCGTCCTTTAGGGTAAAGAATCAACTTATTGGAACTCGCTCGCACTATGTACTTTTCCTTTTTAAACAAAAATAAAGTTACCAAGCAATTAGGTGTCGGCGGACAAGGCGAAGGAGACGTATTTGGCGATTGCCCGTACTCGTATTCTCCATTGGATCTCCTTTTGTTGCTCATTGCTAAACTATTCCATAAGCTCTGCTTACATCGCCCGTTACCCAGTTTTTCACCCTTCTCGAGAGGGCGAAGATGAGCTCCCCTTACCAGCTCCCTACGAACATAAAAATGTGTCAAGCTATTTTATTTTAAACTTATGGGCTGAAAACTTATTTACCTGAACTCTTCATAACTCGAAACTCTTTGCGCTACAGCTCTATACTTTGCATCGTTTTCTCTCTGGTGCCTAATATCGCTATCCAACGCTGCATGTAGATCCTTTTCCAGCTGTACAAAATCTAGAGACGAAATTTCATCTCCCATTCTTTTAATGAGATTCTTGTGTGAACTTGTTATCTGGCGGTCTATTCTAAGGAAACAACGAATTAATACTGGTAATTGAGGAGACTAATGGGAAAATAATCCAGAACACCTTTCAGGAATTAATTAATAACGCACTTACTATTTTACGGACAAGGTAAAAATTATACCATTCAGAAGTATGTCATAACCTCAAAATTTTGGACAAAAGTAGGTCCGCATTGAACCAAGTTCGAGGTTTGGGACTCGCAGTTCTCGGTTCCATGCTTTGATGCGTGCTGCTAAAGGCAGTAAAGTTACAGTTCGCGGGTTGCACGTGGATATATTCCAGCGTGAAATTTCTAAGCTTTATACAAACTAAAATGGGTAGAAAAATTAACTTAGCTGAAAAGCAAAAGAGTGGACCGGGCCGTAAAGCTAAGAAACAAAAGGCACCTACATTTCAAGTTGTTAAACAAGGTAAAATTCTTTTCCAACCTTAAAAATACAAATATTACAATAATCAACATATTTAATTTAACGTTTTTAATTAGATACTAGAGATGAAAACAAAGCTTTGGGAAGGAGATCACAAAAGAGAGCGGCAAAGCGAGCAGCCAAGAAAGTGGGGCTCCTTTTGTCTGGATCGAAGTCTAAGACGGACACGAAGCCGAAACCTGCCAAGAAGCCGAAATTAAACGACTCGGATGATGAAAATATGCCTGAAGAAGACTTGGATATTAAGAAAAGTGCTGTCCCAAAGAGAAAAGGTGTTGTATCTTTTGATGGTTCGGATTCAGAAGAAGACATGCCAGACACCTTTGATGGAGATCAAACAGACGAAGAAGGGGAGGAGGAAGAGGTGGACCAGGAGGACGACTTTGAGGAAGAAGATTCAGAAGAGGATGCAGATGAAGAGCAACCGTCAAAATCCAAGAAACGGCAGTTACCCATGGATTCAGACTCTGACGAAGAAGACATGCCGGATAACTTCGGAGCCGATTTCGAGGACGGTGCTTCAAGTGCGTCCGAAAACGACCATGATGATGACGATAAGGATGAGTTGCCAATCGAAAAGGCTTCCAAGAAACTGAAGAAGAAGCAAGCGAAAGACGAGTAATGTCGTGATCCTGTTACAGCGAAAAGGAAAAAATCTAATTCGCTTTTTGTTTCAGTGAACTAGCGGAGGAGGAGCTGAAAATGAATGTCACAGCAGGAGGAGAATCGTTTAAACTACCTTCAGGCACCGAAATTGACAAAGAAGCTGTTCTGCCCCCTGACCTTGCTATATTGCAAACCCGAATCAAAGACGTAATCGGGGTCTTAAGTGATTTCCAAAATAGGCGGGAGGATGGAAGGTAAGTTGGTCGTTTTTCAATCAACCAGGTTATTTCACTTGAGTGTATCTGGGTTTTAGGAGTCGATCAGATTACCTCAGTCTACTCAGAACTGATTTATGTACCTATTACGGATACAACTCATATCTGATGGAGTGTTTGATGCAAATATTTCCCATTACCGAGCTAACGGAAGCATTGGAAGCCAACGAAACACCGCGTCCCATCACACTGCGCACAAACACACTAAAAACCCGTCGTCGTGATTTAGCCCAAGCTCTAATCAACAGAGGTGTTAATTTGGATCCCTTGGGTAACTGGACGAAAGTCGGTTTGGTTGTTTATGGTTCCCAAGTTCCTCTGGGCGCTACACCTGAATATTTGGCTGGGCATTATATCTTGCAGGTAAAACAAATACTAATTTAGTCCTTTCCATTTCCAAAAGACTACTTTTTTATTATTTTATTGTTAATCTTCCTGTTTTTGTTTTGTTATAATAAAGGGAGCCTCCAGTCTTTTACCAGTAATGGCCTTGGCACCACAAGAAAAGGAACGGGTACTTGACATGTCATCTGCTCCGGGTGGAAAGACTTCTCACATGGCAGCCTTAATGAAAAATACCGGTATTTTGGTGGCAAATGATGCCTCTGCGGATCGTGCCAAAGCCATTGTGGGCAATTTGCACCGATTAGGGGTGACAAATGCCATCATTTGCTCATATGATGGAAGAAAGCTGCCTACAGTATGTGACTTTCCGATTTTGAAGCAAATTAATAAGCTTTTTTTAAGGTGTCGGGAGGTTTTGACCGAGTTTTATTGGACGCGCCGTGCTCGGGAACGGGAGTTATTGCCAAAGATCCTACTGCAAAGAGCTCCAAGGAGGAAAAAGACATCCTACGCTGCTCCCACTTGCAAAAGGAATTGATTAAAGCAGCCGTGGACTGCACCGATGCGGATTCCAAGACGGGTGGTTACATCGTTTATTCAACATGTTCGATCTTGGTAATTAAAATGACTTCTCGAGTTAAAGGGTATGTTATGAATTAATGTGCATTATTCTAACAGCCAGAGGAAAATGAATGGGTCATTGACTACATTCTCAAAAAACGCCACGTTGCTCTGGTACCTACAGGACTGGATTTTGGACGGGAAGGATTCACGCGATTTAGAGAGCACAAGTAATCTTTTACGCGTTCTACATTTGAGACTGAACGTTTTCTAACGTGGGCTTAACAGGTTCCACCCTACTATGAAGTTAACACGTCGATTTTACCCACACACTAATAACATGGACGGGTTCTTTGTAGCCAAGTTGAAAAAATTGTCCAACAAGATTCCAGTCACCAAGGAAGTTGAGGAGGAGAAGGAGGAAGAACCATCTCAACCCGTTCAAAAAGAGAACGATACAGATAGTGATAGTGAAGAAGAAAAGCCCAAGAAAGCTTCCCTCAATGGTAAAGGGAAGGGTAAAGGAAAGGGCACGGGGAAAGGTAAGGGCAAAGCCGGCAAGGTAGGGAAGCCGGGCAAAGGGAAGTTGCGGAAAAAAACTCAAAAGAAAAAGAATAAATAAACTTTTTGTTATTGTGGCCTGATGAACGAGAATCATACACCTAATTAAGCTACATTCCCATGTTTCGATTTCCATTTACGGATGTTTTCAAATCCGTTAATACCCAGTTGATAGTCTTGGAACGTTTGTTCGATTTGCTCCCGTGTGTTCATTACAAAGGGACCTTGTTGGACGACTGGTTCTCCTATGGGTTGTCCTGCAATCAAAACGAAATGGGCGGATGCTGCTCCTTTATTCTTGAATTCCACACATTGGCCGTCGCCGAATACAACTGTATGATGAGGACTGACTTGAGTTTCCTGGCTTCCTGATACTAATAAAGGTAATACTCGTTCAAAACTGCATTCCCCCCNCCCCCCCCCCCCCCCAAGCGACGTTACCGAAATGTATATGTTCGCTAATCACATACGCAAAGGCTGTCCAGCCCTGTGGGATTTCCTGCTTGAAGTAACTCCCGGGCTGAACCAAGAAATCAAAGTAGTACGTTGGAGTTCTTGTACGGACCGGGCTGCTTATACCCATTGATTTCCCAGCAATGACTTTTTAAAGATTTTTGTTTTACTCATTAGCATAAGAAGTTTCGATAGACAAGAATAGAGGTAAATATACATTACTTTTGACCGTTACACCATTTTGTGTAGCTACGGGAATGTCGTTAGCTTCCAATTCTTGGTAAGATGGCTCAACCATCTTTTCTTGTGCTCGCAAATTGACCCATAGTTGTAAACCGTACGATTCTTCGCTTCCTTGGGGCATCTCGGAGTGGACAATGCCCCTTCCAGCTGTCATCCACTATAAGAAAAGTTCAAGCTGTAAGTAAAGACACACTAGGGGAAAATAGCTGTTATTTACTTGCAATCCTCCAGGTTTGATAACCCCTGCATGGCCACAGAAGTCTTCGTGCTGAACCCCGCCTTCAAATAAGTACGTCACAGTTTCGAAACCTCGATGGGGATGATCAGGAAAGCCCGCTGGAGGCTTAACATGGAATTCATCGAGCATGAGGAAGGGATCAAGGTTGCGTAACTACAAATCAATAGAGCAAATGCATAACTCGGGTATCTTAGTTTAAGAAATTTAATTAAAATGTGCACTCGATACGTACCTCAGCCCTTCCAATGCTGCGACGAACCCTTGCTCCTCGTCCTTCCCCTTGCTCTTGGCTTAGCACTATTTTAGTAACTGATCTGGACATTGTTTGGGTGCTCGTTATCGACTGTATACACACTTCACTTGTTTGTTGTTATTTGGCCTCAGTGAAGGTTGTCTACCGGTCCGCTTTCGCGATCTTGGCTGTACCACAAGCACGCACGATCACCATGACGTAGCGTTTCTTTGCCTTGGGCTCCTCCTACATCCTTTTGGAATTATACAAGTACAACTGGAAAACATGGGATGAAAAAAATAAATCAAAGAAGGTGAGATCATCATTAATTATAGACAATCGAAGATTTACCGTACCGTAGGAGCAGCTATAAGAAATCATTTTGGAATAGCAAGGTCACATCTTAGGATGAATGTTATGCATTTTCTTGACAAGATTGATAAAAGTTCGTGGAAATAATTATGTCAGGTGATCCAGATATAACGTATACATCAATTCGATATTTTACTTCACGTCAGCTTTACGTTTGGTTGATTTGATTGTTTTCTGCTGTAAATATGATAATAACGTTTCAAAATTTCCGTTCCAATAGGGATATACATGCGCATTGATTTCCTATAAATTGTCTTGACACTTTTAGACTAAGTGCACGGCACAAAAAATTGAATGTATTTCCATGTGAAACGATGGAAACGCCCATCGACAGTTTCATGACTGTCCATCATCGGTATCAGTGCCCAATTTCCGCAAGGTTTTATAGGAAATACACGCTCAAGGAGATAAATAACTAAGTGACTTATTTATTTGATAAGTTTTTTACTTAGTTATTTGATTTTTTTTATGATAAATAACTAAGTGACTTTAGTTATTTTATATCCTTGAGCGTGTATTTCCTTGATTGATATACAGTGAAAACCGTTTAACACGAAAAACCTGTTAACACAAAATGGTATTTCGGTCCGGGCAAAACGCTATGTAATTCCATACATGTGTTTCCTTTTAACACGAAACAAACACCGCTTAACACGAAAAAATTGCGCGTCTCGGAGGAACGACAAGGTAGTTTATTTGCGACAAAATATTTTTTGGACGACAATATATACTTATGTCTTCTTACCAACCGTCTCCCTCTCTGCCAATGGGAAGGGTAATTCACATAAGAGCCATTATATCTATAAGTACACATTAAGAGCCTTAATGTGTACATTAAGAACCTTAATGTGTACTTAGCTAGATGTGCAGATATGACTTAGATGTGTACTTAGCAACATCCCTGACTTAAGTTCAAATTTTTGTCTTTCTCGCCCCAACAGTCTGCGTGGGCAATCAAAACATTTCAATTTTATTTACAGTCTGCTAAATGCTTTAAAATGTATTATTTGCGCTTTAAAATGTACAGACTGTCAATGTACGAGTAGAAACTTGAATATTAACTCTGTTATCACGACTGTTTTTTGTTTTTAATTAGGTTTTTTACATATATCTGTTAGCATCACGAATTCCTTTTAACACGAAAAAATATTTCGGTCCCTTCGATTTCGTGTTAAGCGGTTTTCACTGAAGGCCTATGCTGTGGTACGGTGGTGTGGTACTTTACTGTAGTAACGTATATACTGTGGTGTAGTTCAAAAAGAAAATTGTACTTAGGTGTCAGGAAGCTTTTAGACTCCCCTTTTTCGAATTGTTTATTGTTAAATCATTAGGGTTTCATTCTAACCCAGACCATTATAGTTGAATACGAGGTCGAACTGCAGTGGTCTATGTACGTAGGCACGTTGCAGCACTCAGCAACCAAATTTGTCGTGGCTTTAGTATCGGTTCCTTAAGCCAAGGGAGAACATGTCCGGAGTGGTTAGAAATCGGTTTGTAGTAATGTGTATATTGTATGAGATATTTGCCCGTGAGTCTAATGTAATAACTTGGGTTTACGAAATAACATGTTCTATATTTATGCCATAGGTTGTGTTTCAGATAATACAGAGTCATTTAAATGCTTTGACAATGGCATGGGTCGCACTCCAGGGTTTGCGGCCTTAATGCCAAGAGGACAAATGACCAGTATCCCTGATGCCTATGGAATATCTTCCTTACAATGCTCTTTGCTATGCTTGGCACGTAACAGTTCTTGTCTTTCATTTGCGTATTATGAAGGACTGTGTTTCTTACGCAATATATCGCTCGCGCATTCTGGAGTGCTTTGCGGAATATCATTGCTGGAATCTTATACACGCTGCCCTCTTGGACGCATAGGAGATGTCTTCATTGCGTTTGCGGGTATAATAGAAATATCCGAGAGATTTGTCATTTTTGAGTATATATTTTTCTTAGGGGTGAACCGTACGATGATGGAATGCATGTGTGGTGTTCAAAATAACCTTGTTCCTCAATGGGTCTATTTATCCACCATATCACGATACGACTGTGTTGACAGTTGCACTTCTTTGCCTTGTACGTTAAAAGCTGGCGACATGCAAAAATGTTGGGTTTGCAATGGTGACTATAACTATTGCTTGCCCTTCAAAGATCCAAATCCCACTTACCCTCAACGCGTAGGTTGCATGCCCGTTTTTTAATAAGAGTCACTGGACCTTAGATATCTTTATACCGAACACTGTGTGTTACACTGTGAAAATATGTTTTATTCCTCACTAATTTTGGGACGCTTGAACACCGACATTGTTAATTTTGAGGTGGTAGTATTGCGTAACAAACCGAAAACAACAACTATCCAGTACTATAATATGGGCACAAAAATAATACAACAAAAATAACAAAACAACAAAAGGAGCAATACAACAAAAGCAACAATACAACAAAAACAACTTGCAGCTATACAAGCGCAAAATTTTAACACAAATCGAGTGAGCGTTTAACTTAAATATCAAGCAGTGAAAGTGGCTCAATATTAAGCTTTAAATTCTTCGGTGCAAGTAAGTAAAATATCGACTTATCGACCCAGTTAAACTCCGGATGTACATATCGAATTTTGCGTCCAAGAATCCCCAAAATGGGGTAACGTATTCGAGGAAACAATATCGTTTTTGCAATACTAGAAAAGGCAATATGCTTTAATGCTTCCTGTCTAGCTATAGGAATTATAATAAAAATAATAATAATTTCTGGTGACGTGTATACCTATAGGGTACTTTCTGGTTAGAAACCTTTCGGTCTTTGAATCGATCGTAACGTAAGTCCATGCCCTAATTTCAGTAATGTATACGATTATTAATGATAATCTTGAATTGAGTTAATTCTTAACTTCTTGGACTATATTACTGAGAATCGCTTTTACTGAACACTTAATCCATTGGAGAAACTTTTTCTTCATATCCTATTGCCAGGATAATTAAGTATATTTGGACGTGAGAGAGCTTCAAAGTGAGAGGTAGTAATAAGGAGACATTTCAAAGGAAAGCAACATCCTTATCCATTCTCGACCCTGTTTTCTCTGATCATTCCTGAAGGAGGCGACCTTTGTCCATCATGAGGTGGTATAAATTGAATCACGTGCCAGAAAAATGTGTCAGTTGTGTCTGTTATAGAAAACTCGCTAAAGGTATTCTCAAAGATCCCAGGCTTCAAAGTTTTACATTTGATATTAAACGAACGTTGGAATCTATAGTAAGTCTCATTTAATTTAACTGCTCGTTCAACTGTGACCCATAGTAAATATCTTCTCAAGCACATTTGTGATAGATTGGATATGTCCGCATTCGGGCTAAGCTCGCCAGCTGGTGGTTTCGGTGGACCTAGTGTGTACCCTCCTCCGACTGCAGGACCCACTAATCCATATGGCATTCCACCGCCTGCGCCATCGTACGTTCCTCCAGCGCCCAATTTCCTTCCTTCCGGTCCTCCTCTACTTCCACCTACCTTATCTACTGTCGGAATGGGCGGCGCTGATAATGGAGTGGTCGAACAATCAGAAGAAGGATTTGTCGTCGTCAAGAAGCTTTCTCTCCCCTTAGTCCTTTTGGCTCTTCCACTTCTCCTTGTCGCCGTGGTTGTAGTAGTGGTAGTTGTTACGCGCACTATCGTGGTTGTCGTCAGTGCCTTTTTTCCCAGCCTATTCAAGAAGAAAAAGCCGGAAGAAGCTCTTTTTCCACCCGAGTTCTATTCTCCTGAATATTACGGTCCGCCCGAAGAGTACTATGACGAGACTGAGAAGACTTATCGCCGCCGACGTCAAGTAACTGGTACACCATCTTTGACTTCAGAGCAAGTTTATCAACTCACCGAATTAGTTTTCACCTCACTGGCTTCTGAAGAATGTTTGCAACGGTTGCTTTGCGAAACCGGTAAAGTCGCTCGCTCTTACGGTTCCATCGAAACTATTACGAAGAGTGTATCAAACCTGATTCCCAAAGCCCATCAGCCTTCTTTTGATATCTTTGCCAAGGAAGGGAAGTGTGAAAAGTTCAAATGCGGTGAACTACCTGTCCGTAAATAAACTTTGATAATTTATTGTGTACTTGACATCTTTACGAGTACATTAGTGTTGCATTTTAATCCGTACACTAACAACCGAAATTTCATAATTTGCTTCTCAAGTTTCAAAGAACTATCTAGCAAAAAAAGGTGAAATCCTCGAAGTGTATGGTATTTTTTTCAAAATATACTCTAGCCAATCCTTTGCAGGAATGAGTAATTATTCGCATAAGCGTAAAAACCTATAACCTAACCGTCCTTGTAAATTTATTGACATGAAGTCATTTTTAGTCTTATTAAAATAAATACTCAACTTGTTTTAGAGCTTGGACATTGTAAATATGGTATATAATGTTGATAATTTAATAATCTTTATCGGTATACGAGGTAGTGGTATAAGATTCGTATTTCGGGGTGGTTGTGTACTCCTTGGCGTACCCTGCAGCTGGGTACTTGGGTTGGTTGTAGGCCGGTTGAGCGGCATAAGGAGCAGGGCCAGTTTTGTATGCGGGTTTGTAGTCATTGGTTGGGTACACTTCGGTGTATTGCTTTGCTGGGGAGTAGGTAGCGGGGTAAGCAGATTGGGGCTTGTAGTCATTAGTGGCATACGATTTAGTGTATTGCTTTACTGGATAAGCAGGTTGAGCTTCGGCTGGGGTGTAAGTAGTGGGGCTTGCGTAGGATTCCTTGGCATTGTAGGTGGGGCTAGTGTACTCATTTCGGTACTTGGGTTGATTGTAGGTACTTCCAGAGTAAGGCTTGTTGTCGTATTTAGCTTCTCCCTCGTAATTGACATCCGCAACGTAACCATATTCGTCGGCCTTGTAAGTTACGATTTGGATGCGGGAGTCCGGGAGGAGAACGCGGTAAGAGCCTGAGACAATTTTACCATCGCTGCTCTCTTGATGGGAAAAGTCGTTGTAGCTGGCTTGATCGACCACACTCCAGTCGAAATTGTATGGCATGGGTGCCTACATGTAAATCCGTATCTTACAAATTGATTTTCCCTTTATGGTACATTTTTAACTTACATAGTTCTCGTAGTTCTTTTCATATCCAACAGCCTGTGGGTAGTTCGGCTTCGGGTAAGCGGGATACGCTACTTCTTTGGCGATGGCCACGGCCAAGAGACTCGCAACAATGAAAATCTGTTGAACAAGTGCATTATGTACTTTTCATTATTCGTTTATTGTTTTACGTTTAAGTATTGTAAGAACCGGAATACTTTCAGTGGAATACTTTCACTTACCTGCATGTTGTTGTAGGATGGAAGAAGTCAGGTGAGCTGATGCTGTTACTGGAGCACCTTAGCGCATTTATACTGGTGAACGTACGTTTGGAAAGTTTTGAGTTATCCTGTAAAATAACCCTAGGCCGCTAAGCAAATTTGGTAGCGTATTGCCTTCCCTTGACCGTAGGTAAATTTGATTTACTGACCGACGCTATTATCACGTGCCGACGCCTCTGCCTCAGGAGTGCTTTTCCTTTCGGGTAATTTCGCCCTTCGCATAGTTTAATCGAATTTCGGACGTAGCTGTCTCAACTTCATATTCAAGTGATAGCTTTCACATACATGCTATAGTTTGGAGGACATGTTTGGGACTTACATTAATGCCCCTTAATAAAGGCTCGACTCGTCCAACTTTAGCTTTTATTCAAGGGGACAGTAATTTGGAGTATATGTATATTTTGGTCACAGTAGAAGAAGGCGCCCGTCCTTACAGATTTATATCACAAGCTTAAAATAGCTATGTAAGAACGGACCTTTAATAACTATAACCAACAATAGGCGGAAGCCTACGTTGGTATTAAAATAAAAAAAAGGCGCCCGTCCACATTGGAAATTCTTGCGCAAGTTCCTTCCCGGACTTCCTTCCCGGCCTGGTCTTCGTTGAAAAGGCGTGTAAGCATTTTGTGCCTCTGGGATCCTAATCCCTTAGTCAATAAGGGAGCGCTTCCAGAAGCCGTCTTACTTTTGAACAGTACACGAAAAAAGTGAAGGTCGGTTCTGATTGGCTAACGATTTAGAAAACTTCCTAGTAGATGGGGAAAGTTACGCTTACACATCACAAGTTGTTGGGATACAAGATAAAATATTTTTATCTTCGAGGAAACTCCAGAGGGAGCGTTTTTGCTGATACACTGACACATTGGAATTTCAACCGGGAAGGAACTTAGGAAAAATGGTCGCATGCTTTTCTAACTGATAGCTTGCTTTCTTCTAATCATATATCAGGACTTCCTTCCGCGTGTGTACCGAGAATGGAAAACCAGAGTCCAAGATATTCGAAAATTATCAGTGGCATTAATGTTATTCAGAATTTATGGGGAATTAATAATCGTTAGTATAGGGATAAAAAGTACCAGCCTAACAAATGTAAGTTCCATGCTTCCCTTTAATAGAGAGTTTCTATTAATATAGTTGTCCTCAGTCTAAGTTCATAAAGCTTATTCCTGTTATTTCGTAAATGTAACAAATATAACTCAACAAATCCACCAGAGGTGCTCATCCCCCCCCAGGCCCAAGAGGAGTTCCCCCCTCCAACCCCTACAAATTCCCCCCCCCCCTCCAACATTTCGAGAGGGGGGTTTCTCTTCAATCCCCCCCCAAGAACATGGCCAAGAGGAGTTACTCCTCACGACCCCCCCCCCCCATCAGCACCACTGAAATCCACCGTTCACTGAACCACGTACGCACAACGTATTGTAACATTTGAGTCAATTTGTGGATGTGGGGTGGCAGTATTCGTAAATTTATTAGATGTATATATAGGGTGACCAAATATCCTTGAGTCCAAAACGGGACATTTGAATCTCAAAACGGGACACATCTATTTTCAGAAGAAAAAAAAACGGAAAATGTTCATTAAACTTACCACTTTAATGAACTTAAAATCCTTTTGGAGATCGTCATTAAAAGTATAGCTTCGTTTTTTAGATATTTTACCCATTAAAACATTGACACCACCAATTCATTAGAGACTAGCAAGTTAGTATAGAAGCAAACGCTTTGGCTAGCAACTGCAACTGTTGCGCTTCACATAAAGTAAACCCTCCAATTTACGCGGTCGATTGGGACCGTAAAAACACCGGGTACACGAAAACCGCGTANCATTAGAGACTAGCAAGTTAGTATAGAAGCAAACGCTTTGGCTAGCAACTGCAACTGTTGCGCTTCACATAAAGTAAACCCTCCAATTTACGCGGTCGATTGGGACCGTAAAAACACCGGGTACACGAAAACCGCGTAAAGTGAACCGTATAATACGTGGGAAAGATAGGGATGCGTTCCGTATTCTTAAAAACTTTACTCGTATTGGAGTGCAAAAAAAATTCGATTTTTAACTCATGCAAGTATAGAAGGGTTCTAATGACAAAAACGTATTTTTGAAGTTGCTATTACTTATTTCCGTGTATATAAAAATAATCGCAAGCGTTAAGCTCTTGGCTTAAAAAAATGACAAAACTTACAACTTTGTTTTCAATATTACTCGTCGAATGAAACTTCTTCTTTTGTCAATTTTTGATGGCCAGAAGTATATCAAGAGTATATATCAAGAATTATATCAAGAGCAGGCCCGTACCCAGGGGGGGGGGGGGGGTTCGGGGGTTTAAACCCCCATCGAAAGTTTACGCAAATGAAAAATATACGTTTTTCTAGCATATGGTGCTTGAGAAGTTTATTTCAAATTGAGCTTTGGTTTTGTTTGACCGTTTTGAAGCTCGAACAACGCGATAACTTTTCTCCTTTTTCGTATCCCCCTTTCCTTACCGGAAAGATGGTATACGACAAAAATAGGATTTCAAGTTCTCGGGTTAAAACCCCCCCGAAAAAAAAATCCTGGGTACGGGCCTGATCAAGAGCCCGCTGCTATGCTGCTTGCTTGCTCGTTGTTTTTCTTCTAAATTAAGTTCACACGGTGCAATCTGAGCTACTTTTAAGGACCTGCCGACTGAACGACTTCATTTCGCTAATACCGAGATATATAGTTTCGATAAAATCAATGGCTTTTTGAACCATAGCTATAGAAGTTCTAATGTTCTCGCTTGTGAACAGGTAAGGGACTTCTTTTTACACCATCGTACCATCTTCTTTTTACACCATCTTCTTCATTTTGTTCTTCTTGGTTCAACTCCACGAGATCACTCGTGCTCATTTCTTCATCGTGTGATTTTAAAAGTCCTTTGATATCAGAAGCATTTAAATTATTAAACCCTTCCCCTCCGAATTGCTATCTTCGTCGTTTTCTTCATTTGTCTTTTCATCGTTTTCTTTTTCCAACTGATCAAAAATTGACAAAGACTTCATTTGAGTGATGCGCATGTCCATACCAATGTACTTCTTACATTGTTATTGTCTTTATTATATCCACTGAAGTATATTAACTTTTCCATTTTCACCAGAACTATATTTCTTGTATAATTGACTCTCCTGCAGCTTGTTGGTATGGCTTCTTTTAAAACCATCTTAATTGCATCACCATTTTTTTTAATTGTGTTAATTGTAGACTTGAGGTCGTGCAATCGAGCAACATTGCCCATCTGTTCGCCGTTTTCTAACGCCTGGAGAATTTCTAATTTGACTGCTAAGCTTATCTGGGTTCTTGTCTTTCTTACTGAATTTATTCATAGTACCCCTTAATGATGCCGTAATTCGTTAATGCGTTACGAATAAAAACATTCATCAACAACTCTTCATTATTCTGTACTTGCAGTTTGTTGCTATGCGACAGTAAGTAAGCTTGCGTAAGAATTGCATACTAGAGACATCTGTTGTCAATATAACTACTTAAATTTGGATAAATTCTTCAACCGCGTAAACGGGGACCATGTAAATGGAGGGTTTACTGTATTCAAGTGTTGCGAAACCAACTCGCAAGTGGGGAGGGGGAGTCCGAGACGTTTTTCCCCCAAGTTTTTAGCTTCTACTCTTTCTCAGCCTCGAGAACGGCGGGGGAAAAAAACGTCTACGAGCCCAAACGGTGAGTTCAATCCGCAAGGAAGGTGCGGTGTTTAACAATCGGTCTACTACTGCAATTCATGACTTCGATAAAGGACTTTAGTACAGTAAAAGTAATTTATTACTAATGAAAGAGGAAGTAAATTTACTCTTTCTTTTGAAAAACGGGACAAAACTGGCATTTTGGTCAAAAAAACGGGACGGCCAAAAAGGAGCCAAAAAACGGGACTGTCCCGGCCAAAACGGGACGTTTGGTCACCTATATATAATGTATCATTTGAACGATATGCTTTTCAGGTTTAATGCAAATTTATTCACTAGCAAGTTAAGTTGTGGTATTGTTCATTAACGTGTAATCATTTCACGATTATCCAGATAACCGAAAAAATCCCTGTAGAATGAATTATCTTATTAGCCGAAGAGCCTAATTATCCCCTGTGCATGAATTGATTCGCGTAAAGTTTTAAGATTTATAGTCTTTTCCATTCAAGTCATTTATTAAAATAAATACTCTACCAGGTTTGAACCTTGGTGTTGTAAACATTTCATATAATATCCACTATTTAATATTTTTTAGTAGTGTACGTAGTGGTAGGATAAGATTCGTATTTGGGGCTTGTGGAATACACTTATTTGGTGTAATCTCCTGCTGGGTACTTGGGTTGGTTGTAGGTCGATTGAGCGGCATAAGGAGCGGGGGCAGCTTTGTATGTGGGTTTGTAGTCGTTGGTTGGGTAGGATTCTGTAAACTGCTTGCTCGGGGTATAGGTAGCGGGGTAAGCAGATTGTGGCTTGTAATTCTTTGATGGGTACTCTTCACTGTATTGCTTTGTGGGAGTATGTGCAGCGGGATAAGCAGACTGGGGCTTGTAGTCACCGGATGGGTGGGCTTCAGTGTATTGCTTGGCAGGGTATGCAGGTTTATTGTAAGCTACTTGTTGGGACTCGGTGTACTGCTTGGTTGGGTACGCAGGCTTGTTATAGGCAGGTTGAGGGTTGTAGCTCGTAGACGGACTTTCAGGGTACTTGGCTGGGGTGTACGGAGCGGGGCTTGGGTAGGATTGTTTGTCATTGTAGGCGGGGCTAGCGTACTCGTTTTGGTACTTGGGTTGATTGTAGGCAGTTCCAGAGTAAGGCTTGTTGTCGTATTTAGCTTCTCCCTCGTACTTAACGTCCGCAACGTAACCATATTCGTCGGCCTTGTAAGTTACGATTTGAACGCGGGAGTCCGGGAGGAGAACGCGGTAAGAACCAGTCACAATTTTACCATCGCTACTCTCTTGGTGGGAAAAGTCGTTGTAGCTGGCTTGATCGTACACACTCCAATCGAAATTGTATGGCATAGGCGCCTACATGTAAAGTCGTATATTAAATACTGAATTATCATTTGCGATTTTGATTTACATAATTTTCCTTGTTCTTTTCATAAGAGGCGGCCTGTGGATATTTCGATTTAGGATAAGCGGGGTACTCTACTTCATTCGCGATGGCCACAGCCAAGAGACTTGCAACAATGAAAATCTGAAAGGACAAACACATGTTAAATGTTACATTATTCTACATTATGTTCGGTGAAATACTCGTGTAACTGAGCAATGGTTAGTTAGAACACCTTCACTTACCTGCATGTTGTTGTCGGAAAAGAAACTGATGAACTGATGCAGTTTCTGGAGCACCTTAGTGTATTTATACCGGTGAACATGTGGAAAGTTCCGAGCTACTTGGTCAGATAACCCTAGGCGGCTAAGTAAATTCGACACCCTTGACTTGTTAATCTGATTTTCTGAGCGACGCAACAGTCGCAAAAAGTCGACGCATATCCCGCAGGTGTGTTTTTCCTTCATGACAACTCCCTTCACACACTTTCGGTCAGTTTCGGGCGCTTCTACCTGACGTCTATATACCCCTGACAAGCACGCCATTCGATACATTCTGTGGTTTGCATTACTAGACAAAGACATGGACTCTTTTATCAACTTTTTTTTTTTAATATAATTGGTTCAGAGCCAGAGGTGGTGTAAAGCCACACGGCCTTTTTATATATATTTTTTTTGCCTAGTAAGACAGTCGGAAAACAAGCAAGCTATTGTAACTTTCTTGTGAAAAGATGTACAAAACGATATATAGCTCGAATCGAAGTAATAATCCAAGTTTGAATAATTCAAGTTGAACCATTCAAACTGCGCGCCTCAGTATTGGTATCGATATCAAACTTTCTGGCACGCGTCTGGTGCAACTTCCGCACGTTGTGATCGAAACATGTTCGAACATGTTGGTGGTGTATATGCTGGTTGTTCTGTGGAATCTACTCTAATTAGCCATGTCTATTGAGGAACAAGTGGAAAATATTAACCCCAAGCTATTTGGCAAAGTAGAACAGCGTATTATTACTTTGGAAGAGGAGGCTGAAGATGTGACTGACATCATTGACGAACGAGAAATTTTCGGTAAGTGATCACGTTTTACCATTACTACAAAAGAAATTATGGGCTAGTATGTAGTTAAAAAGTGCACTTTTTTAAATGGAATGTAGATATCATTCGTAATATTAATGACCCTGAACATCCATTAAGTCTGGAGGAGTTGAACGTGGTTGAGCTTTCCAAAGTCAAAGTAAACAAATTACCCGAAATTAACTACAAAGTAATCCTCATATGCCCAAGGTCAACACTGCTGACAGTTCTGTGCTGATTGAGTATACGCCAACCATTCCCCATTGCTCCATGGCCACCATTATTGGCTTATCTATCCGGGTTTGTCTCCTGAGATCACTTCCATCAAGACTGAAAGTAGATGTTCAAATTGCGCCTGGGACCCATGCCTCTGAATCAGCAATCAATAAACAATTAGCTGACAAAGAACGCGTGGCAGCAGCGCTTGAAAATAATAACTTGCTTGAAGTTGTAAATCAGTGTCTGAATTCGCGGTCTTAAATTAGTCCTGTTTAATTTTGTAAATGCGGATACGAATTGCACTTGTTTAAAAAATTAACTAACTTTAATTCGAGGCCTTTGATATAAAGGAAGTGAAAGCATATAAGAATTGAAACCACGAATCGCATATAGGAATCCACATCCAAGTTTACACCACACTACATGGGTTTACCTACATACCGTGTTTTGCACCGTAGATATACAAAGCCCCCGGAGCTTCGCAGTTTATAAATAGGCGGTACAGTGCTATGAAGCCGATGGTAGGAACAAGGTTAAACCAGGTCAACACGGGAACTGTTGTGAAAGATCAACAACAGAGCTCCGGATTCAGTTCCCCCGCCATGAATCCTAGCCACAAAGCAGTGGCGGCCGTTAGGGGTAAAGCTGTCGGTTCTACTACCATCTGCTTGGAACAAGCCTTCTTGTTCGACACGTTTTTACATTCTCCAGCGCTTGTTGGAACTCGCTAGTTCGTGGGAATATTGGCCGCTATTTTGTGAAGTCTGGATACCTGACGCGTCATAAGGGGCCAAGCTTTACTTGAGAAACTCGTTTTGTTTCCTCAGACGCGTCTTGTGTGCGTGACAGAGATGAGGACATTGAATTACAGGTAGGTGGTTTTAGCATTACTAACGTGATCTTGCTACGGCAGGGGCGGAAACCAAGCATAAAATACAGTGTAAAGGAAAACCTTCGTAGCCATGCGTTAAACCTGCTATCCTTGATATGTAGCTTACAGTTCTACTACAGTCAATGCCCCAGTGTTAAAATGTAGGGATTTGTGTTGCTTATAACAGCTTATATTGCAATTATTTCAAATATAACTATAACCGGCATGTGGTAAGGAGAAGTGTTGCAAGTTTGCGAAATCATGTCAATGCTTTTTCTTTACCAAGGTGTACAGCTCATGCCAGAAAGTTCGCATTTTCTCTTTATTTTTCTTCCTATGACTGATTTTATAGGTTATCATTAAAATTCATAGTACTCTTATTGCCACTAGACCGGTGTGCATACACTGTTGAATTCCCCTGATGAGTGCAGTTTTCCTCCAAGGAAGACAAGATAATTAATGTCCTTGAAATTGTGGTATTCACATAGGAAGTCTCGACTTTAGATTTTTGTACCACAAAATGATAGTGTCAAATATCCTCCCTTTATCATTTTGTGGTAAAGAGAAGGTCAAATCTTTGTTTTAAGTCTAAATATAAACCATCTTTTCTGTAGTATTTTTTTTCTTACTGTTTTCTTGTTTTAGTATTTCGAGGTAAAGGCTCCTGAACCTGAACCAAGTATAAAAAGAGGTATCACGTGGTATCCGCTGCATAGTGTATCGTTCTTGTTTTTGGCCAGTTTCTCATGGTACGCCGGCTGGGAAAGAACAATTTTACTCCGCGACTGCTATAACCTTGATCTACGCCTTGGTTTAAGTCATGTGGTATGTGAGAGGAAAACAAAGTTTTGATAAATCGTAATTTTTCAGAGCTACTCTTGGAGTTCATGAAAAGATAACGTATAGTTTTAGTTTTCTGCGATTCGATTGATGTATTGATTGGGGAGGAGGAAAGGAGCACAGGGTGACAGCCTTAAAAGTTGAAGTGCATCTGCGGCATAACAGCAGTAGACTAGAAGTGCTTCTCCCAGTCTGTTACCGTAACGAAGTCGTTTCAATTGTCGTAGTTTTGATGTAATTTACCAGATTAAGCATGCCTCATTCTCGATGCGAGACTGCGCGTGTCATTGCCTTCGTTTTTTTACCCCCCACAGTTTCTATATTGTTTGACCCTCCTGTTGCTATATCAAGACTTTCGTGCATCTTGGGTGTGAAAAATGAACTCGCCTTACTGCTGTATTCATGATCGTTGCAATTATTGGTGTTCCATTTTTCCTTCTCTTTAGGTGGGGGATACCGAAGCACTAAGTTGACGTCATGGGATTTGGACTTCGAAAGTTATACCACGTTTGGGGATGGGCGTTTCGAAAGGGTGGGGAGTTAGCGTCTCCCACAGCCTTAAACAACGCTGATGCTGCCTCGACGTCAGACCCAGATTTCATCTCGGATTCAGCAGGAACGCCTACTGCCAACGCCATGCCTCCTTCTGTCGTGCGGTCGCGTATGCTTCTCTTTTTCGTGATAATTGTCCTCGCAACTTTTGCCGTGCAAATGGTGCTGTGGGATCGAGTCACTCCTTCTGCCGCCTCTTCTGACTCTCTGCATATTCCACACCACCGAGATACGGTCAGTTCAGAAGAAACGCAACACCATATAGGGCACAGGCCAGGACCCCAATCTCCAGACTTGGCACAAGATTTGAGACAAAACCTAATTCAGGATCCCGGCCTGCATGGCGTAGCTCCTGTTGCCAATTCGAATAATCAAGCTGCAGAGAACAAAAAGGCGTGGAATGGTGTAGAACGAGAGTTTGGAGCGGAATCGGGCTTGAAAAATCGCAAGGTTTTGCTAAGCGATCCCGAAACGGTTCCCGCCTTGGCTTATGCAGGAACAGGGCTGTTAAATGTCCCGGATTTCCGGTTTCTCATGCTCCAAAAAGGCCGTTGTCCAACGTCGGCTTTTCCTTTCGCTGTCGTTGTGCATTCCGCACCTGAAAATTGGGAACGGAGGATGGCCATTCGACAAACCTGGGGTCAGAACCAGACTTTCCAAGCCATCCTAGACAGCTATGTCCAGTTTGGTAAACCGTCCGTTCCTTCTGTCACGAACTTAACTTTGTCTACCAGCACCCTGCATTTGGAGCGGCCGCCGTGGTACCAAATTCAGATCCCTTTTGTCTTTTTAGTGGGGACAACCGCCAATGCGACTTTGCAAACCCAGCTCGAAGAGGAGTTTTTCCAATACGGAGGTGATTTAGTCCAAGGCTTATTCGTCGACGCCTATCGTAACTTGACGTACAAACATGTAATGGGGCTATTATGGACCACTCAACATTGCGCCCAGGCTCGTTTTATTTTAAAAACAGACGATGATGTGTTCGTAAACCTTCCTTTGCTCATGCACATGTACGTGACATCGTTGGACAGCCAACCTTTGCTCAAGAATCTTCTGATTGACCCAACGTCGCCGACATCACCGGAGAGCAAAGAAGAGACAAATTGGAACAGTTTGTGGAATTTTTTTGCTGCCAACCCCCAAACCATGCCGTCGAGTTCAACCACAGCTTCTCCGTCTTCAGAAGCACCTGCCAGTCTTAACGACGAGTATTTAATCCTCTGTGATGTAGTCATTAACGGCCGAGTCGTCCGATCGTACCGATCCAAATGGCGAGCGAGCAAGAAGGAGTTCAAGGATCGGAAGTACCCGCCCTACTGTAACGGCTGGGCGATATTGTACTCCCAAAAGACTGTTGCCCGCCTACTGCAAGAAAGTCGTGACGTCAGGACATATTTCTTTGTAGACGATGTATTCGTCACGGGCTTACTTGCACAGCAAGCCCAAATTACACCTCAGCAAATTGCGCCCAGTTTTTTCATGTCAGACAAGCAAATGCAACGCATAAGCAAAGTTCATAGTCAGTTGAAAAAAAATGCTGGACAGGAAGGGGCCCAAACGCAGCAGGAGGTCCGATTTGACAAACACAGTGATATGAAGAAATCTAACGAGAAAGAGAAGAAGAAAAAGAAGACAAAGGGCCAGATTGGGATAGAAATTGACATGGAAAACTTGGATGAAGCAAAGTGGGAAAAGGATCCGAACCATGTTTTGCGGGTTCAGGAAAAGCTGTTTGGGCCACCGCAGTTAACTAACATTCAGGTGCGGCAGTTATGGGATTGGTACCGCTTTGTGTCTTTCATTAGTCGAATGTCATGAGAAAAAGCTGCTAGTGATTCTAGACAAACTTTTTCACCAAAGAAAATGTTATTTTTGCTGGAATTCTACAAGGGTAAAAAGAAAGACATAAGTGAAGATGTTGATGTTAAGGTTGTTTTGCATAAACTTACAATGGTTGTTCCGGGACAAAACAGGCGGAAGGGAGTGATAACAAGTTGGTATAATGATGGACCATGCCTTGTTTTCCTTGCCTTGAGAATGCTGGTATACTGTTTTTCAATTACAGGGTTATGATGTTACTATGAATGTTTTTGTTTTTCGCAAATTAGCCTGGCTTTTCACTGTTGGTGTTCAATACAGAAAGTGCTAAAAAGGAAAACACCAAGTCTAGTTTCCATTGACCTGAAATAGAGCAGAAAGAGCAGTTGCAGGTAAATCCCGCTCATTTCTCACTTGGAAGTTGCCGTTAGGAGGAGCCTAAATAACCCCAGGAAAACAGGATAGTTAGCTAAACTGCTCCTATCGGTAGATTCATTAATCATCGGAAACGACTATTATGAGGTGGAACCGCCATACAATAAGAACGCGAAGAAAGGCCTAAGTTACATCCAAGTTCACACGCTTTGCGTGACGTTCTCCATTACACGCCAGAAAAGAATCGTTCAGTGTGTAATCGATTTCGGTAATACCTGTATCTTTTTATATAAACTCTTTCGCGATTCTGTTATTGATGTGTATTTTGGTGATGCTTATGGTTCCGAAAGGTTCAGGTGGCATAGTAAAGTTGCGGGACAGCCTGAGGGCCGTTGGGCTTGCACGTTCTTCAAGGAAACATTCCTTCGTGGGTTATTGCATAGACCGTCCAAGACCGCTGAGGTGGTTCGCTTTTCTTTTCTTGCCAGTTACCTGTATCCGGAGCTGGACTGACTTTCATTTCGCTTGTGGCAGTGCAGCTTGTGGCATTCTAGCAGCTCGACTCTTAAAAACTTCCCGAAACGCGCGTCATCTTACCCTTAAACAAACGTGGTCCTATTCAGCTTCGCAACAGTGCAGTACGCAGCGTGGTAGCCCAAGTTTCGTGCGTGCGAGTTTTTCTAAAACCTACATTTTGGATACATACCATATGAATTAAGAGGTAAGTGAATATTCGTGTTCGCCTTTACGCAAAAGCGGTCCTCACGTATATGCACGATTTTCATATTGCGATCTTCATCTATAAACAAACTACTGGATTCGCATTGTAAATTTGAAGACTTCACGAATCCTGAGTTAGCCTTCATGTCATCTTTATTATTTTCAAGTCTTATTTTTTGCCGCACAAGGTCATAGAGAACATTAACACCCCACCTCATGAAGCAACTTGGTTTCCGAGAAATGTCTGTTTGAGGAGCAAATAAATCGTTTTATTGGACTTGGATACCTCGGTATCTGGGTCTATTTACCTCCTGTATTTTCGTTCCACCGTCTGTCGGTGTGTTACCTGTAGCTTTACGCAACAGGTGCAGCATAGATTGTTTTGTGTTTTGTCAAATAAGCGTATATGAGCCCAGCGAATTGAAGGAATATCAGGAAAGTGCAACGTTAGGGTTCGGTCTTTAATAGCTGGCTATTAGTTCACGGAGTAGTGCGTCATTTCTTGTGTCTATTTCATAGAAGACTAGAGGGAGGCCTGCAAAATACATAAAAAAGCAGGCTATATGCACTTCAGCGATCATGCAAAGTAACAGATAAATAAGCTACGTGTACTTGGCGTAAAAATCCATTACTGGTTCACTTCATACGGAAAGACAAAAGAAAACACCCTTGATTAAGCGTTCCGAGGGCCATTAAATATAGGGTTTGGTCAAATATCTCTTCCTTGGGTTCAGTACGCATACACGCGTGCCTACTGTCTGCCACAGACGCGAATCTTGCATGACAATTAATCCAAAGTTGGTTCAAACTACTGGGATCTGGAAACGCATTGTCTATTTTTTATAGGGAATAAAAAAAACGGTACCTCTGCCTAATAAACCCTTTGAAGTTTTTTTATCCGTTATCCCATAAAATTTAACTAACACTGAATTGAACTATAGCCCAGCACGCAAGCTAATTACACAAGGTATAGTACAAGTTCAAAGAAATAAAAAATATAACTATGATTAGGTGACACACTTTGCTTAGATATGTGTGTCGTAGCGTAGGCTGTAGAACAGTAGGGCGGCCGAGGTTTTCTCTCTGCATGTGTTATTAGCCAAATCATTCGCATCCTTGTCAGTGGAAAGGTTAGGAGAGACTTGTTCAACTGGTGTCCTGCCTAGAGGTGAAACCTACATCGGGTTTGGGTTGAGATTGGGCATTTTCCCTTTTCTAAGCCTTATCCGTCCTGTTCGTGGCCTACTAACCAACTAAGGATTCGCTCCGTAGAGCGTCTAGTGGGGTTTTGCATTCCCCACAAGGAGAACCAAACTTTAAATAACGTCTGAAGAGAACGAAGTTACACACTCGTGAGAGTTAGTTCCCGGATCTGAATTACCGTTCGTTCCTGAATTCTTATACATTGAAATACGGTATTGCGAATCAAATTAAAGCAGTAGCCTATGTTGCCTATACTGTGTGTGCATAGTAACTTAGTGTATAGTAGCTTAATACAAGCATTGAATCCAAGATTTCTCCTGCATTTATAGAAAGGGTTTCCGAAACTGGAATCGGAATGTCTGAGTATGAGAAGATCCGAAGACAATGCTTCAAACGTGGTGAATTGTACGAAGACCCGGAATTTTCAACTACGCAATCCTCCGTTTTCTACCACCAGACTCCTCCTTTCCAGTTTGTTTGGAAGAGACCCAAGGTAACAACCGTAAATATTCATCGCTTGTATAAATTTGATGATTATCCCCCATCCAATTCCTTCTCTATGCTTCACTCCTTGGTTGCTGGCGGGGAACATGGTTTATGGTGGGCGTGTGGCATCGTGTGGTAAAAGGTTTTGTTATTTCTTTTACTTTCTTTTATTGTTGAAATAACCTTTCGGAAAACGCGAGTTACTATCTTACATACCAAGCCGTTTTTTTCCCTTTTTCCTCGAGATCGTAATTGTCTTTGGGTGGGGAACCCACAATGGGACCATGTTTTCCGGGAAAGGAAAGCTCTTCAACGGCAGGTGTAGCAATTTAGGGAGGAGAATTATCTCAAATGGACATAGGGGTCACCAGCCCCTTTTCCCTTTCGTTTCATTACGGGTTACGTGACACCATGCACCTTGCGTAGCAATTTTCTATTTTGATCGGCTTTTTTGATCTAGCGGTTCTGCTTAACAAACCGTAGCGTATTATTGCACAATATGGTTCAGTGCTCGTCACTTTTGCCGTTTAACGTCAGACTTGAAAACCCGAGTCAGTAAGAAACACCACACCATTACGCTACAATTACCCGAATAGCCGGTTTGTTAACCCTTTTGTCTCGAACATCCTACACTATGTAAACATGTATCCAGTTCTTCCAAGGTCTTTGTAAAATATTCGAATAGGGTACACGTGTCCCTGTTCGCGGTCCTGGGTAAACTCACATATATGTTTGGCTATATTTAGCTGCTTGATACGAGATATGGGAGTTTTAGATAAATAAATAACTGTCCATTTATAGGAACTCACCCAGAATCCTGTCTTCATCAAAGAAGGATCTTCGGTCTTCGACGTTGTACCTGGCAAATTAGGTAAACATGCTTGCAAAGCATATGTTTCGTACAGAGGTTTTGTATTGAACTATGGTTTATTTATTTTATGTTTTATTTTATCTGTATGTGTGGGATGTTGTGTAGGTGACCGGTGGTTGGTTTCGTGTTTGGGGTGTTTGTTCCTGACCAAAGGGTTTTTCTATCGCGTGGTTCCTGCTGACCAGACATTTGAAGAACAGCTAGAAAATTCCACCAACCTCACCGCCTACACTGGCATTTTTCGGTAAATATCTTATACGATAAAAAGACCCACACTTAAAAGACATGCGTAGGTTTCGCCTTTGGTGGTGCGGAGAATGGGTGGAAGTGACCATTGATGACCGCTTGCCAACAGTGAACGGCAGACTAGTTTTTGCTCATAGCCAAGCACACGAGCAATTTTGGCCTTGTCTCTTGGAAAAAGCATATGCAAAGTAAGCAAAAACAATGAGAGAAAAGGGAAATGTGTCCAGTTTGGCCCAAATATAAAAAGCGAAAAAAGTGCCGTGACCAGGATTCGAACCTGGGTTACTGCGGCCACAACGCAGGGTCCTAACCACTAGACGATCACGGCTCCTGGCAGTCTGTTTGATTATTGCTTATTTTAAAGCCAAAAGTAGGACAGCTAGGTAGCTTTATTGCCACGCAGATCTGGGAAGGGGAGAAAATAGGTCGTACTGCTTACATTTTTTTTTACGTATCAGATTGCATGGCTCGTACGAAGCATTGAAGTACGGCTCAACTCTTGACGGATTAGCTGATTTAACCGGGGGCGTCACCGAGAGTGTTTTATTGAAAAATGAAGCCGCTCTTGCGTCATCGTCACTGCTGAATGGACGCTTTTTGACTCGTTTGTTGTCCAGCACAAGCTTGGTCACCTTGAGCGTGCAAAATGCTCAAACTAGTGCTTCCCGCAGTGCGATGGAGCGCTTGTCCAATGGGATAATTATTGGAATTAATTACAAAGTTTGCGCCGTTGATAAGGTAATAGCTTTTGGCGTTTAAGAAGAGGCCTGGCTGGATATTAACAAGCTTATTCAAGGTGGACACTCTCTCCAACGAACCCGTTCATTTAGCCAAATTGAAGTGCTCATTGGGAGAGGCAGGCGAGAGCTTGGTAGCTTGGAGTCGTACATCTGACGAATGGGAAAATGCCCCGTCTGCGGAAAGAGAGCGCCTGAATTCGTATAATTTACCTGATGGTGAATTTTGGTATGTTGGAAATAAAGGTCAGAAAACTTTTGGAATAATAAGCGTTGATTGCAGGATGCCTATAAATGAAATTCTTCGCACTTTTACGCAACTGGAATTGGTACATTTGGATGCCGAAACAAGCAAAGATGAACCGAGTTTGAGCGGCAAACTGCCGTGGACAACGAGGGTATACCAGGGTACCTGGCAAAAAGGCGTTACGGCCGGGGGTTGTCGAAATAACGTTGAAACATTTCACATAAACCCCCAGTTGCACCTCATATTGAGTGACGGTGATGAAGTAATAATCTCTGTCTGCCAACATACCGTACTGGAGCCAAAAGTAAAGACCCATATTTCCTCAGCAATCTTACAGTTCCATTTATATAACCAAGGTTATTGGGTTTTCGGTGTATCCTTTACCGAAGCTCGGTTCTGAAGTGATCGGCAAATCCTTCTTCAAGCGAAATAAATCTCTGGTAAACTCGCAGTATAGCAACAGCAGACAGGTATGTGCATACAAATATGAAGCTTGGCACGAAATTCGGGGGAGGGAAAAATAATTACTGAGCTTTATCTAGGTTAGCCAAAGATGTCATTTGGAACAAGGAGGGTACTTAATTGTACCCACGACGTTTGAACCAGGACAGGAAGCCTCGTTTACGTTAAGAGTGTTTTCATCACAAGCATTAAAACTCAAGTCAATCGATACCATGCCAACAATGTTGAAGTCCGCGTTTGTTAAAGTATACATACATCAATACGTACTTAGATACCAGCGAAACCGAATTCTTGACAGGCTTCGTCCGGGACTCAACAAGAGGGACGCGGCCTAACTCAATACGAAGCTGTATTTATGCAGCTGGCCGACGAGCATCGATCTGTTAATGCGTTTGAACTGCAAGAACTGCTTGAAGCATGTCTCCCAAATGGTAGTATTCGGTTCTCACTGTTTGCTTGATAACGTGTCAATTTGGTTTTATTCTAGACTATATTAAAAGCTGCGCCAGTATTGAGGTGTGCCGGCAAGTAGTCCTGGCTTTCGATGTAAGTTGGAAAGTCCATTACTTATTTCGTGTTGTCAACCTATGTATTTTTTTAGACCTCCGGGCTAGGTCGACTCAAAATTAACGATTTTCGGGACCTTATGGCCAGTTTGAAAGGATGGCAGAGCGTTTTTAAAGCTCACACGAAAGAAAAAACGGGAATTTTACGAGCAGAGCGGTTCAAGGATGCACTATTTGATATAGGTAAAATGCTTAATTATGCTAGGTTCCGGTAGGGACCTAAAGGGCTTTGTCTCCATTATTTACATGCCTCACCTTCATTTGCTTTTTTTATTATTTTAGGTTTCCAGCTAAATAATGATGTGCTCTCTATTCTCATGCTGAAGTACATGAGGAAGGATGGGACTTTACGCTTTGGGGATTTTGTTTCTGCCATAATCCATATGCATAGTGCCTTCGGTGAGTACGGCTTGCCGTTATATTCCTCTTCATTAAAAAAAAATCGTGCTGACGTCACTCTTCAAACAGGTGCGTTTGAACGTCGTGACCCATTACAGAACGGAACCGTAAAGCTGACGCTTTCCGAGGTAATATTACATAATCACTACAAAGGTTTTGCTTAAAACTTTTGCTCTTATAGTGGCTGCGAACTTCATTGACCTGCTGATTGGATATTTTATGTTGTTATGTACTATATTTCTATCGTGCATCGTTTTGTAAGCAAGTGTGCTTTTCAACTAATACATGAATGTGTACATAATTTCTAGCATGAAATGGACAGCTGTAAATAATAAGGAATGCATAAATTAAGCAGAATTAATGCAAATATAGAGAGCAGTGAAAGGGCATTGTTTTTGTTCCGTTGATAGGGGTCCCCTTTTATTAATTTAAATAGCCCGCGTTTCCTTCCCGCCCGTACGGGATCGGCGTTCGCATTTTTCCTTCCACCCAAGAAAAGGGCGGTCCCTACCGGTGTGTTGTGGCTGGTGTGTTTAGGTATCTCCCCAAATAAGTTCAGTTTAAACGGCTTTTATTAGACAATTAACACGCAATTGCGTCGGTTTTATGTACAAGACAAAAGCCTGTCGTTGTTAAACACACAAGAAGTTGTGAAAGTGGGGTTGCAGGTTTTACATTAGCAAGTCGATGGGGCATGATGCTAGTGCTGTTTGAACGCCCACTTTACCCGTATTTTAGAGGGTTTGTTTCGTGTCTTGACTAATTTTTCTGCTTAACTTCAAACTTCTATCGTTTGGTATAATGGATGAGGTTTTGAAGACGCGTCTTCTCCAGTTGGAGCAACGCTTACTTGATCCCCGCGATGTCCTCAATGCTGACTGCTTACTGGTAATAAATGCTGTCAATAAGTTCCGAGACTTACTTATGCTGTCTAGGATGCTGTACAAGCATTGGTTACTGATTGTGACCATCCAACGATTCGTCGGATGAAAAATGTAGAAGCTTTCCTGGCTAGATGTATGTATTTTAGAACCTTTAATTTACCTTAATTAACGACGTATTTTGCATTGTAGACGGAACAGTTGCTTCGCAAATCGATGACTTACGTATGAAGCATGATGACTTTTCTGTTATTAAAGTAATCGGCCGAGGAGCTTTTGGTCAGGTTCAACTCGTGCGTCACAAAACCACCAAGAAGGTGTATGCCATGAAGCTTTTGAGCAAGTTTGAAATGGTAAACTAAACCGTATATCTTATGGGAGGTGTTCGTTATGGATTTGTTTTATTTTCCAGATTAAGCGATCCGATTCTGCCTTCTTTTGGGAAGAAAGAGATATTATGGCTCACGCCAACTCTGAGTGGATCGTCCAATTGCATTTCGCTTTCCAGGATGCCAAGTTCTTGTACATGGTTATGGATTATATGCCAGGAGGTGATTTGGTCAACCTCATGTCCAACTATGATGTCCCCGAGAAATGGGCCAAATTTTATTGCGCAGAAGTCGTACTCGCTTTAGAAGCTATTCATAATATGGGCTTCGTCCATAGGTAAAAATCCTCAATCCTCAAATCACACGAAGAACAGTGTTTTTTAATCAATTCGTCTTTATAGGGATGTTAAACCAGATAATATGTTGCTAGATGGCCAAGGCCACTTAAAGTTAGCAGATTTTGGCACATGCATGAAAATGGATGCCGTAAGTGTTGCTATACAAGATTGTAGTCGTTCTGTTCATAACTGTCTCTGCTTAGGATGGGTTGGTACGCTCTGACACGGCTGTGGGCACTCCTGATTATATCTCACCCGAAGTGTTAAAGTCACAAGGCGGAGAAGGTGTCTATGGCCGGGAGTGCGATTGGTGGAGTGTTGGCGTGTTTTTATACGAAATGCTAGTGGGCGATACGCCTTTTTATGCCGAATCGCTTGTGGGTACTTACGGCAAGATTATGGATCATAAGAACTCTCTAAACTTCCCGGACGATGTGGAGCTATCAGAGGCTGCCAAAAGCCTTATTTGTGCTTTCCTTACTGATAGGTAAAAAAAAAACATAAAATAAGAAAGCCATATAAGCTTGCAGTACTAAAATACCCTGCTGTGTATGCTTTCTGATCCATAGGTCGATCCGCTTGGGGCGCAATGGGGTTGGAGAGATTAAGGCGCACCGTTTTTTCCGTAATGACCAATGGGATTTTCATTCAATACGTGACTGCGTCCCACCTGTGGTCCCCGAGCTCAATGGTGATGCTGATACCAGTAATTTTGATGATGTGGAGAACGATGAAGCGCCCGAAGAAAATTTTCCTGTTCCCAAAGCATTTGCCGGCAATCATTTGCCTTTCGTAGGCTTTACCTACTCGAAAAATCATCAGTAAGCTCTATTTTTTGGCGATGCGCAATAATTCCTAATGATGGATCTTTTTTACCAAGGCTTTTCTCATTTGGAGCTGATAAAGTTGATAACATGGTAAGTTAGCGTGGATATAATAAGTGTAAGAATTGTATTACTTCTTTCTTATAGCGTGCAAAGGATACAAGCGTTTCCGTCAATGTTAAAGCCAAAGAAGTTGAAGATTTGCTGCACAAGGAACGGAGACTTGTTCAGGAACTAGAACATAAGTACACGTTGACGTTGCATCAACTCGACTTGGCTACCACCCGCGAAGAGCAAATCCGCAATGAAAGCCGTGATATGGAGCGTACTTTGGCCCTAATTCGCCACGAGTTGAAAGAAGCACAGCGTAAAGTGGAAAATGAAAGTGAAAATCGGAAGAAAGTAGAAGCTTTCTTGCAAGAAACCAAAAAGAAGCTTGAGGACGAGCAGAATCGAAGAACGCGGGATCTCAATAATAGTCAGAGCAGCGCCGAGCGAGTAGCCATGGTTGAGATAAAGGTAATCTCGGGTTTTCTTTTACTTACGTTAGGTGAACAGGAGTGTTATTATGTTGGTTTTTCCACGTTATTAGTTAACTGAAGTTAATGAGAAGCTGAAAATGGAGTCCGATGCCCACTCCAAAGCGAAAAAACAAGTCGCAGAATTTTCTATGAACGCTGCAGCAAGGGAGCAAGCTTTGCAAGAGTTGCAAGAGAGGTGTGCGGGCTTACAGCGCATTCGAGAGTCCTTGGAGCGTGAAGCGTCCTCTTTGCAAGCCAAACTAGACCAAGAGCGGGCTGCTCGGCAACAGGATGCTGAAAGACAGCAAGAGCTGGAAAGTACGTCTTACTTTATGGTTCCTTAAACATGCATTAAATGGGGTTTTTCGTAGGTCGCAGACAAGCGTTAATGGTCGAGTTAGACCGGAGTAAAGAGCGCGAATTCCAAGCGATGAGCGACAACCGGAAACTAAGCGATAGGTTGGTTGAAATGGAGAAAGCACGTGCATCTTTGGAACTTGAATTGAAAGCTATGACCGCTCGGTACCAACAAGAAGTGCGTGCTCATCAAGAGCTACAGAATGCAAAGGGAGGGTATAAAGATGAGGCTACAGCTGAGGCCGTGCAAGGTACGATTTGATCATACAAATCTTCTTTGTCCGGTTTTATCACGAAATTTTTTAAATTATTTGACGAAATATTTTTTTCAAGTAGAATTCATGTATTCTTGGCTATTTGTTCACTCTTTTTGTAGCGTTGCAAGTGAAGTGGAGTGAAGAAAAAACACTGAGACAGCGAGCAGAAAGTCAGAGTCAAGACCGGGAGAGACAAATGTCCATGCTATCAGTTGATTATAGACAACTCCAGCAACAGTTACAGAAGCTGGAAGGGGATTATCGTCAGGAAGTGGACAAAGTAAGATTAGTGGATTCGCTGTGGTATTTTGTCAGTCGAAATTTACATCTATTCTTTCACAGTCCAAGAATTTAGTACTTCAGCTCGAGCAAGAAGGCCAGAAACGATCGCTACAGCAGCAAGACCAAGCGGTGTTAAGCTCGGAAGTGGCAGTCTTGAAAGGTCGGGATCGGCAGTTACAGCGCGAATTGGAAACAGCCAGAGAATCGCTCCGGAATGTGGAAGAGGAGCTGCAAAAGCTAAAGCAAACAAAATCGGTTGATGACTACCAAATGAGGGAGCTGCAAGATCAATTGGAAGCTGAGCAATATTTCACGGTTAGTTTCCTCTTTATTTTTTTCTGATACAATTTACTATAACCATGTTTTGTTGTTGTGTAATCCTTAAAAAAAACTTTTCGTGCTTTGCTTTCTAGACGCTTTACAAGACACGTGTGCAGGAACTCACAGAAGAAGCTGAGGAAAAGGGTAAAGCTATCCTTGAACTTGAGGAAGAAAGAGAGAATCTAGCCCATCAGTTGCAACTCTCTTTGTCCCGCGCTGATTCGGAAGAATTGTCTCGTGCTGTAGCCGAAGAAACGATCGCGGAGCTGGAAAAGGAAAAAACCATGAAAGAGCTCGAAATTAAGGACTTGTCTACTCGCTATAAGATGGATATGAGCAATAAGGACATCGCTTTAACCGCTGTAAGGAAACGACTTCCTTCGTCCACGATTCTCTTGAATTCATTTTCATACGTATCCTTTTTCTTGTTTTTGTAGGCGAAAGACCGCGAAAACGAGTATAAACGTAACTTGGAACACTTGACTAAAGAAGTGGATGACCTTCAAAACAGATGTAAAGTGTTGCAAGATGGTAAGTGTCTTATTTTTCGTAACATGTGACTGCGAGAGCTCTTTCGTTTTCATATTTGCGGTTTTGTTTAGAGTTGAGTAAGCGATCTGCGGATTCTGGGGACGAAGTGGAAAAATTGCGTAAACAGTTGAAGCAAGAGCAACTTCTTAAAGCTCAAGCAGTCAACAAGTTGGCAGAAATTATGAACCGTAAGGACATGAACCCCGTACGGGGCAAGAACAAAGGTGGCTCTTCTGCCGACGTCCGGAAGAAAGACAAGGAATATCGCAAGCTGCAGCAAGAATTAACCCAAGTAAAAAGGAGGGTGTATGTTCCCTTGCGAACTGTCTTTTTAATTTCCAATTTGTATGAGTCTAGGAGCGTGAGAAGCTGAACCAGTTGGTTGGCAAGTACCAGAAGGATGTGCAAGACTTGCAGTCTTCACTCTACGAAGAAAATCAAGCACGCTTAAAGTTGCAAATGGAGTTGGATAGCAAGGAATCCGAAATTGAAGCCTTGCAAGCCAAACTAGCTTCCTTGTCAGCCGATACGGTTTCCAACATATCTAGCGGCGCGGAGAACGATGTAGAAGAAGGTCCCCACGGTAAAAACTGACCTTTTTCTTTCTTCTGGTTCCTAGTAACAAAGTTGTTAACATGTTTAGCGGATTCTCGACTCGAAGGCTGGCTTTCTGTACCGTCCAAGCAAAACATCCGTCGCCATGGCTGGAAAAAACAGTTTGTCGTAGTTTCCTCGAAGAAAATTTTCTTTTATAATTCCGAAGCAGACAAATCTAATGCGGATCCTCTCCTTATTTTAGATTTGAAGTAAAAAAGGGGAAAAAAAATATCCATAATTTGTATTCTAACCCTTTTCCCCATTATAGCAAAGTATTCCATGTAAGATCCGTTACTCAAGGCGATGTAATCCGTGCTGATGCCAAGGATATCCCCCGTATTTTCCAGGTAAATCCTTTGTTTTAATGTTTCCTTTTGGGTTTTTAAAAGTTTTTTTTTTCATCCGTTGCAGCTTTTATATGCTGGCGAAGGCGAGTCGCGCAAACCGGATGAAAGTCTTCCGCCACCGGACTTGGTTTCAAAGGAGGAAAAGCCTGGGACCGTCTCACATAAAGGCCACGAGCTCATAACCATCTCATTTCATATGCCCACGACATGCGAAGTGTGTCCGAAACCACTTTGGCACATGTTCCGACCACCTCCAGCCTTAGAATGTCGGCGTAAGTCTAGTTTTGATGGATTCTTGTTTGGAACACCCAATGTATACTCTTGTTTTTGGACAGGTTGCCGTATCAAAGTACATCGTGAACATTTGGATAAGCGCGAGGAAATTATTGCTCCGTGCAAAGTCAACTATGATCCCAATTCGGCCAAGGAGATGCTCCTGTTGGCTATCTCTTTAGAAGAGCAGCAACAATGGGTGACCAAGTTGTCGAAAAAGATTCAGAAATGTGGCTACAAAGCCAATAGCATCTGTGGACCTGAGGGAGCCAGAATTTCTCCCAGGTAAGTCATAAGCAGAGAAATGACGGTCGACTACTGTAAGCTCTTACCCAAAATTTGGCAATAAACTTCTTATAGAGAATCCACTCGGTCGTCGTACAGACCTTATGTCCAACAAAAGTCGGCCACTTTACCTCCAAATTCGGCATTGAGGAATAGCAAATAACACATAGCAAAATCTCAGGTAAACACCATCGATTTTCCGAGCTAAATGTTACCCCCCCCCACACACACATTGTTGTCACGTGCGTGAGTGCCAATCTTTTGACTGCCTTGATTTCGTATTCTCGGGCAAGCTCGCAACTTGTGTCAACCACAGTGAAAAAGAGATGTTCGATTCCAGTCTCGCACATAGGAAACTTGATTGGTTTTGATTGCAACCAATTGAGAAAGGAGAATGAAACTATAGTTCAGAAAGTTTTGTTTTTTTTGTTTGTTTTATAAGTAGCGTCACATAAGAAAGTGAGTTGACATTCCGGTATAATTTATTTAGCGCGTTGGCGTACTTTTCACTATGTCAAACGAAGGAAAAGAGAACTTGAAAGTTGGCCAAGTCTCTTGTTGTAGATACAGAAACATTGCTTTAGGTTATGTGTTGGTAGTCAACTAACAACGAAAACAAACCAGAAAAATAATAGACAGTGGCATAATTGATTGTTTTTAGTGCCTTCGACATGATATTTTGGTCCGATTCAAGAATGTATCCCATGATTTCATGAAAAACGAGCTTGGTTGCAGCTTATGCAGGGCTTCCTAACCTTTCTTATGTGCAGAAAAGCAGTTACTTGTAAAGAAAAAAGATGTAAAATAGAATGCAGAGCCCGGTCTTGCGTCCAAAATGTGATTGTCTTCTGCAAACAACACGTTTGTTACGATTTTTTATTCCGTGTTGCAAGCTGTATTTTATTCGTGAATTCAAAATTGCAAACTTAATTTGTATTGGGATCCCCCGTATATTCCGTATTTTCAGTTTTCATATTTAGAAATTTAAAGTATGAAAGCAAGCCTGGTAAGAAGAGAATTTGGGTGACTTCCAAAAACCTAGCTCATATTACTTGCCGGTTAACAGCACGTGGGGCTTGGATTTGTGATGTATCCGTGAATTAGTGGATAAAATAAATCGTAAGTGTGTCGTTTTAGGTAAGTTTAAATCATTAGTTGGTTGTTTAGTTCTCACTTAGTGTACTCTTGCTCGATTTTTTTAGTTCATATCTGTATGAAAGCAACTGTACGGTATTTTTGTTCTGTCAATACCCGGTGACTGCTGGACAAGTATATGTGGTTTTCTGGCTAAACTATGTTACTTAGGAATTTGTGAGTCACCGCGTAAACGTTGCTATGTTAAAATTCTTTGACAAAGCCTTTGCTGTCAAGGTTTAGCCACAGACTATTCGTAAAGCATGTCTCCTACTCTCTAGGTGTCATCCTTTATGGGAATGGAGTCCTTAGAAGACGCAGGCCACCAGTTTGCTGAATCTCAGCGTTCGGAAGTGGTAAGCTTTTGCTCTTTGCTTATATACATTAGGAATTTACGATCTACTTTCCCCCCGCACAAATACCTATACCTGTACTGCATGAGAAGTCCTCTGGCAAATCTAGCAAATGTGATCAAGAGTTCAATATTTGAAGGGGGGGGAGAAAATATCGTATTTTGTTGTGCTTGTGTCAAAACGTTCTATAGTTTTAATCCAGAATCGTTTTCAAACCACTTTCGCCGTATTTCTTCGCACCTTTAAGTGTTTGACAGAAGCTTGATTTTTTTTAACAAACTGTGGCGATATATTTATTTTCTTAAGAAATAAGATTCCCACGTGCTTCGTGTTCTCAGAATTTCTCTCCTCAACATCCCAAGCGTTAGCTACCTACGTGTAAACCAATTGTGTAGATGACCTGGATAGGTCCGCCAATTGCACATCGAAAGATCCATAAGGATTTAGCGAAAAGGGCTCGTTTTTCATCTCGTCATGAAAATCGCATGCATGTCCATTCCATCCACCTTTTGAAACGAGCTCATATGCAGTAATGTGATGCTCATCGCAGGCAATTCTGGAAGCTCTGAAAGGGCATCGTATTCCTTGGGAGCGAAATAGCTTTATCTGTTGGTCTTTAGAGAGTAGAAAGCCATCAGGTATCTTATTATCCCACACGCCACTTAAAACAAAAAATGGGACACTGGTTGCTTTAGCGTCCTGGGGTTAGACTTACGTTAGTAGGCGGACGACTCCATTAGTACCGGTGGTAGCAGGCCATGAAAAGCGAGGGTGTCACCCCATATTTTTTTTAACCCGAACGTTTCATTCCAGCTTCTCTTGCCTTCCTTTCTACACAGCCGTCTGCATTACCCACGCCCACGTGCGCATTGAGCCTCCGAGAAATGAAGGTGTACACTGCCCCTGATTCGTTCAGGTCCACGGTATCTACGCATACACACGTCTTTATACAAGATAGCAGTGGCACTACGGACTTCGGTAGATCCATCAGCGGAGTAATTCGCTCTCCGTACTTGCATATGTCTTCCACGAACCCGAATTTTACCAAGTGTTTATGAATACTTGTGTTCTTTCAGTCCAGATTTTATTTTTCTCTCCACCAGTGATCGAATTTACGTAGTAATTCACGAGTTAACTCAGGCAAAGATGGGCGTTAATTGGTAAATTTACCCCACATTAGATTTGTTATACTTGATCTTCGAGTAATCGTTAATAAATCCAAGTGATATTCCACTCCGTTTCTCTTTCCGTGGGTTGTGAAGTGGTTATATCTGGCGCCCGCAACTTTTTAGGAAAAAACGAGGACTAGATCCTAAATGCGTGGGAGTATCAAAAGCAAAGAGTGGTTGCGACTGTTGCTGTCGATTTATCTCCGTGTGTGCGTGTGTGTGCTTAACCACATAATCTAAAGAGTATTGACGTGACCTTTTCATTGTGGTATCAGGAACTCCGAAGCTTCTACTTTTCGGCTTGACGTTTTCACATTTGCATGTGCTGCACGAGGCGTGTTTGGAGACTGCCGAACGTTTTCCCTTATGGCTGTCAAGCTTTTCGGAGGAGAATGCGTTTTCCCGCGTAGACTTGCTGACGTCAATTGCCCGTTGCTGACGACGTCTCATTCACGGGCAGTTAATTGAATATGTACGTGGATGCGGGGTTGTCTTTAATAACAACAGCTGGCTTCGACTCACTCGATCAAGCGAAAAAGTGCCGTTTGTAGAGCGTCCACCATGTCTTTTGTCACGTGACGTCACGAATGCAACAAGTTGTTGCTTTTGCATTCCAAACCTGCTGATGTTTCTCTTTGCGCGTGTAATTTTCGACCCGTTGAGGGTGCTTTGTGTGAAACTGGGGTCCCCAAACGTCCGAAACCTTAATTCGTTCGTAATTGTGGTGGCTTGCGGCTTCTCGTGTCTGTACCATGTCACTCTTAACTATCAAGTGCTTCTCTAACAAAGTTAAACCGTTTTAATCACTGGAATTGCATTACTGTGACAACCAGCAATTAACAAATTCTGGTCGGAACCTCAAATTGACTTCCCAAGATCAGGAATTGGAAAGCAGTGTTTGTATCCTCCCCCGCTGTGGTCCATAGAAAGTTATTGAGAAAAGTCGACATGTTTGAATGTAGCCGGGTTACATGTTAACGCTTTCGCTTCATTCACGTGTGCTATTCCAATGAGGTTTTTGCAATTCATGCCCTGGAAGTCGTCTTCGAGTCGCTTTGGTGGTGGCAGCGGCAGTACTTGCCATAATCCAGGGGCTGCGACTCATTATCCAGGCAGTTCTTTTAATCGGGTGCCGGTGTCGAACTCCAGGAATCGGCTGCGGTCGCCCTTATGTGCTGACGTACCCTTTTGGAATCTCACGGATTCCATGTATCTGGGGGATGAAGGCACATATGTTTGTACCACTTTTTCGCCACGTTGCTACGTCATCCAGAAGGTAGTTTTCCTTGACGTTAGGGGTGTGATGTCGACAATAACTAAGCCGTTGGACGAGTTTCTGGCATGTTTTCGATTTCCAGTTGTCTCTCGTCGGAAAGATGGGGGTTGGAGCTGTGGTTCGTAGCTTAAGTTGATGCGAGAAAAGGGCGTATAATAGAGAAATGTGGCGTTGAGAAAGACGCTATGTTATGAGAAGTTTAAGGTGGGGAGTAAGCGTTGACTCTCGAGGTCCCTCTCACCTCTTGGCGACATCGGACGTCGTATTGCAATACTCGCTGCCAGAGAAAACCGTCGAAAGGAAAAGCAATTCACCCTGTTGGCTTTGGATCAATACAGGCGAAAGAGCATGAACAGTGCAACGGTGTCTGTAGGGAGGCTGGAGTTGGGAGTTAAGACTCCGCTTGGACCTCCTATACTGGCTAGAAATGCCAGTGAACGCTACAGGAAGCACCGCCCCCGCTGCGGCAACATGCACCTTTCCTTTTGGTTCACTTTCAGCCTTTTAGCTGACGGCCGTCACCCAAAATTGACCTTTTCAGGCTTGTTTGACGAACGTGGTTGTTATACTATTGCTATACTTGTAATTGTACTCACAGGCTTCAGACCGTAATTTTAAAACCGGTATTATAAAGGAAACCCTAACCCTTTTTTTCTGTACTGTTAGGTGGGCCCGGTAGCGCAATCTCTTTTGAATCCTAACGCGTGTGCCTTTGAAAGCAAGGCTGCTGCGGACTCGAATTCCCATCCAAATGGTGGCAACCAAGAAAATTTGGATAACGTGACTACAGCCAACAGTGGGGAAGAGGAAGAGTCGTTGAATCATGGTGCCAATATTACAGTGTCAGGTAAAAATTGTCTAAGTTTATCCACATAACTGCGTTGCATAATATTAAAATGTTAATTGGGTTAACCCAATTTTTAGGAATATTATGCTCCAAAGAAAAAAGTTGTAGAGAACATTTACTTAGCAATTCTTGACTGTTTGAGTAAAGCGGGCTCAGGCAATGTATTTGTATCGCGTTGGTTATCGTATCGTGACTGTAGGCTTGTAATCGATATCGATTACAATCGAGCCGCACACACCACAGCCATCTTGGTTGGGGGGTTTGCGATTGTGAGGTGTTTCTTGGCCTACTTTAAGCATTTTTGGTAAGCGTTGTTTTTCGTTTTTGGTGTGAATATTGCGATTAGAACCAAGAGTGTTCTCGTAGTTTAGCTGTATTTATTGAGCAGTTTAATTAGCGCAGGAACACAAGAATATAGCGTTTTTTGACAAGCGAGGCAGGCTGCGATAAATGCAGCGTAATGCAGCTTATGGGAATTGGTGCAGACCAACAGAAAAGCCAGGGAGACTAGAGGACCGCGTGGCAAGTTTTCGGCTTATCGACTGTGAAGCATATTATTCCGTTATTGTTTGTATTTCTTGAGCAAATGAATTTACAGTAAAAGTAGTGGTTGAATTAATTTATCAGTAATAAATGTGAAGGTCTAAACAAGGTCATTCCATGGAAACTTGGTATTTACACGTAAGGACATAGCTATTTGCTTAGCTGAGAGCCACCCCCTGGATTGCTCTCCCAAAGCCCCATGTTTGTTAGTCAGCAACAATAAAACGGAATACTGTCGGATCTGTTGGGTTCGTTAAAGACTTGCTAAACAATACGTGACAATCATCCGTGTGATTTATGTGGTCTAATTCTTGGTTTTTGTTCCATTTGTTTATTACAGACAACGCCTTCATGAATGGGGAACGTGAAGGTATGCCTACTCCTTTTCCCCAGCTAAAGGCACCTGCACTCACGCCTGTGCATTCTACTGTTTCTTCTCACTCTCCTGATGACTCATTAAGTTCGGCAGCAGCAGCAGCCAGGTTCGTTTCATTAATAAAACGGTTTTGGACACTTTATTTTAATTGTACTGAATTGTGTGATTTTCTTTGGACTGCTACGCTTGTTTTGTGACGCGGTGTTGAAAACATGTAAAAACTAGGTTGCACGGGTATTGGCACTCACTTTTGTGTAATTCCCTTATCTACTTGCGTCATTCCATTGGAACAATTCGCCAAATGCACATGCAAGAGCATGGTTAAGCTTTATGTAGTCTTACTTGCTATTGTATACGATCAAAACAACCGTTTGGATGCCAGCCAATGTAATGATCCCAACAGCGTGCTTTGGTTAACCAGACTCGTAAAAGAGTTGAGGGAAATCTGGACATTATTTCCGACAGGAACTCCAGGTCCGGGTTCCTGAGCTTTTTTCTCCTCTATTGAAGTAGTCAGACACGAACAGAGAATAACACAAAAGAAACGTACGTAATAGCGTTGACGTATATTACGAGCTTGTATTAACCGAGGGCAGAGCGATGCCGGAAGTAATTTAGCTGGAAAACGTCTTCTCACAGTTCAGTTAAGCACATTTGGGTATAGTATAGTATAATCATCCTAGTTGACGAGAGAAGGTGCAAAATAAAAAATATTAAATTTTTTCGCCTTCTAATTGGGACAGAACAGGTGCCGGATGTTTGTGCTTTTCTTTGAAGTATGAAGTATACCGCTGTAGCCCAATAATATAATACTCCTTTTCTTAAAAAGAAGACGGGTTAGCTTTTGTTCCTTCTCTGATGTTTCTGACTTTAATTGTTTGAAATCTCTTTACGACAGGGTTGACGGTCATGCCGTGCTAGACACTGATACTTTCGCATCCTCGTCCGAGCTAAAACCTATTTCTTCTACCATTCCCACAACCATAACGCCCTTGGTTGTCAGCATGGTAGAAGCAGAACAAAGGGCGGGGTCTGCTACTGGCGTAGGCGTGGACTTAAGCCACTCCACTGAAGATCTGGGCATGTCTTTGGAACAGTTGAAGCAGCTGTTGGCTACTCAGCTGGAATATTACTTTTCCAGGTAATTTGTCACATTTTTTCCTCCTAGCAAAGTTAGCTAGGCCCTGAGTTTTCGAGTATCGGATGCCATTTCGACACATTTAACTTTCTTTGCAACGCCATACTTAGAAAAGTTGGTGGATATGGACCAAATTGTCCCTGTGTTACCTGGCTTCGGCTTATCATACGTTGCCAGGCGTCAACCGGGACACACATAAAATTTCTCATAGCTTTTTGAGGAAATGTTGACAATTATCAACTTTTCCTAGCGAAGAGAAAACATTTTTGAAAGAGATATTCCCTTGTAGGATTTTTCTCATGTAGTTTTAAACCTTTAAAACAGCTCTGGAACTTTCTGTCATGGCCTTGTTTTCTGTGTGTAATTTAGGGAGAATCTGGCAAATGATGCTTATTTGGTGTCGCAGATGGATGGGGACCAGTACGTGCCTATTTGGACGGTGGCTAATTTTAATCAAATTAAGAAATTGACCAACGATATCAGCTTGATTACTGAAGTATTGAAAGGTAAGCGGAATCCACTTGAGAATTTACTGTTTTTGGTTTGCTACAGATGCAATACTTTCGTCCTTGTGTTACCTGGCTTCTGCGTACCTTGCGTTGCCAGGCGTCAACCGGGACATACAGCAAAATTTCTAGTTGCAATTATCTGAAAACTTTCGGCAGCTGCCAGGTTTTCTTGCGAGTAGAAAACATTTTTCATGATAACTAGTTCAATATCCGCCTTGGGCGCCTAAGGTTACTGAGGTTGTTCTTCCTTTCTTTCGGGTCGTTGTTTTTGTTTCCTTTGTTTTTCAAGCCTTGATGAGTTTGTTTGTTTGTTTTGGTCCTAATCTGGGGATTTTGCCGTGGGCGTTTGTAGAGTCGTCAAATGTGCAAGTCGACGAAGAAGGCTTACGAGTGCGCCCCAACCACAAACGCTGCATTGTAATTTTGCGGGAAATCCCGGAATTCACGCCTCCCGACGAAGTACGTCAGCTTTTTACCTCCGCTGAAACTGACCGACCGATGCCGAAAATTGTTTCCTGCGAGTTTGCTCATGCGGATTCCTGGTACGTCACATTCGAGTCGGACGAAGATGCACAAGTGGCTTACCGTTATATTCGTGAAAAAGTGCCGGAGTTTAAGGTAAGAGTCCTCCCCTTACGTACTAGAGCTTTATTACAGCCTAAAAATAACTTCGATTTATGGTTTTTATTGCCAAAACAGTGTACTTTTACAAAACTGTTTTTAACAGGCTTTTTTTCCTACCTAGATCAATTTTTTGTGATTCTTGTTTCAAATTAGTTACGTGTACTTAACTTCTCATTTCTGATCTTGCTTCACTAAATATTTATGTCTTCCTAATTTTCTGTTTTAATGTTTTTCATATAAAGGGTAAACCTTTGAATGCTCGCATCAAGGCTAAACCCATGCACCGGTTCTCATTTCCCATGGCTCCGCCTGGCATGGGAATGGGCGTGGCTGGGGTCCCGCCTACGGCTATACCCGTCCCAGTCCCAGTATTAGTCGCCCCACCCCCAGCGCTTCCAATGGGCGCGCACCCGCTCAAAAATGGTTACCCTGCCTCTGTATCCAATACACCATCTCAAGAACCGAATGGTCCTCTGGCCACCGCTCATGCACTGAGCCATGCAGCAGCGGCGTCTGGTGGGGCCAGCGGAGGGACGAGTATCGTGGCCAGTGGGACTGGCGTAGCAAGTCCAGTGCCCGCACAGCCTAGTCAATCGCATGCACAAGGACCCGCTGGGGGCGGAGGTGGAGGAGCAGCAGCAGGGGGTCCCCAACCTCGCTATATGGCTTACCCTGGCCCCACAGGCCAACCAGGGGTGGGTTATGGGTCCCAAGTGCAGCTTTTTGTAAGTTATAATTAAAAGGAGTAGGATTTGTTTTTAACCGACGACCTTGTAGGCGTTTCCTCAACCAGCGCCTTTCTATCCTCCCAGTTTGCTGCAAGCATGGACAGGCCCTTCGTATTTTGACTTGAGCTCCATGTTTACTATCAACAACTTGACGCCGACCGCAGCTTTTAAGCCTCCGGCACCTCGCTATTTAATTCCTCGAAATAAGTAAGTTTGTTTAGGGTGCCTGAAACCTTTCTATCCTGAGCTACTGAAAAAACTCATTTATATTCTGCTTACATTCTGCCTCCTATTGTTGAGCGTTTCCTGTATGGTATTGAGCGTTTAATTATGCAGGCAACATGTTCAGGAATAATTGGACTAGGCAAAAGTTGCTTTTTAATTTTGCGGAGTTGTTCAGTATTAGAAAAGTTATATTTGAACCTTAGAGTTTAATGGTCAGTATAAAATTTTAAATCATATTGGCCTACTTTTAAAAAAATAAAGTAGTTTAAATGCAGAGAAATGCATACGAACAATATTAACCCTCGATCAAAGAAAAGATACATGTAATACGTTTGACTTTGTTAAGCCCAGAAATTGATTTTTGAAAGGCAATTTCTAATTCAGAGACTTCGGTTTAGTGTATTCTCGTAGTCTGTTATGTTAAAGTGAGCATGGCAGTCGATAAAGTTAGTGGACATTGTTATAATAATCGACCATTGTAGGACTCATCGACGTGTGCCGTCCAACTCCAGTACTCAATCTGCTGATACGCCTCAGTTCTCCACTCCTTCCTCCATTAACAGCATCAATTCGTCCAACCGATCAGCCACCCCCTCACAACAACAGCAGCCACAACAACCCCCCATCAGTCCCAACAACAATGCCTTTAGCTCAGCTACACCACAACCTCCCCAGCAACAGCAGTCCTCGGGAGGATCCAACTCTACGTCATCTGCTGCTGCAAGCACCCGCAACAAGGAAACTTCTTCGACGCCTACGGCAGGCTTTGGCAACGTGGTAGCCACTGCCATGTCCACCTCGTCCTCGACCGCTCCTCCGACGAGCGCCAATGTCAATGGCGTGTCCCCAGCCAACTCCTCTAACAATACCGCCAGTTTGGTAGGAGCCAGCCCGGGCAGCTACCGACCCCGAGAAACCAAACCGTACCCTCCGAACCCTAGTCATACGAGTTTCCCAGGCACGGTTCCCTTCAACGCTGCGTCCTCTACTTCGTCTCCGACTGGCCCTGGAGACCGAAGACACCCGAGCGGCACCAACCTTGACTATCATCGTGGTTCTGATGATTCCGGCGGGAACAAGTACGACCGCACGGCGGGCAATGCCGGCCATACTAATCATATGGGAGGTTACGGCACCGTCGGACGTGGTCGACATCGACCTCGTACTCGCCGGAGAGAAGATGAGCCCTCTTCCAATCCTGGATCTCAAGGCAGCGGGCCAACCAGCTACTCCCATCCACGTGGCATGGGCCCGGCATCAAGGTCAGCCGCCAGTGGTAATGGGCCTATGTACGGCAGAGCTCGAGAAGCGTCGCAAGCCGCGCAGTTCGATTTGCAGACTGCTGGAGCCTTCCCCCCCTTGCCTGGCGCCGAAAGTCCCCCTGAACCAGAGGAGGCCGTTCCGAACGACTCGAACAAAGCGTTCGCCGCTGCTGTAACCGACGAACACCGCCAAGTGCCCTTGCCGATCTCAGTGAGTAATGCGAGCCAGAGCGCCAGTACTGCACAGCTGACTGTGGCCACCACTGAAAGCGGGTCCGCGAACTCTTGGAGCGAGAAGTTATCCGATGTGGTCAAAGGTACGGCTAAGAGTAAAGGCACCAGTCCCGTGGCGATGACGAGCCCATTCGCTGCTGCTACCAGCAGCAGCAGCACGCCTACTCCTACCTTGACGACGACTCCAACGCCTTCTGTGACGATGAAACCCGCGACTACGGTAGTACCAGTGGTTACTATCAATGGTCCCGCCCTTGCCAAAGCTAAAAGTCCGATTAATGTTGTGGTTCCCGCCTCTCCTCCAGCCACGCCTCGCCTAGCGAGCACCTTGGCCGCTAATGCTGAATTCCCCTCGACGCAACCTGGAGGAGCAGCAGCAAGGAGTGGATCCGTACAACATCTCCCTGCATCATCGCCTGCATTGACCAATGGGGATTTGGCGCAGTCCACGTTAGCTTTAACACCACCTTCCTCTCCGGCAAAGCAAGTTGTCTTTTATTTTATGTTCATTTCTTGGCTTGCTTAAAAGTAAAGTGGCAATTGTCATCACATGTGTCACTTTGGTTTTTAGCAAAAACTTTAATTTATTTTTTTGTTATTTTAAAACTATTTTTAAAAAATGTGGATTGAATAGGAGGATTTTTAAAAGCAGTTTGTAGGTAGTAATTGTCTTTTTACAAGATTGAACATGTGGGTGAAAAGGCAGATTTTAATGGGGGGTTTCTTGCATTTTGGTGATAAACAGGATGAACGCGAGTCAGAGGCTGGAAAAAGAAAAGAAGGAAGAGTTTAAGCCTAGTCTTTCGTACGCCAAAATGGCCGAACAGGGAAAAGACCGTTTGGAGCAGTTGGCTCGTGAAGTCAAGGAACGGGAATTGGAACAAGAGAGAGAAAGGAGACGAGAACTGGCAGCCAAACCCAATCACAATAGTAAGTCTTAGTAGTAATGATGTTTTGAATAAAATATTGATGCAACGAACTCAATTTTTAGAAACTACGGCCAAAGACATGAATACGAACGGGAGCAAGTTTGCACCCCGTCCAGGCAACAATCACAACAATGGCCCACGTCACGATCGTCATGTTAATGGACATCCCGAACCCCAGCGCGAAAGGCGGCGTGACAAGCACCCAGCGTTGCTGCAAGACGAAGACTTTTTGGAAATCGAGCCTCTCGAGTCTGGTTCATTACTTGCATCAAACGAGCCGGACAGTCGTGCCAAGTCGCCGCTGCAGTGAAGAATCAACGTCACAGGATTTGAGAAGATTTTTGAGTTGTGGACGTCTGGCGGGTGAGGTGAGCCGAGCAAGCCAAGCCCAACCCTTCGGAACATTTTGACTTTAGTGATTGCTATAAAGGGCTGTTAGAAGACGTTGGCGCATTGACACGCTTTTGATAGACAGTATTGTGAGGGGAGATTAAGCGTAACAATGCCTTTTTGCATTGTGAGGAGTTGTAAACTGTTGGTTAATTCTTTAAAGAAACGCAGAAAGGGATTATGAAAGCTGGGTTGGGGGTGGGGAGATTGGAAGGTGGTATACAGATTGTGCTGCGAAGGAAGAGGACAAAGCGGGTGTTGTTGTGCTTGTAGCCGAGCTTGCTTGCACCCCACCAAAAAAAAGACTGAAAGAGATTGGCAATCAAGAACAAGCCACTCCGTAGGTGGATTAACTTGTCTGTTTTTTGGACTTCAAAAATATTCAAGGGATGGTGTACGGAACTGCCAAGTGATATCCGTATTTTTTTGCGACAAAAAGCTATTATCGAAAATAGTCCACATCTTTGGCTCCGACGTTCTTGTGAGCCTTTGTTAGTTATAGTAGGTTGCGACTAGCGAGCACGTGTTGCCATGCTTTGTCTTCTTCGACTTCTTGTTATTAGAGGATTTTTGTGTTTCTCCGGGGTAGTTCCTACAAAACGGATTATAGAGTTAAACTGGCACCAAAATAGGCATGCAATGGGAAAACTAGGAACCGTGGCAATGCTGTAATGCGAGGCACGGGGATTTTTTTTTTTCAGCCGCAAAACTCTGGCGAGACCCTTTTTAGTCAAGTCGCCGCAACCATTTTGATAAAAAAAAACTTACGTCCGTTCTTAATTCTGTTGAACTTAGCTGAAAGTTTTGCTCATTTTCATGGCTGCGGTTGGCATGAACTATTAGTTAAACCGTAACAGGTGGGGGGACAAAAGTAGTGACGAAAACAAACCCCGCCCCGTGTGTGTAATTATGCGAGATGTAGATGGTATACGTGTATAGAGTGGAAACTTGCGTAGCTGTTAGAATTTACCCCCCACTTTTGGCCAAATTCGCTCCTTATACGTCCTATCACTTTCTCCTTGGCCTTCTCGTTATTCATCTTCGTTTTTCTGTTTGGAAAACAACCGTGACATGGTGTTTCTGCGACTGTTCGTTGCTGTCAAAACTATCAGGGCGGTTTTTGTAATTTGCCCTCGTTTTTTCCTTTCGCGCCATCTCGCTAAAGTGAAAGAGACGTTTGTAAATATGCCCCAAGTGAGTTTAAACGTTAGTGATAACGGTGTTAGTAAAAAACTAAAAAAAAAAGCAAGAAACTAGAGGTCTCCAAAAAGGGGGGGAAAGCACCAGAGGAAGACCTTCACTTTTCTGTCTGCATACGTTCAATATTGGGAGATTTGTGTGATGTTATAACATTGAAACTGTAGAGAGATTTGTCATTCGTCATATCCATAACCGGTAATTGCCACTCTTTTTGCTTTTGCTCTTTCTCCGTATTTTACGCTTCCTCCTGAAAAGAAGAATTTAGCCGGCAAGCCATTAAGTTAATGTGGAGGGTTTGTGTTATTCTCTTCTTTTTTTTCTTTTTCTGGGGCAAAAGTCATGCGTCTCCTTCGCGTTACTGTAACTTAGACAAAAGCTCGAATGTCCGTGTGTAGTTTTTTATGTTGGCTTAAAGGCGAACTAATTGACACACAATTCATCTGTTCAGTTTTCTGTCATTTTTTCTATTTCAATATGGTAAGCAAATTCTTCTGGTTTCAATGGGTGTCCTCTTTGCCATGTGCTACCTGTGCCTTAATCATAAATCTTTAACCCCTTTAGCCCCCCACCTCTTCCCGTGAAAACTTATTTCAGTTGGCATGAATTGAAAAGGAACGTTTTGTCTAGTAACTTTTCATTTACGCCCGCATAAGCAGTTCCTTTTTTCCCTTGAATTCCGCTATCAAGCTACATCAAACAGGAAAATAACACATACATAGGGAAATCCTGTGGAAATTTAAAAAAAGTTTCACCTATTTTTGTTTATGACCAAGACACTTTAAAGTTATGCATACAGCCGTACTCGTCAGAGTAGATTCCCACTTTGGATTGGAATTTGGGTTTCTGCATCATTTTTTTTTCAAAAGGTCGTTCTTCCCCTCCCATGAAAGCTAATTCGTCAGTCCTAGGCTGGGTTTGCGGATATTAGTGCTATTTGGGGTGAAAAGGGGAAAAAACGGAAACATGTATCGGGTCAAATATTAAAAACGAATCGCTCTAATGGTACTATATAAAAAAAGGGGTTTTGAAGAAAGACAATGCTTTTTTCAGTTTTGGAACCCCTTGTTGTTCCCTTCTGTGTTTAAAATGAAATGCCTCATTGCTATGCTAATGAAATTTTACCTATGGAGTTGTGGGTGTGTGTGATTTTCCGGGGGTCGGGAAGTATCCGATTGTGGAAGAAAGAGACAAAAAAACGATATGTTGTAGTTTGTAGATGACAAGAGGAAAAACAATGGGGTGTCTGTCCATATTTGAGTGCTGAGTGGTAAAAATTAGGTATGAAAGAGCAGCAGCCAGGAGTTGAAACCAAGCTACAAAAGTTTTTAAGCGGAAGCGGACTCATGACTATACATGCTCTACAGTGTGAAGTCAACAATGTCACCCAGAAAGCAAGCAACATGAAACCGATTACCCTAGAGTGTTTACCAACAAAAAAAATAATTGGTTTGTCGATTGAAAACGAAGATACGCTGCCCCCTGCTGTAAAGAATTCGTTTGGAAATAGAGAAGATAATGAATGGGAAGACGATCAACTTATTTCGTAGTTTATCTGTTTCTTCATTTTCTGCTTTCTTTTATCCGGAAAACTTCAGGTTTTCAGGTTAAAAAGAGGATTTAAAGACCATACAAGTTTTCTTCCTCTTTGCTCCATAGTTTTGGGCGGTTCAGTGTAAGCTTTATAGGTTCCTGGGATTTGGGAAGCTTCGCGTCCCTAATGATTCCTTCCAGGTAAGAACGCAGACACGAGCACGGAGTCTGATTTTGGTGACTCATGGCCAAACTATGTTGCACGTTGAGAATGGACCTTCCGGTGCCTCTAGCTGTGTGCGTTTCTCATTCTTTACTCCCGGACTATCATCACACCAGAACATAAGTTAGTGAAAAACTCTCCTTTACGGAAAACCAATCTAAGATAATGCCAGAATTTAATTGTATGATATTCTTGACAGATAAGACGAAGCTTTAAGTCGGCGATTTAGACTAGGTTTGTATATCTCAAAAGACACAGTTCCAAAAGTCCCGTATACCGTATTGCAACTTATCTCTAGATTACGGTAGCAGAAATAGCAGTTCACCTCACTAGTATAAATATCGCATTAGTCCAAACCAATATATCCTGGGGGGAAGGGGGGCGACATTCTTGTCGTGATCCCATGGCCTTCTAGTACGGAGCAAGTTAACTCGGGAGGGTTAGAAGAGGGTCGAGATATTGATCCTATTGCGGACAAGGATTCTGAGAATTCGCCTCGACGTCATAGGTCAAGAAGAAGCTTTACCGCTTTACCTAGCAACTACCCCCACTTCTTGGCTGGGAACTACGAAAGACGTTATGTATGACGTAGAAGCCTTTCTTCCTGCGTTTTTTTCAGCTTAACCTAGCAAAGGGACATTTTTGGAACGGAATAAACCAACCACAATTTTTTTTTATTATTTTGTTTGGGGGAAATCCGTGTTGGCACCTGTTATCTTAAAAAGGAAAATTTTACTCTTATATGCACGTTAGTTTTTCGTTAAAGGACTTGATCAAGGCGGATGCGAATCGTTATCTTCCCTCCCTTTCCCTCTCTTATTATTTCTCTTTCTATTCTCGTTTCCATGGGCACATTGCCGGGAGGGATACTACACACCTGTACCGTGAAGCCAGGGCCGCCATCACACCTTGTTCGTCGTCGTTGTGCCTGGTCGACGTTGAGCACCTGACCAAGGCAGAGGCTACTTTGTCCTCCTGCGTTTATTGTTTCTCATCAACGTTTTTAGCGTCAGTTTTTCCCTCATTTTGGCCTAATTTGTCTATACGGACATGAATTTTTCGCAGTGCTGTGTAGAGAATACGTACTGACTTGAGAGAGTTTTACCCCGGCTCCGTGACAAAGCTAGCCTTGGATTAATACAGTGAAGTTTTGTTCTCTGTGCTGGCCAACGAGCGACCTGCCCTCCACAGAAAGGATATAGTGTGGGTAGCCTAGAACTAAAGGAAGCTTGGTTTGCCATCGGATGGAGACCGCATTCGCGACTATAGATTCAAGACCATTTTTACTAGTATTGTGGATGAACTATAAGAAGGAAAGTATTTGGGATGAGTGGGCGGTAAAAAGATTGTAGTGTAGCCACATAGCAGACAAACCTACATTCCAATGGGAAGTGGCCCACTGATTAGCTGCTGTGCTTGATTTTTACCAGGATGAGCGCGCTTTGCGGATTCTTAATGGGCAGCATTAGCCCGGATTGGGAATTTCCCCGCCTTTTCTAGAGGTAGGAACGTCAGGGTTTCTTACGCTATGTTCGCTTGATATCGAAACCAGTTTTCAATTCACTTGGGATTAGTTCAGAAGTGAATGGGGTGGTTGTTTTATAGTCACTTTGCGTTGCTACAAAACGTCGTTGAAAGTGAAGGGGGAATAGACAGCACACGAAAAGGAGGTAGAGGAAGAAAAAAAAATAAAGCGCAAGCCGATAGGAGCGAGTTTTTGTCCTTCATTCAACCAAGTATTGATCCACGTGCAAGAGAGCAGTACTTAACAGACATGCGCTTTTACGCGCGTTCCAACTCGCGACGACCTTTAGACTCGCAAGTTGTGATTCCAGTTAGGACACAGGTCGGTGGAATTCTGGTCATCAACATACAGCGTTCTGGCATCATTTTTTACAGTAATCCCTGTTTAACCGTTACGCTAAAAGTGGGTCGTCGCAAGTACTTCCTTACCATCGCCTCGCCCTACACCTGACATGACTTTTTTAATCACGTGCGTTATCTTTTAAAGCATTATAAATGTGCGATGTGCGAAAAACGTATAAAATTTCTTTCCAAACCTTAAAGTGAGTGCTGTTTAATGACTCCGAGATATCGTTGACAGCGGAAGTCGTAGGTTTTTTAACAAAGTTAAAGCTTTTTTATTATTCGGTGCCCTTTATAGGGGATCAAGTGTCAGGCATGCTGGTTACATTTTCCTATATATTTAATTTTTTTAATGCTAAAACTGCTACAAGACTGGATCTCGATCGAAATTCGGATCCCTGCTGGACTTATTTTGGACAACGGATTCCGTCTTATTATCATAGATAACGCGTCGTTCCGATACCTCCGAGAGTGAAATCATAAAAGCATACGATATAGACCTGGTCTCTCAACCTTACGTTTCAGTTTTCATTTCTTAACTTTTGGTTGAGTCAACGGCTTCTGTCTTTGTTATCCGAAACGCTATTTTCCGTAACTCAGAAAAAGACTTTCTTTTGTTCTGTGATGACTTTAAGTTTCGTTGTTGAACACAAGGAGCACGTTCGTTGCGAATTGTTAAATGGTGAGTTTCCTATGAGAGTTACCTAGCGTTCTGTCAGCGTACTATCGATTTTCCTATCAGTTTGAGAAGAACATTCCGAATTTCAGCTCGTGTGAAGTTATCTCATGCCTTCCTTGAAAATGCTATCGGAACGCGATGCCCTGTCAACTTAAGCTTACTCAGAGGCTATCGCTAGGAAGTCTGAAGTTGTAGTTTTCGTTGTGATCATATTTTGTTACGAAATTGACCTTAAATGTATTGCGCGCAAAGAGTTGCCACCATTGATTGTACCGTTCTCTTTATCAATTCCTTTACGGGGATTTTTTTCTTTGTCTTGATTAACTGCGGTATTAGATCCCGGCGACGTGAACGTGGAAACCTTGTCACGGACCAAATTGGAACAGAATAAAACCATGGATTCTTCCCCGCGCGATTCCCGTAACGTTCCTGCCTCTATACAAGTGCAAAACCTATGCAAAAACAGGTACGTGTTAATTTCTTTGAAGTTTGTTTACGTTTCTTCGGTGCAACTGATTGTCATGACATTGAATTGTACCAATATAAAGAACGTGATTAACGAGGTAATATGAGTACAGTTATTGTCCAATTTACTGGAGGCTCCGCCCCGACTGGGGTCTTTCTCTGGCTCTCCTTGTAGTACAATGACATCCACCCACACAGCCATACGTCGTACTGCTGTGGCGTGCGAAGCTGGTCTGCCTACGTAGATCCGTGTATTCTCATGTATATACTTTCTAGCGTGTGGCTGGCTTTCCATCCATGGCAATTTCGAATTTTCCTAATAGTATTTAAAACGTGTAACTCATGGCAAAATTAAGATGGGCGCATGTCTTGCCGTCTTTTTCGTGCACCACACCAGCTGCGTCCAATCGAGGTACAGCTTTTTTAAGCCTAAGTTTCCGGGTTTCGAGTTTGGAATCAGTGGTTATAAGTCCTGGTAAGGAAGCATGTGGGACGTACTATGCCACATACGATCAGACTCTATAGAGCAAAGGAGGTATGCATGTTGAGTTGGATGTTGCAATAAGGTTCCTCGGTCTAGTTTAATATAGACGTGCGTTCCGGACGGGTAAACCAGCGTGGCGTGCATACGTCGCTATGTGGGAGATGCGGTAATGCGGTTAGCCGCCCACATGGGCTGTATTCCAGTGTCATGGGAGGGAAAGAGTTCTCTCTTTTTCACCTGCCACAGGTGTGCACGGTCAATAACAGATATAACACTTTGGCATTGAAATGAAGGTGGGTGGGGGAGAACGACAAGCAAGAAATGTAGTGAAAAGGAGAAGACTAGATACGCATGTAAAGGGAACAGTTAATAACCTGACAACGTCAACACAATACCGATTATGACACTTAGGAAATTCCCATGATCGTCTGGTTCGTTGCCTGCTTCAAGGTTGGAATGCGAGAAAAGGCTTTTTTCTAGTGACGAAAATGTGGGCTAGAAAGCCGACATTTTTGCCAACGGTTCTTTAGGAAATACGCGTTAATTAAGAAATTTGCGCCTTCCATATTGTCTGCTTTTGTCTTGAAGCTTACTTGAAGAGGTTGGTATTTACTCAAAGGCTCTTGCTCTGTATTTGCAGTTCGGATGGAACCTTACCTCCTAATGGTGCTGCATCCACGAGTGCGGCTGCTGCAGGGCCTCCTCAAGTGTCGCCGGTCCAAACAGAAATTTGCTCAGCTCCAGGAGGACCTGCCGCTTATGGAGCCATGTCACCTCACAACAATACCCTGCCTTTACCTCAGCGAAGTGGTGGCTGGTTTGACGGTATCTTTGGTTGTTTGCGACCGGTTATGTGGACATTCATGAACAAAAATGTCAAAAGTGACGAGTGGGAGATCCAGTTCGAGCAAATTAAAGACTTGGAATGGCTCGGCTCGGGTGCCCAAGGTGCCGTGTTCAAAGGTCGCTATCGCAACGAGTACGTAGCAGTAAAGAAAGTGAGGGATCGAAAGGAAACCGAAATTCGACATCTACGACAGTTGCAGCACCCGAATATTATCCATTTCAGGTTTGCCCCGTTCTATTTTTGCGAAAAAGAATATTACGATAGTGTTCTTGTTTTTAAGCTTCTCTGGTCGGTAAATACTGACCTAGATTGATAATATCCTTTCAAAAAAGCTCTTGTTTTCTGTCAACTTATTTCGCGTTAAAAGAAAAGGTAGCTTTAAAATTAGTCTTTTTTTATAGTGCACTTTGTGTCTCCGTTTCCTTTATGTTATTCAAGAATATGTTGGTCTGCTTAGGGGTATTTGTACAAAATCGCCGGTGTACGCTATTGTCATGGAGTATTGCCCGAATGGTACTTTGTACAACTTGCTCAAGCAGGGCACCGAGTTACCTCCAAGGCTAGTGGTAGAGTGGGCCGTCCAAGTTGCAGCAGGCATGAAGTACCTACATGACCACAAGATTATCCACCGTGATCTAAAGAGCCCAAAGTAATTATGCACTACTTTCTAAATACCTAATCGAGCTTATCTTCATATGGGCCTTTAATTGTGTCTTAAAGCGTACTCATCGCGGAGAATAATGTCGTAAAGATCAGTGACTTTGGGACTTGCCGAGCATGGACAGACAATAGTGTCGAGATGAGCTTTATCGGCACGTATGCATGGATGGCCCCAGAAATGATGCGAAAGGAGCCCTGTTCCGAAACAGTCGATATTTGGTAAGTTACAGACCACTGTGTCTAATGGATGCTCGCTTTTTCAAGTACACTATTCAAACATTGCTGTTCTGATTGTAGGTCGTATGGAGTGGTTTTATGGGAGCTTTTAACCTGCGAAACGCCGTACAGGGGTGTCGATCCATCTGCAATCATTTACGGGGTTGGCTCGCACTCGCTCCAACTCCCTTTACCAGAAGGCGTCCCGGCCGGATTCCTGTTGCTAATGCGAATGTGTTGGGATCCCAAACCTCGAAACAGACCCAACTTTGGAACCATCCTACTCCACCTGAGCATTGCTGCTTCCGAGTTGGTGGGCAAAGGGGAAGGGGACAAGTACAAAGGGGAACAAGTATGCGCTTCTTTTGCCTTTTATTTCGGCTTTGTGTGCCTGCACTTGACCTTTTCCCTTCATTTGGCGTGGTTTAGAGTGCAGCAGGGTTTCTCTTTGCCGTATGCCACATTTCTGTTTCACTTTGCTGTATCTTCCATAGAAAACCTTTTTAAGAGATATTATTAACAAGTTTAACTCTTGGTCTTCAACCACGCGAATTCTAGGCTACTTGGAGAAAGGAAGTAAGGCGCCATATGGAAGGTATTGTTTCTCACTCTTCGAGCAGCCGGCCCCACATTATCGAACAAGAAATGCTGAAGAGACGTCGGGCTGAACTACTTCATGCGGAAGAAGTACGTTACCATTACGAAGAGCGTTTAAAACACGTCAACAGTCTCCACGAAGAACTTTTGTCGTTAAAGACGGTTCTAGAACACCAAGCACGAGATTTATCAAGGTAAGTCTTTTATCTCTTATATAAAAATATCCTTGAAAATTAGGTTTCCAGTGTTTAAGCTCTTTATTTTGCTTTGCCTATTACAGAAGAGAGAAGTACATGTACGTTAAGTCCAAGGGTTACCGGAAATGCATACCTCGACTAAGTAAAAGGAAGTCTCTGTCGCCAACTCACACTGAGGTAAGTCAGCTTCTGAATTTTCGCTAAGTTGGCATCTGTGTTTTATGAAATCTTGTCTGCATTTTCAGCATGGTAAAGCCAAAGTGATGGTAGAGGCGATTGGTTCGGGAGCAGGCCACGTCAGCCACATTTTGCATCCGTCGACACCTTCTCCAGATGAAGATGTAGATGGTCCTCGAACGCCCTCGGCTTCTTCGCTGAATCATCGTCGAGCATGGAGCGTGGGCGGGTCGAATGTTCACCAATCACTAATGCGTTCCCCTTTTTCGTCCAAGTCGTCTAATTCTACTCGTCGTTCGGCGGGTAGGCAACGGGCGTCACTTTTGGTTGATTCTGAAACTCAAACTGACTCTAAATTGGAGTCTGATTCCCGTCTTTGTTACTCACATGCAATCCTTGAAGAACGCGGAGGTGGAGATGGCTGGAGTGATTCTCCGCAGCTTAGGTAATTACCTTTAGTGTAGTATGCGTTTTTACTATGGGTTTTAACCGTACTTTGCATCACATTGAGCAGTTGCAGAGCTCCTCAGTACGGGCGCACCTTATCCAAGTTGGACGAAAAAAATAGCAATACTTTATTCGCCGAAGATGATCATGACAGTGACGATGACTTCGAGGTTGAAGACGAGCTACCGTATAGATGGCAAAGGGAACGCGGACGAGCCAGTGGAATCAGTCAAAAAAGCGTGTTCGAGGAAGCACCTCAACAAGCAGCTACATTACCAGCGTACGGCAAGAAGTACGTCCTCAACCTTGCCGAGTACAAGTACAAACCAACGGATACCCGCTTCTCCAAAGCTTCGCCGACGTCTCCCAAAGGAAGCTATACGTTACCGAATGCAGCTCTCAGTACTTGCAATAGAGACTCTGAACTGTACCACACAAAGGATACCGTCTCCTCCGTAGACGCTGATGAAGACGTGCCCCGTAAACGCAAAGAAGCGGTGCCTTCCACTCCATTAGCTAAAGGTCGAGTACGGACCTTAGCTCAAGCCGTTCCAAATTCCCTCCACGTATACTCCAGCGTTGAAGACCTGGGATCCAGTCCGGGTCAGTGGGAAACTTGTTCCGAAGAAGACTTGGAACCATTCCGCAACAATAACAACAACGTTACTCTGCGACGCAAAAGGTAAATTGTATGCAAAGCTCTATAGGACCTTGCTTACCTTTCTAGAAAATTTAAGAATTCTTTCGAAATGCTTTCGAATAGTTTAGAGTATTTAAAAGGATTATACCTTTTAAATTATTCTTTGTTTGCCTGGAAACTGATGAAACCATTTATTTATAGGTATAGGGCTTTATAATTTTGTGCTAATATTTGGGTGAAGAATAATCTAGTAGAATATAATGATAATAAGTAGACTAACCTTTTTGTTATTCCGTAGTTTGGGACGTTATCCCATACGATCCCGTAAAGGAAGCCGTCCGATATCTTCAGTATCCGCCTTTTCAACAAGTTCAACCGAAAACGCGGCAGATGATGAATGTGAAGATCGGCAAGTCCTTCCTGATTTGGCTTCTTCCGGTTACGATAGCCACAACAACCAGCGAAAGCCTGATTCCACAAGGGATCTCTGTGGCAATATTGCATTTCCGTCCACTGCCCGTCAAGACTTGGAACTTTCAAAAGCGTCTTTGCCGGACATGAGTTCTCGCATCCAAGCACTTAACTTGCGTGGTGAACCGTCTTGCGCATAATATATTCCTATCCTATTTGTGATTGCGTCATTCGAAAATTCGAAGAAAATCATGTACTTTAATTTATTGTTAGCGAAGTTTGAAACACCATTTTATTTACAACAAAGTTTCGCTCATCCCCTCAGTTTGGGAATGTATGGAGAGTTTGTACGATAGCTGACATGATTGTTTATCGCCGGAAGGGCTCATTTTATTGGATGACTAGCAACAGTTTGTCGCTTTTCGGGGAACTGAAGTGTTTCTTTTTCTAAACAAGAAAAACGTTATCGAGTTTTTGGAAGGAGGGGGGTCCATGTTCCACGCCTCTCCCATGCCAATTTGTTCGTTTTTGGTTTGACTCAGCTCGGCCTTGTTTTTTTTTTTTAACTGGTAAACTGGCGTAGGCTCGCGCCTATGGCTCGGCCTTGTTGCTTTTTACTGAACGCATTGTATTGTATTTATGCATTTATAAACGGTGCAGTTTTATAGAGGACTTGTCCATCCTTGCCGAAATTTGATGACAGATATTTTAGGTAATAAAAGACATAGGCAATAAATACCGTTTGATTCTCTTGTATTCTATAAAACGTGTTTCCCGCTTTGACTTAAAGTCGGCGGTAGGTGTCGTAACGTGTAAGTCTCCGCCTGGAAAGCCTGAAAATATTCTTATCTTGCTGACGGGGTCTGTTGCTGAACTGTGAGGCTTGATGGAGCTGCGTGCTGCTTTCTATTGCTAGGGAATTTCAGTGCAATGAAAACAATTGAATTGATGTGTTAAACGTGAGCTGATTAACAAAACATCTTTACATTGTGACTAGAAGTTATGATTCCCGGACTGCAATAACAGTAAGTGGCTTACAAGAGTGTATGTGTGTTATGGTGCTTAAAGGGCCGAGTATAAGTCTTCTTTTTTTCGAAGTTTGTGTGAAGGTTGTATGGTATCACTTCCCATTTGCACACTTTCACGACATGATAGTAGTTGCGCTTGTTCTCCAATTTCAGGGATAAGGATCCTGCTATCTACATGCGTAGGCTTGAGACCATGGCGAAAGATTCTATTTCCTGCGAAATTAACCCTCTTTCTCGTTTCTGAGATTATTTTCATTATTCATACCCAGTTTCCTGTGATTTGATTTCTTGAAATTTTCTGGCCCTATCACTGATAGCCGGAAAGTTTGAAAATCGTGTCGTGTCTCCAGCCATCTCCACTCATTTTCAAGGTTCTTGTTCTTTTCTTACTATTTCTACTCAATCTTTTTTAATCTGGGGCTATTTGTGCGGTAGTTTTGCACCAGTTTTGGGTTTTATTGCATTGCATAGAATAGACAGAGCTGGTGTTGCCATTAGAAAGTTTACTCCAGGTAACAAAAGCGGCAGGATGAGTCATTCTAGCCCAAGGGCAAAGTGCCTTGTAGGCCCTTTGCTGTAAAAGACCAGATACCTTGATAGCCAGGTGTGGTGCGGAGTGGACCTCGTTCACGTTCCATAACCCTGGCCCGCCAACAACACCTGCCTATTTGGATAATGTTACCCAACGCGTGCTGTCTGTCATTGTCTTTGTCTGTGTACGAGCATGTCGCGTGCGGCTGTGGTATTCATTTTGCTTGTTTCCTAGGCCCAAGTGTCAGCAATGGACGAAAAGTGCGTTGCAGATTATTTCGTAGTAGCCGGTCTGTCTAAGAATCCCCAACCCCTGGAAGAATTCTCATTTGATGGAAGTTCGCTAAAAGAAACTTATAATCAAGCCCCAATAACGGACATTACCGTCATTTTTCGCTCCTTGGGGGAAGCAATCCCAGCCGGTTTTGTGTGCATCGAAACAACTCCCACAGGTAATTCTAAAAAAAAGAAATGGGATAGTTTTCAAAGTGTTGCTCTTTTTTAATTAGGTTTGTCTGCGGACTTAAATCATGGAAGTATACGAAGTCCCGAAGTTTTCCTTTGTTACAGACGAAGTCGAGAACATCCGCCGTTAGTGGATTTAGGGTAAGGTCACCAACTGTGGGGTTTTGTTAAGGAAGATTTTTTGTATTGTTATTTTATTGTTAAGTTTATTGTTAAGAGATTTTGGAAATGAATAACGTAGTTTTTTTGCCTCTTAGAGTATTATATCAGGGCAAAGAGCGTGTTATGAGTGATGCTGAAGTGCTGCTCTCAACTCCGTATGGGCGTCCCGCCAACGTGAATAATGCTGGGTCCCATACCTACTTGACTTACAGAAGAGCCAAGGAAACGGCGCCATGTAGCCAACTTGTTGTGACGGACGTTTGCGTCATTGTCACCTCCAAAGGCGAGACTCCACCTCATGCCTATTGTATGATCGGCAAAAACCTCAACAAGGGAATGGTACGCGAGCTGCTTTCTTATCAATGCTCACGAGCTAAATCTGTTTTCGTTCTTTGTTTTTCTAGCTGGGTTCGGATGTTTACCTGTGCTACAAGAAGTCCATGAATAAGGCCAATTCTGTCGATTACAAACCTGGTATAATCTTTAGCTTCAGGCAATCGCTTTCAACTGCTAAAAATCTATTTGGCTTTCGGCAGAAATCCAGTGTCGCTTCCCGCTGGAAGATAGACCGTATTTCGGGTTGCCGGAATCTGTACCTTTATTTTGTCTCCCTATGGGAGCTACCATTGAGTGTTGGCCATCCAAAGCATCCAGCCCCCCTCCCGTTTTCTCCACCTTCGTGTTAACTGTGTCTGATGCAGCAGAAAAAGTGTATGGCTCGTCCATAACGTTCTACGAACCTTTTGATGAAGAGAATTTGACTGCAGAGCAACGGTAAATCGTTTTCATTGATAGTTACGTAAACTATAGGATATAAACGAAAGCTCTTTGAACGGGGAGTAGGGAGTTGCTCCGTTTGGATGAAAGGCCCTGGGAGACTCAAGGCAGTACGATTCATTCCAACAAGTCTATTTGCATTCTGTCCCACTGGCCCTTCTTTGACACCTTCAGAAAGTTTCTCAAATTTCTCTACAAAGTGTCTTGCACTGGCCCCCACCCCGTTCCCTTGGAAAGGTACGCGTTGAATATCAATTTTGGAACGTTTTTTGATTTTTCTTCTTTTCTCTAGATATGTTTCGCACTTTTTGCAAGAAATCCCGTTTCCGTCACCCCAACTTCCCCGCATCCTGATTCAGCTAACTCCCACTGACAGGATAGCGTTGGCTCATCCGGAGGATTTGCCCATACCCCGCAGGTCTACTGAAATGAATTTTTAAAAATAGTATAATTAATGTGGTGTTTTTATAGGGGTGCCAGTTTTCGTCATTTGTTAGTTAGTTTAGGTCCCGATAATTGTCTTCTTTTATTGTTACTAGCTCTCACTGAGCAGAAGATATTAATCCATTCGTTAAGGCCGGATGTATTAACAGCTACAGCGGAAGCAGTCGTTACGGTAAAATAGCCGAATAATCAGTTTAATTATTTTAAGGAAAAATAACGCGTTGCGTTCTGTAGTGTATTTTCCCGTTCAAGTGGCAATGTCCATATATTCCTTTGTGTCCGTTGAGCTTGTCCGATGTGTTAAACGCCCCTCTACCCTTTCTTATCGGTGTGGACTCGCGATTCTTTGATCTATATGATCCTCCACAAGATGTGAATTGCGTGGACTTGGACACGAACACCATTTCAATGTAAAAAAAAAAGTAGTGAACAATTTTCTGTATTAATTCTTGTGTAGTTGTGAGGAGAAAAAGTTCTTGATCACAAAACTTTTGCCCAAAAAAGCCGCGAGGAATCTTCGAAGCAGTTTACAGGCATTGTGCGAAAAAATTCATTCCAACATCCAGTCGAAAACCACGCAAAAGGATGTCGATAAACAAGCAGACATATCGATGGATCGAGACTTCAAGATTAAGAAAAAAGAAGTAAGCTTTTATCTGAATCCTTGAAATTTATGAACACTAATAGTCGTTTTTTCATTTTTCGTTCCCCTTTTAAGTTGTTGTTGGAGTTGGAAATCCAAGAGGCATTTTTACGCTTCATGGCGTCTCTTTTGAAAGGTTACCGCAATTTCTTGTTGCCTATTACCCGTGCTCCCACGATAGGAACCACCGATCCTTCGTCTTTGTTTGATTTACAAGGTGAGGCTTCAACACGAAAAGAAAAGGAAAAATACCATTAGCGTCATCTATTATTTTGGTAGATTTTCTACGGTCACGCGATAAGACGTTTGTCAAATTCTATTCTATCGTGATGAAAACTCAGATGTTCATTCGTTTTATTGAGGAAAGGTCCTTTGTCTCTGACATGGATTCCAGTTTAGCGTTTTTCGACGAATGCACGGAGAAGGTAATAGAACAAAAGGACCAAATTATCAGCAACTGATTCTTTCTCTTTTTTCCTCCCAGGCGGATTTGGACGATGCTGAGTATCGTTTACTAGAGTTGGATGAATCACATCATTCAGAAAGGACTCTCTTTGTTATGCCTCCCGAACCTATTGACTTGCCCCCTAATGATACTTACATGTATAAGGTATTGCCTGCTTTGAATGGCTAAATCATTCTGCGCTTACTCTTATTTGAAAATCTTTCAGTGTTTTGGAACATTGGAACCAAATTTATTTGCTCCTCCGCGCACAGCTGTAGCGCAAAGACAGCTGGGTGGTTCTGGACATTCTTCCAACTCTCTGGCACCAGGAAGTCCCATGGCAAGGCGAACGAAGCAAGAAATTAAGCAATCCCAAAAGGCTGCCCGAAAACACGCCGAAACGCCCATGTTGTGGGCGCGCTGCCTATTAGGAACATGTTTCAGGTAAAAACTTAGCCAATACCAAGTGATTTGCCGTGCTTGTTTTTCATTCTTGTCTTTGTTCTGCAGTTTGTGGTATATTTACTTGCCTAGTCATATATCTTCGGCTACTAACAAGCCTGCGGCTTTGCGAGCTGCTTACGAGGTCTTAGTCAAGATGCAAAAGATGCGGTTGCATCCTGCAGATGAGGTACTGATACTAATCAAGTTACGTGTGAAAAATATAATTACTGTTTTGGCTCTAGGTATGCTACCGTGCGTTAATGCAACTTTGCGGAGCCTACAGTCAGCCAGTGTTGGCTGTACGTGTACTTTTTGAGATGAAACGCCATGGCGTTCAGCCGAACGCAATTACATATGGTTTCTATAACAAAGCCGTCTTGGAAGCTAAATGGCCCTCCGATGCTGCTAGTCAGTCTCAAATGCTATGGAGCAAGCTCAGGTAGGTCTATTTTACATTGTATTATTTTTCTTTGTACATTTGTAATTGTAACGTTCCGCTTTCTGTATAGAACTGTGGTTCATGCTGCAGCTGTGTTTAGGCAAGGCGCGTTACATCAAAAAGTACCAGTGGACGAAGTCGACAAGCACTCGGATATTTTATCCCGTACTTCTGTTGAAAGTGTCGCTTCACATGATTCAACCACTCCTGCCGGTGGCCGACCCGAAACGCCTGCTGACAAGATCATTAACACTGGTAAAAACATAAAACGACTGTTCAATTGCAAGTCATTCATTTCTATTTTATCGAGTTATAAATAGTGTATTTGTATAAATTTATAGTACATATTGTAATATTATAATAACCATATACTATGTTAGTAATTTAATTATTAATTATTTTTACTTATTGATTTTATTAGCTGGCAGCCAAACAGACATGGGTTACAGTTCCATGAGCGAGACCCAGAAACCAACCGACAGCGTTTTGAATGCGAGCAAATCCGATTTGGCTGGTAAGTTATGTTTTGGTTTTTTCATAGTTTCATAGTCTCTTGCTTTTTTAAATTTCTTCTCTGCAAAAGCATTCCTGCTTTGAAAATCAATGTTCCTTTTCTTTACCCAATATGTCTTATTAAATAACGTGGCTTGTGTGCATGCTGGGGGATGGGGGGAAATATTGGAGGTATGTCTTAGCTAGCTAATTAGTAAGCTTCCGTGGTGTTATGTTAGCGTGCAAAAGCGGCGTGAATGGGGTCGGGCCTGTCCCCATCACGGTGAAACGCCACGCCCATAAACCTAGCACTGGGAGCACGGGTAGCAGTGCAGGAACACCCTCTACTGCTCTCACGCCTACGGGAATGGGAGGCTTGGACCCTCGCGCTTCCGAAGAGTTTCGTCTGCGTTTAGGCAGCATTGTGCGGTCCCCGGTATCCCGGTCCAGCTCGGACTGCCTTTTCCATTCTGCTTTGCAGAGCCAAGCGGGTAACGCCCATTGCTTTCTGTGTTTTGTTTCATAAGAGTTTGTCTACTTCCATTTAGCTACCTTAACTCTTTTCCTTCGTACTTTTCCTCACAAATTTCTATGATTAATTTTCTATTTTTTCCCTTAAAAAAACGCACACACACACAAACAGCTAATAGTTCAGCTGGGCTACTGATGACAAGCCAACTGGAAACCAGTATCCTAGACCCCACTACGGTGGACCAGATCAAAACTGCAGTGCTGAGAGCCCCGCCCACTCCTCCTTCCCGCCGCGTATTAAAGGAAAAATCCGAAACTTTGCCTGCCAGGACATCCTTGTTCAGGTTAGTTACAATAGTTTCGAACGTAGGGAACGTGTTGTTGTTGGGTAGCTGTCGGTTTCTATTGCAATATGTTCCAGATGGGCAGAGGGGCTTGTTATTTTGGGGAGTATATGAATGGAAATTGGATGAGGAATGCTGGTGTCGGAATTTGGGGGGGTTTGCTAGTGTTATGTGTTCTGTTTTGGTACCTCAACGTTTCTTGCCGTTGTTGCCCTTCTGTAGGTCGTCTAGTTTTGCTAGTGACGCTTCTATGTTGAGCAAGTTGACCGGCGCACTTTCGTATTGGGGCACGAATGAACGCGAACCTGGAAGTACGGCTCTGCCAGATAGGACGTCGTTTCTTTCCGGAGAAAATTCGTGGGCCTTACCGCAGTCCGTGAAACGTAACGCATCCATTAGTTTGGGCTGGGTTCGTGAAAGCTTCCGGAAACGCGGCAATTCGACGGAAGGTACAGTGTCTGATGCTGCGCGGAGCCAGAGTTACGACAGCTTACGCAGTGTGCGAGAGGAAGATGTCGGACTGCAGATGACCGCCGAACATTCGTTTCCTGTGCCGGAGAGTTTGCCCGAACTGATCGTCGCGCACGCGCGCGTGGAAAACGAAGAAATAGATGTGGTATCTTCGGAAGACCCGACGGATCAAATGGAAGATTCTAGTCCGCCCCCATCATCCATCCTTCCGAGCTTGAACTCGCCCTTATGTCCTGCGGCAAGTCCCTTGCGCACTCCCGTGACGCAGAACGATCCGCTGGGTGCGTTAACCACGCCTATGTTCACCGCGCCGTTACCATCGACGCCGTCCACGAAAAACACGGAAGTAAAACTCAATGGCCGCATCTTTGTATTTCCGGATGAACGGAAGCGCTTGTTTTGCAGCGCAGAGAGCACAGAGACAGACAATGGGCGTGGAGAGAGTTTCCCTAACTCTAGTCCGTCTTCGCAACTTGAGAATCAGACTCCCAAAACGCCCTCTTCTTCCTCCATTATCGGTTCCTCCCTCAAGTTGCCGTTTAGGTATATACATTTGATACGGGAATTGGTGCAGTGGTATTGGGAAACGAGGGGGAAATCGAAGCAATTCAGAATGCTGCGAAAAATGCATGATCTAATTTGTTGGTACTGCATGATTTGTTGGTTGTTCTTAGTTGTGTGTAGTCAGCGTTATACTAATTTTCTTTTGGCTAGTTTTTGTGACATTTTTGGTTTTTGTTTTCCTTTTAGTCGCTATAGTCCGGGTCGATTCAGTCTCCGTAAAACCGAGTTCCGCGTAGGTCCTCAAATTCTCGAGAACGCAATGTCTTCTTTCAGGTTACGTTTCCATTATTTTTGTTTGGCTTCATTCCATCTTCAGCTTTCCTTTGTGTCTTTTTGTTCCGAATTGGAGTGTTGGATGGAGCGTGGGCGTTAATGTGGTGTGGTTTCTGTTTGTAGTCCGGGCAATTTGTCTGCTAAGAAAGCGGAATTGTTGGCGGGGGGGTTCAGCAGCTTGAAAACGGCGGCAACATCTTTAACCAAGAAACTAGACGAAATCAAAGGAGCTATCGGGCAACAATACCCGCCGAATAAGTTAGGCTTAGGAGGCACCTTGTGAGTCTTGGTTTTTCTCTTTCTTCAGACTAATTTCATTATCGTTTTTTTTTTCATTTACTTTTTTTATTATTTTTCTTATATTCAGCTTTTCTAAAGCTGAACTAGTTCAATGAATTTGAGTTGAATTTAATTGATTGTCTGATTTATAGACTTGCTGGATTCGATGGAGATCGGAACTCTTTAGGAGTTGGTGACGAAGATTTGGTGGAACCACTTGGTTTGCCAGGACAATGGTTGAGAAGAACCTCTTCCTCTGATATCGCCTCGCAAGCTGGAACAGAATCCGACTACCCTACGATGCGTAAATTAATTTTTTTAAAATTTTTTTGCCATGTTGAGCAGCATTTAATGTTTATTTATGTCCTTGTGTAAGGTGGGGCACCTTCGCTTACCAGCTTAAGCACGCAGCTGGATAAATTCTTGCATACGTCAAGCCAGAAATGTACCCTAAGGAGTATGCCGGTTGCTTTGGAAGTCACGTTAACTAGTTGCTCCAAGTGTCATAACTGCCAAGCGCTGCTCTACGATGAAGAAATTATGGCAGGGTGGATTCCAGAAGACTCAAATTTGAACACAAAGTAACATTATATAGCGCCCTAGGATTCCTTTTTGTAATAACGCTATAATTTTAGGTGTCCGCATTGTAAAAAGTGGTTGGTACCTTTGCTAACTGTGTCTATCCGCGATTTCCGTGCGCAGCGCTTAAGTTTAGTTCAGTCTTTGATTACCCCCGGGGAGAGTTGGGAAAGTTTGGCCTGCAGCCAAGGAAGTTTGCAGTCCTTGAATGTCGTACCTAACAAAAAACCTACTGCCAGTGTCTTGCACCCTGATGAAAGAAAGTCCGTCGGATCTAACCATTCCAATCAAGTAATTTAAAGCTTTTTCTTGTTTACTTCGCCACGGAATTCAATGTTTTGTTCTTTAGGGAAAAGGTGAAGAGGAAAACAGCAAGTCAGAAGAAGACCCAGACAAGCCACGTGTTGTCAACCCCATTGTTTTGGAACCTTTTACCGTTCCCTATTTGAGTCCTTTGGTTCTGAGAAGAGAACTAGAAAACGTTCTCGAGCGTGAAGGGGATGTCACGCTCACGCAATCCAAATTTGTTGATGACCATCCGATTTTGTACTGGAATTTGGTAAATCGTGTTTTAATTTCGTCCCGCTAAAAAGCTTGTAAAAATTCCTCTATTCGAATGAAATTGCTTTAATTAATAATGTAACTACAATTTTTGCTATTTAACTGTGGGATTTTCGTTTTAGTTATGGTTCTACGAAAGAGTTGGACTGCATTCTTATTTACCTGGGCTAAGTCTGCAGTCTGCCTTAAGCGTGAATTACGACGGAAGACAAGTTCACACATCTTGGGCATCGGCGAATTACCATAACGTGCTCGTCAGATGTAAATGGGACAACGCACGTTTGCATGAAGAAGTAAAACATATTATACATTTTGCGGTTGTTCATGGTTTCATTATTGTAGCTTGGACCGCCGCTGTATGTTACGTGGCAGCAAGGCTCTAGTCCCACTTCTCCGTTGATTAACGCTCTCACCCTTACTGATCGCAGTTGCGTTAGTAGAGCGTAAGTACTCTTTTCATGTTTTATCTTTACCTGGTCTGATAAGCGGCTGTCGTTTATAGCATGTTGGAGCAAATTGTGGCTGGAATTCGATACAACGATCTTACGAACCCCTTGCGGCTCCTAGCGGGGGAATTACGTAAACGCCGAACCAAGTCGGGCGCAGTGAAACACCATGGATTGTACAGAGAATTGTTATTTTTGTCATTTGTAGCTATTGGAAGGCATAATGTGGATCAAGGTAAGTTTTCCTTTCTTTCTATTCGAAAAACAAAGTAATTATCCTCTTTTTACAAAATATTTTCTTATAGTGGCGTTTGATCGAGAATACCGCACTGCGTATGATCACTTAGATCCAAAATGTTTACAAGTGTTAAGCAAATGTGATGGTCCTCCCTCCATAGCTTCGGTGTTTTGTAGGCGCTTTTTTAGAGAATTGGAACTGTAAGTTTGTAGCTACAAAAAAGATTAGTTTTTATGGAAAATTGTGTCCACGAAAATTACGGGAAATTGGTTTCGGTCTATTGGTTAAGGATCGATTTGGTGACAAAATTTTCAGTGAAGGAGTATTGCCGGAAAGCAGTCAGGTTTAGACGTATTAATTATATATATATAGTTGTTTGTTGTTGACACCCTTTTGGCATGTACTGGAAGTTTTTAAAGCTCATCTTTCTTCCTTGTTCTCCCCTTCAGAGTTTTTTTAAAAACAATTTTTAGCTGTTGTGTCTTTTTCTTTCTCTTTTGTAAAATCGAGCTGCAATGAGGGAAAATTTTGGAAGTGCCTTTTTTGGTCCGTGGATTGTATTCATACTAAGCAACATAAAAGCGTGCTGTGTTTCAATTCGCTTTTGTTTAGTAGGGCAAGGCACGTAAAAAGTGTCCGCTATTTCTTTTGTACTTTCCACCTTGAAAACGTGAATTAGGACGGGTTAGATAGCCCTGATGAAGTTCATTCGTCCAAATCTAATTTTTGTCTTTGATTCGCCCGGGTCTTCTTTGCACGTAAGCCCTAGTGGTGGCGCCCTTAAAGAGACAGCTTTGAGTTGCGGTCACTGCACTCGTGAAGCGGTTCTTCTTGAAGATTCTCCGCTACCAATTCCATTCTGACTTCATTCACTTTTGAGTTCGCTTGGGTGCTATTGCTGTTCGTTTTTAACCAGTTCAGTGCCACGTCGGGTATGTTCATGGTCTAAACTTTTGACTAGTGCCAGTAGTTTGCTGAAGTGGATTTAGGCTGCTGTTTGAAAAAAGGGGGTTGTTTACCTTATTTAAACCAGTAAGTAAAGCTCTGAGGGGGTCAATCCTTACATTCGCTAGTGAATTAACTTGTAATTTTACTTTTTCAGATCACCGAAATCATGGCTACTGGTAGCCTGAGTTTATTTCGGCCTGTTTTATGGTCTGTGCTGGTCATAGGCGTATTATTTAATCAACATTTTGGACTGGCCGAAGAATCGGTGACGAATTCCGATGATCAGATAGCAAAGAGTAAGTCTATTAAATCCTAACATGTTGGGTTACTTCATACTTTCACTCCTACATGTTATATCTTCAAGTTTTTACCAAAGCTTATATTTTTTGTGCTATTTGTTTCTCGCATCTTATCAAATCCTGCTCCATTGAGATTTGACATTAATTTTTAAACGGATTTTTTTTCACTTTCTGAGCATGAGCAAACAATAGTTTAACCTCAGCCTTGGCGATGGTTTTAAACGGTGATTGCAAAGCTCGTGGCTTGCGAATCTTACGACATGATTATTTAAAAAAAAAATCTTACATAACGCATTTTTGCGCATATTACTAACGCAAAAAGCTTCCGGTATAAAGCCTACGTGCGACATGCCACGTTGGAACCCTATACCCACGTAATCGTCCTTGTCCCTCACGCTTGCGATGCCGTTACGGTCGTAGACATTGAACGATCCCGTTATCTTGACCTTATCCAGCAAGGGAAGGCCTATCCCTAAACCCCTCCTCGATACTTGCGCTTTCGTCACTTGATGGAAGAGCAGAATCCTCTTCCGAAGCCGTTCAGAAAAATGTACAAATTTTAAGGGCATAGTAAAAAGCGAGAAGATGAAGTCAGCTCCTGTGCTAGGCTGGAAAGCAGTTTACTGTAACGAGAAGATTAGTCGTATGCATGGAAAAGCTATTACTATATCCCTCTTGCCCACTCTACGTAAACATTGCACATGTGTGCTACATCCTTTCCCATAGCGTCGAAGAGCGGAAAGCTCGTAGCGGCATGATTCAGTTCACTTGGCCTTGACTGAATGTGTCTAGGAACCGGTTTTTGTTTTTATTTTTATTAATTTTTGTGGGGGTAAACATGTTATTCGGGATATTCCACTAATCTTTTACCTTCACCTTTTGTGGTTATTATTAGTTGGGAAGTTCCTTGCTTTGACCGTTGCGACCGAAGCAACTAGCGGTTTTAAACGCTTTCAGCGTTCTACTACGGTCAACAGCATACCCGTAAAGGTAAAAATAAAAATAGCATTATTTATATGTTATTGTTGAGTTTAACGTATTTCTTTGGGGAATGTTCTAGGTTCTCGGTATGGAGGCGAAATGGGAAGGTGGCGATATTGCCAGGGGTCCCGGTGGTGGCCAAAAGATTAACCTTCTGAAGCCGGAATTGGAGAAGTTCAAAGATGATTCTGAGATGATTGTCCTTTTCACCGACGCGTAAGTTTTCGCATTGTAAAGTGTATACACTATGAAATGGGTTGTTTTCTTAGCTATGACGTCGTAATGGCAGCTGGCGTGGATCGCATCGTTGAAGAATTCAAGAAGTTTGAAGCACGAGTCGTTTTCTCGGCAGAAGGCTTCTGCTGGCCAGAAACTGAACTCGCTTCTCAGTATCCGCCTATAGAGCGTGGCAAACGCTACCTTAACTCTGGAGGTAGGCTTGCGTTGTTAAAACGTAACTCCCCAGGGCTTAATTTTGTCTGATTACCAGGTTTCATCGGATACGCCCCGGAATTGTACAAAATTGTGTCGAACAGCCCCGTACAGGACGAAGACGATGATCAATTATACTACACAAAGGTATTTTTGGATGAGAAACTGCGAACTAAGCTCAATATTAAGTTGGATCATCGTTCGCAAATTTTCCAAAATCTTAACGGCGCATCTGGTAATTTCCAAATCTAGGTCGCGAGCTGGACTCGTGATTAATGTTGCATTATTACAGGCGATGTCGATGTCAGGTTTAAAGGCAAGGAAGCGTACGTTCAAAACACTGCTTACAACACTGTACCTCTAATACTCCATGGTAATGGCCCATCCAAATTGCACTTGAACACGTTGGCTAATTACGTCCCGAATGGCTGGAACACCGAAGATGGATGTCTTAGCTGCTGGGAAGAAATGAACAATCTTGATAAAACAGAGGTACTGTTCTCATTAATTGGTATCAAGAAGAAAACTGTTAACCGCTTTTATTGATTTGCATAGGAAAAAGATTTCCCTACTGTCCTATTGGGCGTTTTTATCGAACAACCAACCCCATTTTTAGAAGAGTTTTTCAACCATACTTTACATTTGACGTACCCCAAGAAGAAAATCGATCTCTTCATTCACAATTCAGTGAGCTGTGCTTATTTCTCCCTCTATTGCGTAGATTTCTCATTAATTTCTTTTTTATTTTCTTTGATGTAGGCCGCATATCATGCCAAGCTCGTGGATTCCTTTATTGAGAAAGAAGGAGCAGTCTACAAGAGTGTCAAGCTGATTCGGGATACAGATAATGTCAAGGAATGGCACGCACGCAATTTGGGAATGTAATGCCTAAAAAAATGCTCTGAAATTTTGGCTATAATCTTTGGTATTTCTGTAGAGACGAGTGCATTAAGAAAAAGTGCGACTACTATTTCAACTTGGACGCCGTGTCCCATATCGACAACCCACACACTTTAAAACTCCTTATTGAACAAAATAGGTAAACAATACCTTTTATATTCACAAGGTCGAGATCCTTATTTCTCTTTGCCATGTCTATTATAGACCGATGGTAGCACCCATGATGATTCGTCCCTACAAAGCCTGGTCTAATTTTTGGGGCGCTTTGACCAATGATGGCTTTTATGCACGCTCCTTGGATTACATGGAAGTTGTCCAAAACACGCGCAGGTTAGTAGATCATTGTTACCAAACTCGCTCTTTTCAAGGCTTGGGGGGGGGGGGGGAGATATTACTATGGCCAGCTTTACGTGAGTCTACAGTTGGATTGCTACATAGTGCAGTGATGAAAATTATTACCAAGCAAATATCTTTATAAGCTAGGTAGGAAACAGTCACGAATATGATTTAAAGAAACGAAGTAAAGGAGCGCAAAACCCACATTTCTTAGTAAATATCTAGGGTGTAATCTGTACGGAATCCTCGTCGATCCACAGCGTACTTGTTGTCAGCTTGACATTCGTAGAAACCCCCGTCTTTTTGCGTGGCAGGGTCGATTTCCATCTTGGATTTAATCTTGTCGCGCCCGACTTTATATTCGTGCACCTGATGTTGCACAAAAAGCACACAATGTTGCCATTTCCTTGCAATTTCTCGTCGTACTCGCTCAGCGACTCGATTTGATTATTCTAAGAAAGAAAGCTTACTTGAAAGAAGGGGTGTGCATACAACTCAATGCCATCCTTCAGCCACGTAATGTGTGGGCGTGGAATACCTTGTGCCATACAGTAAAAAGTCAGTTTGCGACCTAGAACGTACTCGGACTCGAAATGTGAAGATTCAACCACTCGAGCACCCTAGATTTTCCGAATCACTTTAAAATCTTTGTGAAATCCATGCAAGGTTTATTAAGCAATTTACATTCGGATTGTTGTAATAAGCTTCAGCTTCGTCGTCTCTTCGTACTCCGGTACCTGCGTTGCCTGTTCCGACTCCATTTAACGAAGACGGAGGTTCAGCCACAACGGTATTAGCGCCCGCCCGGACTCCGGCACTTGTTAAGACAGGACGTCGCTCTCCGGTTTTGCGACTCGCTGATTTATGGCGCAAACCTAATTTTCCTCATTAAAGCTTTGAAGCCATAAAATGTACCAATTTGCATAGCTACCCTTGACGCCTCGTGCTCCCCCACCGACTGCTCCTTTTCCCACAGCAGCTCCTTCAACCAAGGGATTTGGCAAATAACTTAGGCAAATGAACAAAGTCAAATATCGCACCCAGTTTACCATTTCGCTTCCTTTTTCAACTCACTTAACAACGATTGTAAAGTCTTCAGTATTTTTTTCCCCCTTTGCGAGGTAAGATGTGAATGTTTGTGTGGGTGGTACGGAGGCAAGTCTGCGACTAAGTTGTTGGTCTTTGGTGTAGCGAGTCACGATCTCGCACGACACGTTCGCAAGGGTCAATGTCAGGAGTTTTTGGTCGTCGACACGTTTTCACAATTGCCAATATACCGAACAGAAAGAGTTGTAGAAGTGGACTTAAGAGGCTTGTTTCGCCGCCATATCTTAAGTGGACTGAGAGAAATGAACTTCAACTTGAACACGTTTGTGTTGGCACTCCGCGTTGCGCAATTCCTGTGAATCTTCCAGTAGTACAGGGTGCCGACGTAGCTTACTCACAGTTATATGTTTCAGCTTATGAACAATTCGGTCCCAGGGTACTCCTTGGTACTGTTGGATACTGTCCAGGTTGCTATAGCAACGTTAGGCCAAAGTTCGGAGCGCATTTTTCTTTAGACACGCAAGAAGCGAAGCTCCACATCGGCACAAATGTTCTCATGTTTTGGTTGGCTTATAACCAGAAGAAACCCTTAACCTACGAAACCCTTTGTTCCCACCTTCCAATTCCGTCCTCTTCATTGATTATATTTGTTGGTTTTGTGCGTACTTAACCCACTTAAACTTTGTCTTTCTGTAGAGGTCTGTGGAACGTGCCCTACGTGACATCGGCGTATCTGATCCGCGGCTCTATCATCCATGATCCTAAAACCAAGCCGTCGTATATCAACAATCTGTTGGATGCTGACATGGCGTTGTGTACAAACATGCGAGAAAAGGTAATTTGCGTGAAATAAGACTAATTTTCTCTAAATTTTGTGTATTTTTTCTCCCTCGTAGGATATTTACATGTATGTGACAAACCGTCTCGATTGGGGTCATTTGATCAATGCTGAAAATTTTGACACCTCTCACGTTAATAACGATATGTATGAAATTTTTAATAATCGCTGGGATTGGGAGCAGCGTTATATCCACGAAAACTACAGCCAGAACTTGGACGAAGCGCTCAATGTTTCCCAGGTGGATATTTTCTCTTTCTTCTTCTCGACTTCATTTCTTGGGCTTGGTTGTGCAGATTTTTGTGTGTTTTTATTTCATGTTTTTTACGAACATTTCTCTTTTTTTTCTTACAGCCGTGTCCCGATGTATATTGGTTCCCTATCTTCAAGACTCGTTTCTGCATTGAATTGGTAGCAGAAATGGAAAACTTTGGTCAGTGGTCTGACGGAAGCAATTCTGTAAGTTTTTGTGATTTAAAAAACAACAACTATACGTTCAGATTTTGGGAGCATGACGGTGGTGGGTTGTGGTGGTGGGTAATTTCCAAGTTAATTTAACAGGATCTACGTTTGGATGGTGGGTATGAAAACGTCCCTACACGGGATATTCACATGCGCCAAATAGGGTTCGAGCAACACTGGCACTTATTCTTACGTGACTTTGTTCGTCCGCTACAAGAACGAGTCTTCAAAGGATATTTCAATGACGTAAGATGCACTCTTTCAGTGGACGAAGCACGTAATCAACCTTTACGACTGCCAGACGGACTTGTTAATATTTAATTTTGTTTTTTGTTTTTTCATAAATTCGATAACTCATTTTATGTTTGGGAAAGGTTTATTGAGATCGGAAAAGTATGATCCATTTTGTTGCTAATTGTTAGGACCCTCGTATTGAAGGCGGTTACGAGTCTGTTCCCACGCGTGATATTCATATGAGGCAAATTGGATTTGAAGAAGGCTGGCTTTTCTTCCTGCAAAATTACGTCCAACCATTGCAGCAACGTGTGTTCGAAGGCTATTTCAACGACGTAAGATTGCCTATGATGTTTATACGCCTTACGTGGTGGTTGGTTTCTTAGGTGGCGTGGGAGCTCTTTGTGGTCTCGCTTTTTTTTTTGATGAACAGTTTGATTTCTGTTTTTTTTTAATATGTAATATGTTTTTTTAATATGTTTTTAATTGTTGTTAACCGTTTTGGTCTTTATTATTTACCTAACTCACACATGCTTTTTTTGTTCACCCTTTACTGGTGTAAGGGATATGGTGACTGACTCAGCGACTTTTTTAACTGTCGACTTTCTTCATGAAGCTTGATTTACTCTGTCTAATCTACTTTTTACATGAACAGCCTCCTCGCTCCATTATGAACTTCGTCGTTCGCTACAGGCCTGATGAACAGCCTTTCTTGCGCCCTCACCATGATTCGTCTACTTATACCATCAACGTGGCCCTGAACCGACCTGAACTCGATTACAAAGTAATAATAATTAAACAAATATCACTCGAAATTTTTGTTTAGTGAATACTTGTTTATACACATTTATTTTTTATAATAGGGCGGTGGGTGCCGTTTCTTGCGGTACAATTGCAGTGTAACTGCGACTCGGATGGGCTGGATGTTGATGCATCCCGGACGGTTGACTCATTATCATGAAGGCTTGTATGTGACGGAAGGCACTCGTTACATTATGGTATCTTTCGTCGATCCCTAAACTAAATGGGACAGGATGTATCTACGTTACTTGCTATTTACGTCAATCTCGTTAATTCTTCCGATAACCTGTTTCCTTGATTACGTGGCTTAAAGTTTCTCTACCTATCTTGGAACCTAGTCTCGACTAAATATTCGCAAAAAAAAAAATCAGTGCACGGCATAAGTTTTCTTTGCCTATAACTCACTTGAAGATTTTTTTTGTATTTCTTAATCATGTTACGACAATTATTTGAACTACTTTTAGAAGTCTATTGTTTCTTAAACCGTCTTCCTTATATTGCCATGTTTCGAAATTGTGCAATGGACCGAAAATATTACATCAGTGCCTTTTACGTCTCAACTGTTTCTTGCTTTAAATTGAGTTCCGTCAAATTCTGACGTTGGTGGAAAATAAAGGTGGAATTGATGAAAATAATAACCCTTTTTCAAGTGATCCCGCCTTAACTGGAAGACGCACTTAACGTTGGCGTCGTCGGCGTTCAACGCTGTTGTGTTGGTAAACAAGTCACGGGAAGGCCGTGCCGAGCGTTTTTAACCTTGAAAAGAATAATCCAGTGACTTTAAGTTAATAAAAACTTGGACCCGCGCGGCAATAAAGCAAAGATTTGTGCTTCAACGGCTTACTCGACAACACCGCCCACTTTACTTCGCTCATACTGAAAGTAAGTTTGTCGGACATTTAGGGTATGTAAATCAGTTATTTTCTGTCACGTAGACGTATTTCAGTAGCTCATTTTGACTTTTATTATTTGTCGCTTAGCTTACCGTGATCGTGAAGCAAGAGAAACAGCAACAGATCCGTAATCAAGCAAAAACTCCATGTTTTAAAGTTGGAGTTATGAAGGAATAACTGCTTCGCTTCGACTCTCTATTATTCTAAAATAGCTGCCGGAAGTAAGTTAAAGGAAAAAGGGCAGGAAAGTATGATGATCTTTCCTTTTGTAGGTAAAAAGATTGGAATATGATATATCCTTCGTTGAAAGTTAATTACTGGTAATTAAATCCACACTGCCTATTTATTCAATTCTCCCTGCCATTACAAGTCAAGATGTTTAAATTACAAAAGCTATTGTACCCGCAGCTTAGCATTCGCCAGTAAGTTCAGTTTATTCTGATGGAGAATCCTTTCCAATCAGGATCCTTCCGTACTCGCAGGTGTACGCATTATGGCTTTCGAACTTTTGGAAATTATTTAAATGAGCCTAACCCAGCTGAAGTACCCAGTTCTGCCCGTGTTGTTATTTGCGGAGGAGGAGTGCAAGGAGCAGCAGTAGCATATTATTTAGCCGAGATGGGGTGGGGAAAGGATACCATATTATTAGAGCAAGGGAAGTAAGTTTTTCCACATTTCGAAAATCTATACTACTTACTTTTTTTTAGGCTTGGAGGAGGAAGTCCTTGGCATATGTCTGGCTTAGTAGGTATAGTAAAGCCAACGCACATGGAATCTCTCTTAACCCAAGAAAGCATCCAACTTTATGAAGACTTAACTGCCTTGGGCCATGAAACGGGCTGGAAGCAGTGCGGTAGTTTACTTTTAGCCCGCACTAGAGACAGATTGACTGATTTCCGACGTATCAAAGCAAATTCTGTGTAACTATAAGCCTCACTTCAAGTTTCTTTGATTTACTTTTGTGTAATACTTAGGAGCCGGCAAGTCGAGTGTCACATTTTATCTAAGGAAGATTTGCGCAGCAAGTATCCTTTACTACGGACGGAAGATCTGTGCGGTGCTATTTGGATACCAGGGGACGGAGTGGCTGATCCGTTTGAAATATGCATGACTTTGACTGCACTTGCGAAACAAAAAGGTAAATACGATTCACGGATTGTTGCCTAATAAATATAACAAATTTGTCTACTCAGGAGTGCGTGTAATGGAAGGTGTACAGGTTGCTGAGGTGCACAGCCAAGCTGGAGCTGTTTCCCGTGTTATTACGGATCATGGAGCCATAGCCTGCCAGTTCTTCGTTAACTGTGGAGGGTACTGGTCTAGAGCCCTGGGTAAGCGTTGTACACCCCCAGTTCGGGTACCGGTACAAGCTTGTGAGCATTATTACTTGCATACGAAGCCTATACAAGGCACAGAGGTGCCATTTGATCCTGCTTTACCTGGTAAGAATAGGAAACAATGCATGAAGCTTACGTAAATCAGTTCATTTCTTGTAGTTATCCGGGATTTAGACGGTCACGTGTACTTGCGTGTCAAAGACGGTGGTTACTTAGCCGGTGGGTTTGAACCCCAAGCTAAACCTCTCTTTGAGGATGGCTTACTGCCAGGTATATCAAACTTAAAATTTTGTATAGCTTATAACTGTACGATTTTTGAAGCCTCTAGTTCTGAACATGCTCTGGAACCAGACTGGGATCACTTTGCGCCTTTATTGGAGCAACTCTTACATCGTGTTCCTTCATTAGGAAGCGCTATTTTGGACAAACTTTACAACGCTCCTGAAGCCTTTTCACCCGACTGCAAGTGGGTTTTAGGGGAAACACCTGAGGTATTTAGGGAATCGTATTCTGTATTCCGTTTCTAATAAGCTTTATTTATGAAGGTGGATGGTTTCTTTGTAGCTACTGGTATGAAGTCAGTAGGTGTGGCTTCTGCTGGAGGCGTTGGTCGTATGCTAGCTCATTGGATCGTCCACGGAGAACCTCCGTATCCCATGTATGATCTGGATCTGCAGCGTTTCTTGCCTTTGCATAATAACAGAAAATTTCTGTTGGAGCGCATGAAAGAAGTACCAGGTAATAAGGTCGATAATAACGAATCGTGTGAATGTTATATCCGGTGCTTGATATAGGTTCGCATTACCACATACCGTATCCGCACTGGGAATTCCGATCCGGACGAAAACTTCGCATGTCACCGGTTTTTCCGAGGCTGAAAGCTGCGGGAGCGGTATTTGGACAAATTATGGGCTACGAAAGACCAGCCTGGTATGAACCTCAACCCTATCAAGGTACATATATTTCTCACTTTCGCTTAACGCCCGCTTTTAGCAATCTGAAGAGTTTATTTTGAGATATGACGTTTTGGTTTACAATATCTTTCAGATTCTGGTACTTTTGATGATGATGGGACTGACCAGTTTCGAGTTGCTTATACTAATACCTTCATGAAACCGCCTTGGTATAAACAAGCTAAGATGGAATATAGGGCGTGTCGGGAATCTGTAGCAATCGCAGATTATTCTTCCTTCACTAAGCTGGATATAATGGTAGTTAACCTTTTCTATTGAATTATATAGGTCTTTAGATTAATCCCAGTAAATTCATGTACATATTTTTTTCTTTGTCTTAGTCTCCTGGGCTGGAAGTAGTGGATTACTTACAGTACTTGTGCTCAAATGATGTAGACATTCCTATTGGCGGAATTATTCATACGGGCATGCATAATAGGAAAGGTGGCTACGAAAATGATTGCTCACTAGCCCGAGTGGCGGATAACCAGTAAAAAAAAAAAATTAATATATATTATTTTCTATGTAACGTAGTTTGGTACTAATACTTTATTGCATATAGTTACATGATGATTGCTCCGTCAGTGCAACAGACTCGGTGTCAAGCGTGGTTAAAAAGACACGCCCCTCATCGGGGCAATATCAACGTAACAGATGTAACTTCATTATACACTGCCTTGTGCATCCTCGGGCCATTGTCAAGAGCACTTTTGTCTGAGCTCACAGATACCGATTTGAGTCCCAAAGCGTTTCCTTTCTTTACTGTCAAGGAGCTCGATATTGGTCAAGCTTGTGGAATCAGAGCTATGAGTCTCACTCATACTGGAGAGATGGGCTGGGTTTTGTACGTACCTAACGAGGTATAACCGCAATTCCATAATTTTCTTAATATAGAACACTCCATTTCTAGTTCGCGTTACATGTTTATGACAAGTTAATAGAACATGGCCAAAAGTATTCTTTGACGCATGCTGGGCATTACGCAACCAGATGTCTGCGCATTGAAAGGTTTTACGCTTTCTGGGGGCAGGATTTGGATACGTCCACCACCCCTTTAGAATGTGGAAGAGGTTTTCGCGTAAAATTTGAGGTACAAATAAGTAATTCTATATGTACTTTGCTAATTCGTTTGCACAGAAAGATATAGACTTCTTGGGAAGAGAAGCATTACTGAAACAACGAGAATCCGGCGTGCATCGTATGTATGTGCAATTGCTGCTGGAGGACCATGACTCGGAAATAGATGCATGGCCTTGGGGTGGCGAAACCATTTATCGCAATGGTAAATTAGTAGGCCGAGTGACGACCGCAGGCTATGGCTTTACGATCGCCCGCCAAGTAAGTGTTTTATTGCTGTTTTTTCTCCTTTTTAGGTGTTTAGTATGAGATTAAATGTTTCAATAAAAATTGTTTAGGTTTGTCTGGGCTTTGTCCAGAACAAAGACGAGTCTGGGATGTTTCAGAAAGTTACTCCAGAGTTTATTACGTCCGGACAGTATGAAGTGGACGTCGCTGGATTGAGATTCAGTGCCCGAGTTTCTTTAAGATCGCCTACGTTACCCACCAAATTTCGCGAACATGGTGGAGAACAATATGTTGCGACGCGCCATGGTGGAGGAGGATTCGGTTCGTGACAAATTGATTAAAATCTTTGCCATATGAGTATTTTTAAGGAAAACAGCAAAAAAGATTATTGCAATAGCGAGTAGACTAGGCTAGTCAATTTAGTTGTGACATATGCTCGATGACCCAATTGACAATGCCAGGCAACCAGTGATCTGATATGACTTGATGGTTAACTTAATTTTGTGTGATGTCCCTAAAATGTATGATTCGTAGTTTAATGAAAAAACGGCTAAGTTTACGAGTGGCTGGGAGACATTTTAGGAGCGACTAACCGGAAGAGTGCAATTTCCGAAAACATTGGCAACCGCTGCGTTTCTTACCGGGAGAGTGAAATACAGACATAATATAGTATACGATATAAAAAATGCTTGTAATTTTACAATAGGCCAGTTAGGTTTAGGTTACTTTAGGCTAGATTAGGTTAATTTTAGTTATATTAGGTTATGTTATAATTGGTTAATTCTTTCCCAGCAAGGCTCCCTATAGGTGATCTGTGAATCTGTGAAACTATACAACAAATGTCAATTGAAAGCCATGTAACTGTACAATGAAAGGCAAATTAAAAGCCATGGGAAGTCTATTGATAACCATGGAGGGTACCATGGATACCCATGGAGAGTACCCATGGATACCCATGGAGAAAACCCATGGACAGCCAAGGAAAGTCATCTACAAAGAGAGCGATAACACGGGTACGAGTCAAAACGGCCCATTTACAAAACGGCCAGGCCCTTGGTCAAAACGGCCAGCCCGGATACCAAAACGGCCAAGTTTTTTTTAAAATTATTACTTAAATTGTGCTGTATGGTAAATTAGGGAAATTTATTGTGCTGTATGATAATTTAGGGAAATTTAAGGTAAATAAGATGTGATTATTGCTTGAATTGTGCAATTTAAGCAATAATTAAAAAAACGACTTAAACTGATAAATAAATTTTTTAGGTTAGGTTAAATTATCATACAGCACAATTTAAGCAATAATTTAAAAAAACTTGGCCGTTTTGCCCAGGGCCTGGCCGTTTTGACTCGTACCCGATAACACCCATGGCCTCGGCATGGGATTTGCCTGATGGTTCTCCATGGTTATCAATGGGAAACCATCAAATTTTTTTTTTACAGATATACTCATGTTACACACTGAAAGCTTCGGGATCACGAGCGCGAATATCTGGATAAGAAACCAGGCAGGGAAGTTGGGAACAGGGAAAGGGGCGAGGCTTTTCATGTTTCACGATCCCTTATGTTTTGCACTATTCCTTACGAAAACCCTGAAAAAGCCTTACCAGCTTGACATAACCACGCCCCCTTTTGGCCCAATCCAGCGTTCCCTTCGTTCGATTCGTTCCCTTTGTGGAGGACACACCCCTTTCAGCGGATTTTTGAAAAATCTCGAAAGAATTCCCAAATTTTCCCATTTATCTCAAAATTACAAATCGGATACAACAAATAAACAAACCAGGAATTCCGAAGGGAGTCTAACATCTCATTTGCGTAATTTTAAAATCAGGTTTTAAAATTACGCCAAGAAAATTAATTCCAAGAATCGGTGCTATATGTGTTTAGAAGAGTCGGTGCTATTATCAAGAGTTTGGTAAGTTTTTCCAGCGTTAAAACTGCACAATTGCCGCAGAATATATTAGTTACGTTAGGTTAATTAGTTTAGGTGGAATTACGATAATTTAAGCTAGACTGGATTAAGGAAAGACAGGTCTTGTTAAGTTAATTTAGATTACCTTCAGGTCATTATCCCAGCGACAACTTTGCGGTTGTCTACCTTCCAGGGGTGTACTGTACACTCTCGCGGCAAATTACGCATCTGTTAAAAAGTCTCGTGCATATTTTTTCGACTTTATTCTGACAACTACGTACAGTTAATAATAATCACTCAGAAGTTGGTGATGCCTCCTGCATCGCTTTGCTAAGTTGCTGGTATTTTTTCATCCTGTAATCTCGTTTGGCTTCATCCAAAAGAACATTATGAAGCAAATTTCTTTGATTAGGTAGCTCTTCAAGGAGAGGAGGGAAAGGGTTATCCTTGAGCTCCAAGACAGCCCTATTAAAATGTCCGCCTGGGTAGATATTGGGCGCATGGAAGAGTCGAGTGTATGATGTAGTGTAGTCCTTATAACGAGGGGCTAGCACTTTAAAGAGCTTGTGAACGAGTTGTTTCTCTTGTAGCCAGAAATCCACCAATTCCATGGTAGGAGGATGAGTGTCGCCATGCCTTATAGCTTCGGATATCAACTAAGAAATTACACAATTAACTAAAAACTATATACTTCAAATTCAGACTCGTACCCGTTCGGCATAGCCTCGTGCTTCGTCAGCTCTGGGATAATTAAGTTCGATCCTCTCTAACTTGACGAGTTGTGTTATGGTACTGCTTAATTTTTTCAACCTTCCTAAGGGGCCATCTGGGTTTTTTAAATTGCGATGTCGAGGTTTTACAGATATTTTGAGAGAACTAACTAATTTGTTGATATTCGGTTGATTCATGTTTACTGAACATTTGTTCTGTGTAAGGAGCATCTATTACAGGCAGTAACACTCTACAGCAAAGTTCGAAGCCAGTGTCGACACTAGCGCCTTCCTCTTCGGGCCCCGAACTTCCTAGAAAAAAGCGCGAAATTGAAATGTTGCTAATTGTTCGCATCATACAAATCTTTTAATTATATACATGTATTTGTTATGAGAACTAAAAAATTCATTTGAAGATAAAGAATTTTGTTACTTAGCTAGCAAAGTATTCAACAAAAAGCTTACTTTCCTTGTATCGGCTCCATAGTAGATGCTCCTTGTCTGCACACAGAGCGATGCTAAAGGCAGCGCATTCGCGGCAACGCTTTTATCCGGGCGGTACCGAAGTAGAGGGCTGTCTTTGCGAGAATGCATGCTATATACTCATTGAGATGGCTATATTTTTTTTTCTTTAAGGAAGTTCAAATTTTCTTGCTCTGTTGAACGAATTTGACGGTCAAATTCCCTGCTGACACTAAATGGATTTACGACCGACAATCTTACGAGTGTCACAGCCTCCCTGCCCTGTACACTTTCCCGCCGCTTATGCCATCGCATGGGCATTTCCCCAGAATGTTTTGCAATCCGTACAGATAAATAGGGATCGATGAACTCCAACAACGATGTAATTACTTTCTTTCTCTATTTTATAATCAAGATCTAGTTTCTACAAAATACTCTATCTGTTAGGAGTTATGAAACACGCTTGCCTACTCACTTGCACTCGTAAAAGAAATGAACAAAACCGAGATTTAACTTTTTCACATTGGATGAGACTGTTTAGATATGGGTACGATGATATAAATCGTTTTGTTAGCAAAAAAATACCTTTTTGGCACCGCAACTATAATACAAATGCTACCAGCTAAAAAGGCAAACGTAAAAGGAGTTAGAGTTATTTCAGACCTAATAGTTTCAGCTGTTTCTTAGCTGCTAAGACCTTCAGATGAGAGTAAAGTTAGTAGTTGATCCTTATTTGCCTCCGTACGTAGGGTTCTTGAAAGTCGACGTCGCTTGCTTGTAAATAGGATTTTCACCAGTATCCCATTTTGCCATTTGACGCTCCTTTTCAAACCGAGCAAATTCTCTTCGATCGTGAATGGTTGTTAAAAGTTTCCACAACAGTAACAAGGCGAAACCGATGGCAACAATTGCACCAATTACGCCGAGAATAATACCTATTTAAATATGAACACTTGGAAATATCGCTAAACGTTTGAACATTATTTTTACCTAGAACATTAAGCACCGGTGGGCATTCTTTGTGTTTCTGCACGCGCACAAGAGGCTCGCCTTTCTCTCCATAACCATAGACAAACGTAAACCGACAATCGTCATCGTCGTAGAAAGAACACAACCGTTCAGATTCGTCTTTTTCTGCAGAGACAATAAGATGATCAGCAAACACTTTAACCAAAATAATTACTACCTTTTACAACTTCTTCCTCGATGGGTACGAACGTACAATTGGCGCATTCTTCCTCGGTTAGTTCTCCAGTTTTGAAAACCTGACACTGAACGCATGCCTTATACTCTTGGCACTTTCCAGGGCAAGTCTAACAACACGGATTGCGTTAGGAGAGTTTTTAATAGTAATAATAATAATAAAACTTACTGGACATTCCTCACAGAAACGACCAGAGTATCTTCCTTGATCACTTTCGATGCACAGACAGACGCCACACTCGCACGTTCCTTTGCCTGAACAGATTTCGCCCCCGCCTGGCGGAATGCAGGTATCATTGGTGTCTCGACACGCACAATTCGTGCCAGTCCATCCAGGTTTGCAAATACATTTGCCACATTCGCACGTGCCCTGATCCGGACCGGAACAAAGTTGCCCATTATGGTTCTCGCACAGGAAGTTATCGCATTCGCAATACTGTCCGCTGACAACCTACATATTTAATGAAATACAATATTAAACTGCGTAATAAAAAAACTCTGCAAATAACATACCTCCAAGGGATTGGATCGAGGATGACATTCACAGACCCCACATGTACAAGTGCCTCGGTCATTACATAGTACGTCCGTTACGTTGTCTTGCCGGCATCCCGCTTCAAGATCGCCAACTGCGCCTACGTTATTGGCGTCGCACTCGCATGTCCGGCCGAAGTAAGAATCACCACATTCGCATATGCCACACTTGAGTGTACCAACTTCGTTACACTCCTCTGCTTGTTCCACGAAACCCTGGAACATCACCAAGTTATGTACGAACTTAAGCTAGAACAGAAATACTTACGGGATTTCCTGGCCTTTCGCAACCGCAATCGCAAAGCATTTCCAAATCCACCGACATGGATTCGTTAATACCCACAGGGTATATTTGGAAAGTCTGACGCCAATCTTTTGGATTGGTAGGGCACGCAGTGACTTGAATCCTGGCTGTAAAATTGACCACAGTGCCCACTTTCAGACCATCGCATTTGTTGGTTGCCACCAACGGACCGTTACCCAAACAGGATGAATAATAAGTGACTTTCACTGCACTACTGGCTGTGTCCTTCAATTCGATCGACGACGTGATTTTCTATAAGCAAAACTCAAGTCAGAAAATCAAATGTAAAAATCGTAAGTTCACCATCATAACAATATCATAACAAAAATTCAAAGCAGAAAATTAAATGTAAAAAGTCGTAATTTCTCAAAACAATATGAATTACTTACGTTATATTGTTCTTGGACCAGCTCGACTACGTTAGAAGAATCTTGTGATAACATTCCTGAGAAAGCTCCTTCTACGTGCTTGCTAAGTTGTTCATAGACATGAACTTGTTCGGCAGTGACAGCAAAGATCAGATTGATAGTGCTCTCTTTAACTTTTTGATTCACTTGGGATACAGAAGGGTAATCCTGGATTGTCGAATGCGTATAACGTCCAGCACCGTCCAAATGACATAATCCGTCATTAGGTTTGACTATTCCACCCAACTATACAAAATAAAGGGTGGAAAATTAATACATTAAGACTTTTTCGCGCAGCAAGAGAAGGTAAACAAAAGAATATGAAATGCACGCGAAAAAGAGAAAAGAAATGAACTCATACTTTGCCATCTCCCGCGTAGTGAAATCCAGCATCCGTTGAGAAGACCAAAAGTCTACGAGCGCGATCACGCCAGCCGATTTGCTCTTTACAAACCACTGCTTGCATGATGGCATCAAAGCCACCTTCAGGAGCATCCAAGTTGCCCGATACGGCAGCTCGGCTTACTTCCGTCTACGCAAACAAAATGTCTTAATAGTCTCGTAAAACAAGGTGACGATTTTCACCTCATAAGAGTGCTGAATATGACAGCCCACATGCATGCATAAAAGCACAAAAAGCATGCATCATGCAAGTTTAGTGTGGGGTTATAGGATGTGTGAAGTAACGAAAAAAATGCATGCCAAGGACAAGCTGCTTTGTTATAGAAGCCTAGGTTTGTCGTGTATTGTAACCACTCCGAATTGGGTTGCCGAACGTAGTCCACTTACGGCAAAACGAGAAGTATCCACGCTGAGTGGCATGAAATTGGTAAAACCATACGGAGCGGCACATCCTGAGCATGGTTCAATCAGGCTTTTCGATGTAAAAGAGCCAAAACCAAAAATGGAGAGAAGTAGGAGCAAAAGGGATGCAAAAGAAAGAGAAAATAAATCAATCAGAAACGTCATGGTTTAAACTTAAATAAACTGGCCACCAAAAACATGAAGGACATCATTCCTAAATCAGATTATGACAAATGGAACAACATCCTGGCCAAGAAAGACATTCCAACTGAATCAATGCGTTCCGACATCTATCACCGGTTATAATAAGAATCCTGTAAACCGAAGAGATTTGAAAGTTGATTATGAAGAGAAGACAGATGAGAAGAAGTCGAAGTCCAAGCTCAGCAAGCCTCAAAAGGGGAACAAGAGGAAGGAAGAAATTAAGAAAATAGATAAAAATAATAACATAATATAGTTGAGATAGGCAAGAAATCGATGGGTTTTGTGGTTCCAGGTCGATCGACTTACAGAAAACCGAGGTGCGTCTTCTGTTAAGGGCATATGGTTCTTGAAGCCATAAGGTGCCTTACAACGGTCGCAGGGTTCTTCCAACCTTGAGTTTCATAAAATATAACCATACTGCAAATCTATGGCGCTTTATACCCTTTGCAACCCCACCAAGGAATAAAATGCTGTACGAAAACCCTTAACTTACTTGGCTGGAACGGTGCTCACATACGGCATGACAACTTTGTCTACAAATGAGCCAAAACCCAGACGGAAGTTTGAAGTAATGTTCTGCATACGCTGTGCTAATAGAACACCCAATTCGGAGAGTTTGTCTTTGTCGTCTTCCATAGATTTAGACAGATCCATAAGGTAATAGAGATCCACGGGATAATCCTCAGCTTGGGCATACTGCAGCTGGATATCATACGACTCCTCTGGGAGAAAGACAATAATTTTTTTAAGGTCCGAATACGAATTCGAAGAGTGTGTAAACTTACGGACGCGAAGCTTAAGAGATACTCTTTGGGGACGAATTTGTACTGCTTCACGGCTTTTGCTACCTTTGCTGAGTGCCAAGTCGGCAATCCGTCCAAACTCGGATTCAGGATTGATGATATAGTCGATATCACATTGAACTTGGGAAAGGCCATTCAGATAACGGTTTTGGAGATTACAGCGTGGAACTGGGGAACCATCAGGAGTAGAAAAGTCCTACCAAAAGAAAAGGGTTACCATATCACTCTTTTAGAAGTTGCGTATAACTAGCACTTACAGGTTGGGCGCACCATGCGCATCCAGATGTTCTGATACATTCCCCACAGGTCTGTTTTGACAGACAGGGGTTGGCATCTGACCTGTCTCTTTGTGCAGTTGCAGAATTAATAAGGCAGGCCACAAGTATTACAGAAAGCCAACTTCCATAGATCTTAAGCCTCCCCATTCTGTTAAATAAACAAAAGTACAAATTAACGATGTAGGCAAGCGAACAAGGTTTAAAGGCTATAAATTCTAAAGGGATGTATCAAAACAGCGCTAAAGGGCATGTTCAGATAGCATTGTAGAAGGGAACACAAACAGGTTAACTCGAGTGTCATAATTTTGGAAAAATGTGGTAAGAACGTGAATTGTCACTTTTCAAGTAAATTCAAGTCAAGTGAGAATGAAAGAGAATACAACACAGGCGGCTAGAAGAGGAAAAGGGTCGAATTTCACATCCGCCCTACCACTGCACACATGGCAAGTCCAGCGTTCAATGTCCAGTTTATCCTTACTTTAATTTTTGTGCAAAACCAGGATTCTCCTGTAGGTGTCGGAAACGTTAAGGCACACTCAATAAATACGATCAAATGAACCGATTCACGATGCTTAAATGATAAAAAGAAAGCATTTATTCACCACACAATGAAAAGAGAACATACCTCACACGATCCAAAACAGATACTGACACACCCGCCACGCCCCTTTGACGTCAGGCTCGCGATGCCCAAATACGGGAAAAGTTCTAGCCAATCTGAGCAATGTTACTCACCTCAGAGCTTTACGAGGAAATATCGTTGCTTAACGTAAAAAATGAATAAAAATTAAATTAAGAAACAATGTTAGAGATGACTCATTGTCGTCCATCTTACGTTTTGTAGGAACAATGACAGATGGGGATTTTTCTCGACAAAAATAAAAATTCATGTCACTCGGATCAGTACCCCAGATTGATTGGGGCTCTCCTTATTTATTGGCTACTGTACGGTCAGGGGCATGTTCATGTTTGGGTATTGAACAAGAGGGACCTTAAATTATTTCGAAGATGTAAAAACTGACGTGGCTAGCAAATATCCTTGAGTTCCCCTCGAACAAAAAAAATGAAATAAAAAAATCAAGGTCAGGCGGAAGGGAAGATGAAATAAAATTAATTAACTAAATAGTAGTAATTAGGTTCTCTGCATGGCCGCCGTGTGATTTTGCAAAGAGACAGAAAATAATATGGTAGCCTACTTAGGAAGGATTTGTTTGTCCTAATTTCTTTCACTTGTTTGCATTACCCCTGGGAAAAATGGCCAAAAAACAAAGGTTAATCACGTTCATAACAATTACATTCACACTTGGAAAAAAAAGTGACATAAAAATGACAAAAAATCAATCGATGGTTATAATTAGCTCACTCAATGCAAAACACTGCCTTTTGCCCTTCGTTTTCGTAAACTTCGCCTTCACATCCCAAGATTACGCTTGTTGCCGTAGTCGCACAAAAACTCATTTTTCCCATTCATAAAAGAGCCAGCGTGCTCTCCGGATGCCTATTTTTTTTAACCTTTTCACCCTCTAAACCCCCTATTTTTTGCCGTAAAAGGACGAGAAGTCTTTGTTTTTTTCTTTTTACTTTGCACACATATTTCACTTGATAGGGAACTTCTGGGCATATCTTGTTGTGGGCTGCGCCTCTTGTACCAGGTGGTTGGCCATTTGCATTCGCCTTCCGTTGCCTGCTCGTGTGGGGGTTTACTAATCGATAAAATTAGTAGAGCAAGATATTCTTGGACAAGACGCCAGCAAAATACCTTTTATTCACCCGGACCTGCGCCTATACCGGCTACGGCTGCTCCGGCCCCTAGACCAGGCGTAGGGGATGAAGATAATGCTGCCAATCGACCGTGTTCTTTCACAATAGGGTCTAATGAAATGGAAAGTGGTAAAGAACTCTTCTGAGTGAAACGCATACAATTTTAAACGTTGAAACTTACAAAAATAAGCATGATCCATAGCTTCCCGTGCTGTTAATCGTTCTTGATGATCATAACGTAGCAATTTGTCTAAGAAATCTAATGCTTCAGGAGAAACGAGATGCTGGTTTTCTGAATGGACGAAACGCTCCCAACGTTTGCGCGAGTGTCGACCCAAGATATCATTAAAGCGTGGGTCCAATTCTATCTGGTAACGATCCAGGTACTCGAATAGTTCTTCCGTGCCTAAGACTTTGGCAATACGGACCAATTGGTCGTAGTTATCATGACCATGGAAAAAAGGCTCTTTGCGGAAAATCATGGAAGCTAGCATACATCCCAGAGACCACATATCCAAGGAATAGTCGTACATCTAGAACACATTTTTTTTTAAGATCACATTAAAGCTTCAGCCTGACAGGCCAAATTCACTTGTAGCAGCAAAAAAAGTACTTTTTTTTTACCTGATAATCAACGAGTAGTTCTGGTCCCTTAAAGTAACGTGATGCTACTCGAACGTTATATTCCTGGCCGGGGTGATAAAATTCAGCTAAACCCCAATCTATGAGCCTCAATTTCCTATTTTCATGATCAATCATGACATTATGCGGCTTGACGTCGCGATGCATGATGCCCATTGAGTGGCAGTAATCCAAGGCTTTCAACAACTCATACAGGTAATAACGAATGTCATAGTCTGTTAAAGTCTGGTATAACAGCTTGAAATCCGTATTGTTGACATGTTCGAAGATTAAAGCAGGCGTGCGAGAAACGGGGTCTTTGACAACAGCTTGCAGAGTAATTATGTTAGTGCCTCCACGCAAATTCTCCAGGATCTTTATCTCGCGCTTGATTTTCTTCTTCTTTACAGGCTATACATCAAAAGATATGATGGATTAATTGAAGTTCAGGCAGATTTAAGGGTTAACATACTTTTAGAATCTTTACAACGCATTTTTCGTTATTGACGACATTAATGGCCTCAAATACTTCGCTGTATTTACCCCGTCCTAATTTTCTGACCAATTGGTAATCGTCTTGCTCCCTGCAAAGTCAAAAAAACGGGCCAACATTAGTTTATTTTAATCAGAACTATACCTAGGAATTTTACGATATGGACTAGATACTTACCCCCAGTCTACCACATGGGATTCGTAGTCCCAGTATTCTCTTGGTCGATGCAAATTCACATCCGCGTATACTCGAGCTTGGCTAGCCAAAGGCATGGCAACAGACGAGGTACCCGAAAGGTGATGACCGCCACCAACACCCGGGCTCCTTTTGATCCAATCTGAATTTAACCAAGGTGGCCCGCAAATAAATCCTCTGGCACAACTGACGCAATTGAATTTAGTATCACAACTCTTAATAAATCGCGTGGCTCTCGTGGCAAATCCCAAACCTGCTCAAAGAAAAGAAGAAATTACTGACACCGGTTTCCACGCTTGCTTGGGCTGCTCACAAGAATACTCACAGTTAACTACAATAAGAATAGGCTATAGCCATGCATCTAAACGTGATTTTGATTTGTAGCACTGAAAGGCGGCGTACAAATTTCAAAAAATAAAACCGACGCAATAAATTTAAAACACACTTTGTCAAACTGGTAATACTGAAAAGTAGAATAACGGGAGGAAATCTTGTCTCCACTTTTACTGTCAAACAAGGAGTTATAATCCAGTCCCGATTACAGAGCCAACGCACGCCATGACACGGGATGGGAGAAAGCAAGCAAGGCGTGAGCAGAACCCCAGCGCCCAGCCCGTTTGGGGACCCTTATAAACATGTCTGTTTTTTGGCTTACCTAGAGCATTATGAAGAAAAGTCTAGGATATTCCTGGATACGTTTGATGAGAGAGTATGTTAAAACCTCAGTCAACTCATCAATACCCACGCAGATCAATGAAAAAAGGGCCGAAAACCTTGCGCTAATCAGGCACTGCAATGATAACCCTAAATAACTAACAGTGAACGGCCAGGAGAAAACAAGCCACGGTGAGCACGCAGCGAATCAATTTGGGCGGCTTTTTCAAACTAAACACCGGCATTCCACCTCACCTATTCTTTAGCGCCTATACCCAAGACTATTAGTTTTCATACCACACGCTTGTAATATTATACAAAGTAAATCTACACTAACTACATTGCATTGCTCCACCCCACATCAATGGGCACACCAGCTTGAAATCTCATTTAAATGTGATAAGGAAAAAGGAGGCGAAGAGATTCGCTAGGTTTTCTACGAAACACGGCAAGAGTCGTCGGATTCTTCCACTTCTTGACCCAAGGTATCCGAGCCCTGTGCGCCGAGGTCACCCGTAAGTATAACATTCACAACCGCACGGGCCAAGTAACCTTTGCATGTTGCCGCGGAAGATGAATAAAACAAGGACAAACCCGGCTCTAATGAGTCTTTACGTACAACGGAAGCGACAGACTTTTCAATCGTATGTGGGCCAACATCCTATAAATAACGAGCGTTCCCAGAAACAGATTAGAAGATTGCATGGCAGGTACCAGTAATAAAAAGGATTTACCTTGCCAAACATGGCGACAGCGTCCGCAATCAAGCGGTCAAGATCAACCCGTTCTCGGAACCGTAATTCAGGGTTTCTTTGTAAGATGGTGGCTACGATAACTAACAACTCCACGCATGTATGGCGATATTCGGGTCGAGGTATGTTATTTAGCATGGTTTCAACCAGTAAGGCGAAATTCAGCTCCGAGATTGTCATATGCGTTAAAGTAGGTTGCTGTTCCAGCACATTGCCAAGGACGGAGACTCCTTTGGGAGTTTTCTGCAAAACGTGCCATACATGCTGGTAAAAACCGTCTGGGACTCGCCCCAGACAACCTTCAATCTTCCGTCTTTGCAACGGAGTTAAACTAAACGATGCACAACACTCGTTATAAAAAACGACACAAGAACATCACAAAGTGCTTACCCTTCTTCGCCTGCCCATTCTTTCACAGTTAATACGCGCATCAAAAGACGGCGGATTTCGCTAGGACTTCGGTTTTCGAGGGAATCGGCTTGTGACTCTAACCCAGCTTCAGCTCTCATAGACAAATACAAACGCAAAGCATGCAAAACCCACCTACAATAAGATTAACTATTTATAACTAATGCTTAACGAAAATGTCTGAAAAGGTTAGGATAAGCTAGTCGGAATTTACGATTTCTTACCCTACGCGAATCTTAAGTACGCCAGCAAAAAGATCAGGATTTGTGGCAATGAGTCTACCGCAGTATAACAGTACTTCTTGTTGAAGAACCGCTTGAATGGGATCGTTCACAGGACAATAGCGGTAAACAGCTTCTTGAATCTCTGATGGAGTCATTGGCTTGTCCAACACTACTTCCTGGCCTCCCACCACTCCTACCGTGAGCTAAGAGTCGATAATAAAGGGGCTTTTTAACAGAAATTGACAATAAAATTAAAAGAAGGGATACTTGTTTGCCGTGAACCAAAACAGTGGTGATGAATGGAGAAATAGAGTCGACTAACTGCCGTAGCAAGCTTGAGCAAAGCCGGACTGCTGACCAGTGTCGCAATACTCCCGCTTCCCGTTTCACCTCCAACAAACGTTCCCGTACTATATAATGAAATGTAATTTTACAAGTTACAGAGAAAGTGTAGTATTCATTACCTGTTTTCTCTCCGACAAAGTACTCCAGGCCTTCCCGTCTTAGTAAGAGACCGAGAATATGCGCCTGTCCCGCTAAACCTTCAATATGGCACAACGCATGCTCTAAATCGGCAGTTGGCTTATCTTCCAGACTAGCTACGTTAAAATGGGGTTCGCTATAAGCTAAGGCACGGGGTACATCGGTCAAGCTTTGGTAACCGATGTAATCGTGATTCACTTGCATGAACGGTTGGATATTCAGTCTCGCTAAATCTTTGCTGCTCACAAAATCCAAATGTTCTAAAAGACAAAAATTAATAATAAAAAGAATACTACGACTAATAAAACATTATTGGCAAAAGAAGAGTGAACCCTACCAATGCATGAGGACGCTAAGAGATTCTGCAAACGCCCGGTTCGCACTTTGAGTCCATCGCAATGTCCTTTCTTCAGCATAGCAAGCAATTCGAGCATTTCTTTAAACTGCGGGTCACTAGGAAAAAAAGAGGAAGATGTAAGTTTTTCAAATTCTTCGACATTAAGACAAACTTACCGCATATGCTCTTCTCGAATTAAAATGCAAACAGTGGGCCTACCAGAGAGCCTCCAATAGCGTCCGACAAAATGCAACTCAGTTTTGATGTCATCAATCAAAAGAGACATGTCATGAGACAAGTAGAACTCCGAAACTTCGAAAATGAGAGGGAAACAAAGCACCGTCTGACCGCCTACGCGGTACACTTTAGAAGTGCCCAGAGCACCGATAGGGCGCGTAGGACGACCTTTTAAACGGAGACTTTTACAAACGCCCAAATGCTGGTACAACCGAACTAAATCTCGCGGCGACCAAATTTGTACGGGTTCCACTTCATGCGGTGTCTGTGTCTGGATACCGTACGTAGCCATCATAGCCTGCAGACGCATGGATTCTGCGATAAGGACAATTTGCACCACCAAATCGCTCGCCGTGCCCTACAATATAGAAATTGGTAGAATACGCTCAAAACGAACACGCACTCCACAAACATAAGCGTAACAAATCAACTGTCAAGCTAGGCAAAAATAAAGCGATTCTCCACAGAACTCGCTAAGCTTTTAACACTTCAGTTAGTATAATACTGCGAAAGACGTTTAAAACGCAGACATGGAAAAGTACAGGTAAGGCAAGAACAATCGGAAAGAAAGGCTTACGTGTTTGCCCTAGTACGGAGGCAGAAAAGAACGACAAACATTTAAAAAAAGAACATTAAAGAGCTGGTCTTCTTAAAAGAAAAATAATTAATATTTTACCTGGAAAGCAGAATATCGGCCGACTTTCCTGGGTCTGTTGTACGAAGGGAGATAGCGACGAATGGGATCGAGTTCATTCACATGGACCAAGCCTTCAGTCAAAAGCGAGGCAATTACAAACAATGACTGACCCCATAAGAACAAATTAGAAGCTGATCCTTCGGCTGAAGCTTGGCGTAATTGAGTGCCCGGTTCTTGGCGCTCGTATTCGATGACTTCTTTTGGCACAAAGTAGTATTTTGGAACTAAAGGATCTGAAAAATCACACTGTAAATAATCTGAAATCAAATCTGGATTATTTGCATACCGCCATGATGATCTCTTTTAATTCTAGTCTTCAGTAACTTTTGATAATCATCGACTTGCTCAGGTATTCCTTTAAAGACACCGTCAATGATCATGTATAGGTAAAAAATAGGCCATTCGGACTCGATGTGTTCAAATTCCTTAGTTTCGCCTTGCTCATAGAAGCGACGCATGGGGTCTTCCACAGCTGTACCGAAACCGTCCCTCAGGTAGCGGCGAAAACCATAATGACCTCGTAAACGACGTGCAATCTTGGCTTTAGTGCGGCAGTAGAGTACCTCGTCGTGGGTGCCAAAACAAGGCCAAGACACCGTGCATAGCAAAGAGGCATCGGTATTCTAAAATCCTTACACGTATCAATATTTTTCACTACAATTAAGGAGAGCATACTTTGGAGGAAGATTCCCGAGGCAACAGAGTTTCAAAGATGGATCGATTTCGATTATGGGCATCAATGTCTACGTAAATGACGGATCCAGATGATCCTTTGTCCCCAAATAAATTGCACCCGTTGATAGCTTCCAAGGCGGATTTGGCCATTCCAATCGAGCTGAGATAAATATAACTCATTAACACATTGGTCGCTGCTCTTTAGTTTGATAACGGCAAAATTTATAGATTAACTTACCTAGCGTGAATCTCGGGAGTACCGTCATTATATTTAGAGCCGCGCCCCCACATGCCATAATCAGGAGTGCGATAGGCTCTCTCGACGTAGTATACAAGATTTTGTACCAAACGAACTTCTTCCAAGGTGTAAATTACTTGTAAGCCTGACTGACACATTTGTACTAAGAACAAGAGGTATAAAGACACAATATCAATCTGTGGAAGAGAAAACATATTGTGATTTTCTAATGGAGATTTGCTAGAGTGTCGGGGTGACCTGTAGATGGTTATCAAAGCCATCGGATTCGGGGGGTAATTCTTTGCCTGAATGAAGCTCAAAACAGGCATGTAATGCAGTTTCTTTTGTTTGCTTCTGCTTGAACTGCTCAACACGGGTTGCTTGCATGGTCCAACAACGAAGAATACCCCTCATGCATTTCACTGCACAGCCTCCTAGTTCATACGACTTGCCGCGGTCATCATCAATACGCCTTAAAAATCGAGATGTATCCGGCGGGATAATTTTCGAGTCAATTTACCTGTAAGCCTGGTAGAGGCTCCAAACAGCAGAAGCGCAATAGATACTATCTCTAACATGCGCTACATCGGTATCAGCTGAATGAGCAGGGAAAAGACCGGATACGGGACTCTGGTAACGTAAAAGCTGTCGTTTTACTTGAATTGAGAATCATTGATTAGTGAAGAAGTAAAGGAAATGAGGATTATACCTTACCAATGCCATAATACAAGTCCAGCTGTCGCACAGTGTCTTCGTAATTTGCCAAACGTAAGCAAGTGTCTCCATCAAATCCCAATCCTAGACCTTGATCTGTCGTACTATTCTGGCGCTCTGGACCTGCATGTCCAATAAAGGCTGGATGTCGACTGGACATGGATACCAAAATATGTCTTAAAAGTTAAATTGTGTAAGTAAGCGACAAGCACATTAATGATGCGGGTGATGTATAACAAGCAATCCAATACAAAAGCGCTTTAATATCATACAGAACAGAAAATATAAATAATGAAGCAAAAAACCCATTTGCCACAGTAGCATATAGGCAAAATTTTAAACATAACTCGCAGGTAATCTAGCCCGATACTCAATCAGATAACAACTTACTCTTGCCGCTGACCTTCACTTAGCATTTTTCTTTTGTAATTCACCAATCAAGCATAATATTACGGATCAGATCACTTGAGATGTTATCAAAACATGTCGCGAGTGACGAAGATCACATGAAGGACAACAGAGGCAGGTCTGTGCTGTCGTCGAGGGCATTTCGGCGGGATCTTTCAAACAATCCCCAGGAGTTTCGATTTTCGAATATTCAGAATTCAGAATCAGATCGGGCTCAGAATTTACTACACGTTATTAGTCTATACGCCACTTAGGATAGTCTTGTTGGTAGAATTTGTTAGCCTCTACAACACTCAGCTCAGAAGGAAAGAAAATCAATTTTGAACTAAAATAAAAACGGATTAATAGTTGTGAAAACGCCAAATAAATAAAACACGAATAAAATCAGGATTGTATACATTATATACATTACAGAAAGGACACGAGCACAAACACCGTAGAGTAGCTACGTAAACAATCAACAATTTCCGATTTGCGTCGCTTGCTATTGGATGGCGATGCGCATTCTGGTAAATAATTCAAGCCAATTTCTCCACTTCCAAAAATGCCAATTAAAGGTGTAACGGGAAAATGTTTACGGAATATACGTGATTCAAGCCCTGTCTCGTTATGCATTGAGGAGCCCCGTCCCACACAGGCCATCATAAAAGCTATGGTTTCCTTCCCAGATAACCCGCACGCTTTTAACTGAAATTCACAAATAACTTAAAAATATTGGTCAATTTATAAAGCTGATTAAATAATACCTTTAAAATAATGTTTTCGATTTCTTGTTCGTCACTAACATTATAAGGAATGATAACAGATGCCGATTCAATGCGCTTCTCAGTTTGCAATTTGGATTCGCAAAAGGCAAGGCCCCATAACTCTTTTCTGTTTGATTTGTCCGGTATATTCGGATGTAAAAGTGCGTCTGCAAAGGCTCCGCCGACTGCAACCTCGCCATTTTCCCTACAGAGTTATTACATATAAAACATTCCGTTTTATAAATGCGTAGAAGTTACTAACCTATCAGAAACATAGTTTACAACGGAATTGACTACGGAAGCACAATTGTTTGGTTTATTGCCAAATAAAACCAGACACTTCACGCGATCGTGTTCTTCAAGGTTAAGCTTTGCGTCGTCTATCTGTCACAACACAAAAAAAGAGAATTTGGTACAAACAATACAGGAATAACAACTGCCGGACACCTACCGGAAGTTTACTGCGTATTTCTTTTTGGCCGTAATGAAATAACCGGAAGGAAACACCACGACGATTCGGAATGCAAAAAAAACCCACTCCAGGAAACTCTTCCCACGTTTTCAGGAAAGGTTCAATGGGTCGATCTCCACTATTTTTACTTATTGTTTTATCACTAAAGTAAATTCTGGTACCGGGGTCAAGTATCCCCCAGTTAGTACCAATAACAGAATCCGCAAAGCCTCCAACAAGTACACAAGAACGTGGCAAGAATCTCCTTAAGTGAAAAGAATCTTGGGATATAAAGGTTAAAATATAAATAAAACACTATTTTTCGTAACCTTACTAAAAGTGTGATCGTAGTTGCCGTGATCCATTTTCCATTTCAATTCTGAAGGCAAGTATGTCTTGATCTGCTCTTTTTTCCATTCCTCAAAACTTTTCAATTGATGATCCGTCGGCTTTGTCGCATCATCTGTTGTCATGAAGGCAATGCAAAGTGTAGGTTTGCTCCAGAGATTGTCCAATACGTCTCTCATTCCAAGTAAGTTAGTTCCCATGTCATCTGTGTCCCAGGTCAAATAAAATTTAAAACAATTATAATTATTAAAAAAAAAATTACTTTCGCCGTTAAACGGGGGTAGAAAATTGTAACATATCAGAGTTCTCTGATTTACGATACGCTTTGCTATCATATTCCATAGTTTACATACTTCTTCGACCGTTTTTAGCTCTTTGGCGGACAAAAAGCTCAGAATCTTCTTAACAACTCCATACTCGCGGAATATTAGCGAACAATCTAACACTAAACAAAGCATTAATATGAAATAGACACATTTAGTAGAAGACCCTACCATCGTTTTCGGGTTCCATAACGAATAACTTAACTTTAATCTAGTACTATATAGTACTACTAATTAACCGAGTCCGTAAAGAAAAGTCACGCTTCCCCAAGGGTGCAGGTGAAAACGTCCCATTCTCAAAACGTCCCAGCCTAAAACGTCCCAGCCCAAAACGTCCCTGCAACAAAACGTCCCAGCACCTAGAACGTCCCAGCACCAAAACGTCCCAGTTTAAACAGTCGATATAGGTATAAGCGGAGTATCGGTATATCAGAACTTGCCTATACATAGGGGAAAGAAAAAATAGATGAAATGCTCACGGCAACGAAAGTTGAGGCGGGGCAAATGTCGATAAAAGGCAGAAAAAATATAACATCTATAAAACCCTTTCCGGTACTCCGGAAGCCGGAACACGTCCTGTTTTGAAACCTTTTACACAGTAATTCTTTCCAGGGAATTACTGACTTTCAGGGCTCAGGTATTAGATAAGATAAGAAATTAAAGAATAAGATAAGATAAGAAAAAGATAAGAAATTACAACAATTGTTCAGTGACTACACTAATGGCCTTACTGACGCTAACCTATTACTACGACGATGTGCTCGCATCTATACATCGAATTTTTCCTAAGCAACCATAATCCTTAACTTCACCTACTTTAATCCTATTTTCCATCGTTTTTCTTAAATTATTTATTCCATTATTTATCCGTGATTGACTGAATATGTGATTGACTTATGCTTGATTTGTGACCCCCAGTTTTATGTGAAACGGGTATGACGTAAAATAATATACTTTTAATAATGACTTTTAATAAAGACTTTTAAACCTATAACTTATCTGCGTTTATGGAACTGGTGCAAATAGAGGCTACTATGATAAATAATTAATAAGACGCTAGGACAAAACTGGGACGTTTTGGTGCTGGGACGTTTTAGGTGCTGGGACGTTTTGTTGCAGGGACGTTTTGGGCTGGGACGTTTTAGGCTGGGACGTTTTGAGAATGGGACGTTTTCACCTGCACCCTTCCCCAACAAATCATGCGTCAAAACAAATGCTTCACTAAGGGGTGGAGTTTAATAAAGGAGGGCTAGTTCAAAGGCTTGCTATTGGTTGTCCTCACTTTGACCCGCCCTGAAGCACTACGTCGTAAGCGTTTTGTTTTTAGCTGTGACAACAGCTTAACATATCATGCAGAGTTTATTAGCTGTGACAACAGCTTAATATATCGTGCAGAGTTTAGCCTTGCCAGTGGGAGGGTGGGTTGATGGGCTTGGCTCGGTTTTTTGCCATAAGGGCTGTGCGATTTTGGGGTGGGGTTGGTGGGTGGGAGATAAGGAAACGTTGCCATCGGCAAGGGCCT
>JAGJRO010000773.1:0-24060 GCA_022832285.1 Lepidurus apus apus | reverse complement strand
ATATACACTATAGATAGGGCATGCCTATATGGACGGCTGTGGTCGACATAACTCAAACTCAGCCGCCATCTTTGTGGAAAAATAGGCGCGCTTTTTGAATCTTTTCAGGAGACAGTTGCATGCCACACAATTCTTTTCATGCTATTATAAGCTAATTTGTAGTTTAAACCTATTTGAAAAATGGTTCGGAAACTGTATAGTTTCACTGACCTATGACTTGTATTGTTTTGGTTAATCTGTTCAGACTTCTTTGAATATTTGCTACATGTTTTCTTTGCAGTGGTGGTTGATAAACGCACTTTCATCTAATACTCTAATGCTAGTTTGACCAGTCTTGACTTTTATTGTCTGAACAGTCCTAATGGGCTGAACTTCCTGACTCGGACACCTTTGAAAGGAGTTTCAGACGAAATTCGTGAGCATAACAAAATAAAATACTTTTTGAAGGCTATATTTTCGACATTTGGTCAATCCATTGATTGGGAACACTATGTACAAGGATAGTATATCATACGCGTCCGACTCGATTGGACGCTTCACATTTATAAGGTCTCCCATTCTGGTCTGATGCCCTAGATTTTTACTCGGTGAATCCAAATCCTATTCAGTACGGATTTAGACAAAATACTAAGATACAAAAAAAGGTATATACTTCTTCGAGAACAGCGTCGCAATTGGAAGGAATTCTTTCATGTGCGTCAACCCTTATAAAAGGATCTAGAACTGAGTGAGATATATATGTCAAAATCACAACTGTAAGCACAAGTTTTTGACATACCAGCACTTCCAGGTTTTGGCACAGCTGAGAAATGTAGTAGCTTTACCATATTACCGTGAATAAGTTCAGATATGGGAACAAAATGGGCTTAGCAAATGGACTTTGTTTGGGATTCGGATTCCCAACAACCTTTTCATATTGCCCAAGCAATTAGTCCATGTTAGTCCATGCATACTCGTTCGAAATAGCACATCACGGAGCTTAATTGTAGTTTTGGAAATATTAAAATACGTACGTATGAAAGGTAATATTCTTCCTTTTGTCTTGTCTTTTCTTACAACCTGGGAAGTAGCACTGTTGAACCATTCTTCCTCATGGAATCCTAAACCTTGGCTAGTTTGAACCAAGCGCTACAGAAGGAATACCATGGAAACTCTAATGAATGTATACAAACACCGCCATTGTTGTGAAAAAATCTACTACTGGCGCCCCCCTTTACTCTGCACGCACCGCAGCATAGCCATGCCCTATCTATAGTGTATATGATCTAATAGCGATTTTCACTGGCCACTCTGAGAGTGAGAGAGAGTGTCACTCTACTCTGGCAAAGCGTACTCCGAAACAGCAGATTCGCCGTGAGATCTCGGATTCGCTACTCCCAGTGGAGGGCGCTGGTAATTTTAGGAGTAAACGGCAGCCATACTTGTTTACGCTTTTACGCTTGGATCCATGTTTCCCGCGCTAACGAACGCACTCTGGATATCCTACTCCGACTTCAAAGACGGGGTAGCCGAGAGTACTCTTTTTGACTCGAAACGGAGTGTGATTTCCAGTGAAGGGCGTCAACAAGAGTAACTCCTCCTCTGGCTGGCCCAGTGAAAGACGCCGCCGCTACTCGGAGTAAAAAAGAGTACTCTAGAGTAGCCAGTGAAAATCGCTATAAGGCACCGACTGCAAAGTTTTCCTATTCTCCCACATGGCAAATTGGCACCACTTTATGGGGAGCTAAATTATTAAAATTCGGGGGCTGATATAATAAAAACTACTCGTCCGATTTATTTATTTTAAATTGTAAAAAATCTAGAAATAAAATATCTACTGCAAGTGATGGCCCGATTTCCAATTTTTCAGTTATTTAAAAATCCCTAAAATTTTGCCTTCAATTTTTTAGTTAAATTACATATTTTTTTTACAAAAACTCTATCAGTTGCAGTAGATGTTTTTCTGCTCGATTTTTTGGTATATGTATCATTTTAATCGGTAGAGTAGTTTTTAAGATATCAGCCCCCGAATTTCCCCATGTTATTCACCCATAAGAGGGTTGAGTATACCGGGGCCCTTTTGAGGTTCTTGAGTTTCTCCTTAATTTGCTCCGACGAACGGACGTACTTGTACTCAAGCATTTTGTTTTCGAGTTCCTTAATAGGGTTTCCTTTCTCTGCATTCCATCGAATTGTGTTTGCATAGCAGGGTCTCCCCATAGATGAATAAGAAACCTCGGGTGCGTTTTATTCTGAACGGAACTGAATAACTGCGTTCACCAGTTGGCTCAACTGGCATTTTCGCGTGGACAGGGTTCAGCTGGACGGGCGTTTTAGCGTGAACCGGTCCCGGCTTGGCGTGCAGTTCAAAAACCGCCTTCTGTTCAACTGCGTTCCAGGTGCATAGTAGAACTCGGGACGATCCCTAAGCACGCCCGAAGCTGGACGGGCGTTTTATTGTCAACGCTCGTTCAACTGAGCCAGTTGAACGGCGACCTGCAGAACGTCCGTTTTATTGTCAACGAGAGCAGTTCAACGGAAGAACTGGTGAACGGATCAGTTCACAATAAAACGCACCCCTCGTGTGACGGCTCGCCCTGAACCCGGTATCGCTCGCCGTCCCTATAGGGCAGGACAGGCGGAACCGAGGGCATAACTTAGAGAAGAGACAGAGTTGGAACGCGGCCCTGGTTCGGGTTGGACGTTCTGGGCGTTGAGCAATACAAGAACGCTAGTTTCATTCAACTTAATTACGTGTTTAATTTGTGAGCGTGCCACACTCGTTTCTTCTATTTCCCAGATGGATCTTTTTATTGGGGGGTCAGCCATAACTGCATTAAAATAAACAGAACTAAAATGAACGCACTTGCCGGTAGAAAACTTTATACAAATTCACCTGTCACTTCAAAGTGAAAATGTAAGGAAAGGATAATATTTCTGAAAATACCTTTTTATGTGACAATACGATATGAATTTGTTTTGTTTACATGGAACCACGTTTTTAGTTGCTTTGTTTACATGGAACCACGACTCCACCTAGCATCCAGACGCGAAACGTCCCCCAACTCGCTTCTGCTGTGTTCAACCCTGATCCAAAGTGGAGTCGAACAACCCTTCCCCAAACTCCGCTTTGAATTAGAGTTTGGCCAATGGAAACAGGCGAGTTCCAGAACTCGGGTTAAAATCCCACTTAAAAAAAAGTGAAAAAGTTTATGAAAAACTTCTAAAGAAAAGGGGGGGGGGGAGACGTGGTGCAAAACCCGTAGGCAAGGGCGAGCTAGTTTAGCGATGTTTTCGGCGGTGTGATAAAAGGTCATGCAAGGGAGCTCGATCCCCTCCCCTGGGATTTTTTTTTAAAAATGTAGCAACATACGGAGGGCGATAGCTTAACGAACTTTCTGCCTCCGTTTTATTGTACTTGCGTTTTCTTCTCCGAACTTTACCAGTTTCACATTGACGAAAGTGCGAAATTTTTCTTCGTACTTATCATAGATAGGGGAAGTGGGAATTTGCACAAAGTTTCGGTCATTTTCGACCCTAGTACTGTAAGAAACTGTTGTGGGTTCTTTGTTTATATTCTCGCAGAGTGGCCACGAAAATATCAGCAAGTAAATATCAGCATAACGTCGTAATGTGTGAAAAAAGCATTTATTCTCGCCGGTAAATTATAAAAGATTTCGGTAAAGATATAGGAGAAATACCAAATTTAAGTGTTTATAAACAAAAAGACGCAAATTCGCTAACGATTCACAGTAGGAATTTCATATCCTGAAATACTCGGTTCAATCGGGTTTCTCTCCTAGGAGCTCCGTGCAGGTCTTTTCGAAAGCCGCAATTTGATCCGTGTACACGAAATGCCGAAACCCTCGCAAAAATCCATGTTTGAGCTTCTCTCGCATAAATAAGGCCCCTAAATCACGCAGTAATACATTGAGGTCCTTGGCGGCTTTGTAAGCTTTCACTGCTTTGGAAAACACAACATATTCTTCTTTACTCACGTATCGTTTAACCTAAAGTCGAACCAAAAATTAAATTAGTTAAGAAATTGAAAGAAATCATACGAATTTACTTGTAACAGATATTCTGAAGCGGAAAGATAAGGGGCGGGAGGCTTTGCTTTCTCTTCAGGTTGCTTTTCAACCTTTGTAATTTCTTTTGAAGCGGAACCCGAAGCTGTGGTCAGAAATCGTTTTTCTTCGCTCGATACCATATTAAATTTCCGCCTTTTCGGCACAGGTGCCGCAGCACAGCTACCCTCAGGATACGCTTCTTTCTGGGTCTTCACTACATTGAAATCTACGATTGATTGAGTGGATTCCAATGCTCCAAACAAGCTGCTCGCAGCTTGAGAAACTCTTGGGGCGGTTGCTTTTTGCGTGTAGGATGACAAATCGACGTCGAATTCGCTTGAGACCCCTGAAGCTTGGCTGCCACTTGCAGTCTTAGGCTGCTGCACTGCTCGATTTTGACTGAATTCAAAAGCAGAAGCTCCAATGCTCGTCGACTGCCTCGCCAGTAACGAATCCTCAACCCCGTTGCTAAGAGGCGCTACAATCTTCCCGCCTTTCACTTCCGGTTGAGGTAGCTAAGCAGAAAAAAATTAGCCACGAATATCCAAAAAAAACAAAAAAAAACAATGAATTAAGAAAAGTTACATTCTTTAGAGCGTCCTGAAAGAAAGTTCTAACGTCCCGTAGCAAGGGACCAACCTTCTGATAAAGCTTAATGTGCGGCCGGATCCACGCTGACAGTTGCGACGTGATATCCTTGTTGCCAAATCGCTTATCGCAGAGAAGAATAGCGCCATAATCATTCTTGTGGCGAATTACTCGCCCAATAGCTTGATTGACAGCTCGAGTTGCTTCCAGTCTGTACCAATCTGTGCTAGATAAACCCTAAAAGTAAGAAAATATAGTCTTGGCTTTGCGAAAAGGTCCAATTTACTTGAAATTCCGGATTTAGACGGTTTTCTTCCAAATACCGCTGTTTGAGAATCACACGTGGGTCTCTTGCAGGTGGATATGGTAATCCTGTGATGATAACCACTCGACCATTCATGTCCGCAAAGTCTAAACCTTCCGACACCTTTAAAAAAAATATTATTTTTCTTCATTTAGAAGAACAATTTGTAGATACTTTGCCTCTGCAAACGGCCATGAAGCAAGCTCCTTTCTTGGAAGGGTCTTGGACTGCACTGTAATAGCCTAACATAGCTTCATTAAAGCCTTCTTTCCTCGTAGGTTCGACATAGATGGTCTAAAAAAATAGATAAGTATCCAGTAAACATCTCTAGTTACGGTAAACTTGTAAGGAAAGGTTACTTTGAAGCGATCTATGGTCTCCCAGAGGCCCGATATTTGCCAGTTTTCTTGACAAGACTTCATAACGGGATAGGAAGGGAAGAAAATTAGCAATCCATGAGGCGAAACTTGGGCTATGTTACGAATGGTTCCTCCAAGAGACCGAATATACTCGGGTCTTGACCTGCCAGTTTTACAAAAAGTTCACAATTTGTTCGAGTATATGAACAAAAGTAATTTTTTAAAATCTACTTCCATATTACCGATTTTGGTAAGAAGAATTGAGTTCTTGGTCATCTGGCCCATGGCTTAACACGCCTACTAGGACCTGATTGGCTCCGATGATGTGGGGATTTTCGAGCCGTAAGGGAAATGGCACTTGTAACTCTGCAGCAAAGCTGTTTAATGGAGATAAGGTCCCGCTAGTTAGAATAAGGCTTCTGATGCCCTGTTCCGTCAAATCCCGGAGTCTAAATTAAAGAAAAAAAAGAATCAAACATTTTTTTTACACTGACGAAAATGCTCCAAGTTACCCAAATCCTGGGCTGAAGCACCAGTAACTTATAACTTTGCCTTGCTTCTGATTTCCGGAGGCTGCCGACCAATCTGGCTTACTTTTCTTTGCTTTGACCTCTTCCATTTGGATATGGACCTAATGAAGAAATTCAAGGATGCAATGTAGGAAATAAAAATAATGTCCAAATTAACTTTTTTTTTAGGTATCTTAAGCAGCAGTGAAATAACAAAACGGATTTATGACTTAAAAGAAACGAAAGATAGCTGAGTTGCATACTTTGTAGGAGCGCTTAACTCTTTCCAAGTATTCCAGTGAAAATTTCTCTTTTGCAAAGACAATTTTCAGCAAATTGGCGAAAACTTGCAATCCAGCTCCTTTCCGCTGGAAAGGCCCAGTCCCACTAGCTACAGTGAGGTATTGGACGAGCTTGTCAACCAGCTCAATGACAGTAGTCCGTTTTTCGGGCGTAATTTCCGCATTAGCTAATAATTTGAACATGTAATCACCAGGAAAAGTGATTCCTTCACTTGGAGGTGGGGGAATGATGTCAATTTCCTTTTCCAAGTTAAGAAACATGACTTTGAGGATACACAACTCTTCTAGGGTGAAATCCACCATTCGGGTCGTATCCGAAGAGCCGAACTCTGCTTCCATCGCTTGTTGGTCTGCTGTCATCTTTTTAATTACCTAAAAATTTCTATTACTAAATATGTCTTATCCTTTCAAAGGAAATCAAGCCCAAGTTGTACCTGAGACACTTCGTCGATGCAGAGGGCGATATCTAAGCTTCTAAGTTGGACCGAAGCAGCTTCTTCGCACATTTTTTCCACATTGTGAGCTTCGTCGAAGATGACAATATTCCCTGCGAGCTCAATTCCGTGGATTTTCCGAATGGCTGGGTCTAACAAGTAATTGTACGGCATAAAGATGATGTCGGCGCTCTTCTTAATCTCTTTGGTTAGGTAATAAGGACAGACGCGATGAGCTTTGCCAGCTTTGGTGAGATCTTCGATATCTAAAATGCTTTCTTTGAACTCTTTTTCTTCTTTCTTGGCCTCGAGGTTATTATGGAAGTGACAGCTTTTGCTCTGGACGCGCGCATAGCACATGTGCAGCTTGATGGAGTTGTTCAGCTCTTTGGAAACTTCAGGATGGATACAGAGTTGGTCCCGTGAGCCCATGATACTAGCTTTCATGTGATTGTAAGTGGTCCTTTTGAGCTCTTGGATGACTTGGCTGAGCTGGGAGTGGGTTCTGGAGGCGTAGATGATCTTGGGGAGAAACTGAGAAGTGCCGGCAGTTCCCCATGTTAATCCAGTAGCTTTCTCTAAATCGTTTTTGATCTTTGAGGCGTCTGGGTTATGTAACAGTGCGGCCGACTGAAGTTGGGCTTTCGTGGAGGATTGCCATGCTAAAGATGAGCAGAGTAAGCAAAGCGTTTTGCCTGTGCCAGTCGGAGATTCCAGAAGTGCATTTGTACCCTTGAAACAAACAACAGGTTAGTTATTTAGTTCTAAAAGTTCAACAGAGACGTTACGTTTTGGAGGCTCTCGATAACCTTTTCCATGTACTGAACTTGGACATAATAGGGATCAAAGGGAAAACTGACCGGTACACCAAGAATATTTAGATTTACCATGTCAAAACAAAAGAGTGATTAAAACACGCGTCAAGGGTGTTGATAAAAAGAGAAACGCAAAACGCGAGCCGCTACATGTCTTGCGAAACGTGGTAAATGCTAAGCTAACTGATGAGAAATTTTAAGAAACATTTTTCAACTAATATTTAATAAGCACAAGAAATACTAAAATTGCCTTAACCTTAGATAAATGTAACTAATCTAATTTAAGGTAAGTATAGTATAAATTGTACATAATTAATTAAAATATAAGAAACCCAGCCAAAACTTCCCAAACCAAGCAGGGGATCATCGGGGATGAATATGTCAACTTTATAACTACTCACACGATGCCCGCTCCACTATCCAGGGAACAGATCTCAGAAGAAACACAAAAAGACCTCGTATTGACCGCAGTAATTCAAGCACTGAGAAAAGGAAAAAGATATGAGCTTCGAGATAACATGGCAAAACCATACAACCAAATAGTCGACGAACTTACCATCACGAAAGACAACATTGTGTTGCGGGGGTCAAGAATTTGCATTTCGCGAAGCTTACAACAAAGTGTACTTCAAGTAGCGCACGAGGGACACTTAGGTATATGCAAAACAAAACAGCTACTACGAACCAAGGTGTGGTTTCCGAAAATGGACCAGCAGACCGAAGAAATGGTAAAACAATGTATCCCTGCATAACAGCCACCAAAGCACCCACACTGGGACCTTTACGGATGTCCAACGCAGTGGCGTAACGAGACTAGACTTTTCCATGTCCGGCGCAAATGAAATTTTCCGGTGCAAATGAAAAAAAGGCGCCCCCCCTTAAAAAAAACGAGACATCGGAACGCAAGGATCATATTAACTTTTATACACTACAAAAGGCGATGAAACACTCGTGGGTGTAATCAATTGATATTACGTAGATTATAGAAAGAAATGGATTGAGACATACTCGTGCAACTGCCGTGGCGTTAGGAATGGGAACTTTTGTGGGGCTGCTTTTTGTGCGAGTACTGTACTATACCCTCGAAAAAAAACGGGTATAGGGAAACCTCAGTGGTCTAATCTTTACCCGTGGGATTAATAAAATTTTGCTCATTTCGAACCGTTTTGAGGCCTCCTGACTAAAACCAAACGCAAACTTCGGAAAAGTGGCAAGCTTTAATTAATCCCACGGGTAAGGATTAGACCACTGAGGTTTCCCTATACCCGTTTTTTTTCGAGGGTATAGTACAGTACGTTTAAAAAAAATAACGACCCCAACAAACCGTACTGTCCTAATGGCCCGCAACTGCGCGTCTGGAAACAGTGCTGCGAATAGCCGTAATGCTGCTCCCAGACGCACAGTTGCCGGCCATTAGGCCGTTGCGCTTTGCTGGGGTCGTTTTTTTAAAACGTACTGTACAACCAGCGTAGTACAATAGGGAGGTCTGTCAAACAGAAAGTTGCGTATGCAGTAACTTCATGGTAATTTCAGGCATTCATCCAAGTCCATTTTTCAGCTCACACAATCTTTGTAAAAAATCCTTTTTTTCTACTCTTTTTTTATCGTGTACCATGAAAATGGCGCCCCCTCAAGTTGGCGCCCAGGGCACGTGCCCTGGCTGCCCGCAACCGTAGTGAAATGTAAATAAATGTTTTCAACCATGAATAACCTATCAATCGTGAAAAATCCAACTGAGTCTCAATAAAGAAAGGAATCCAGGAATTATCCAAATCTCCAAGAAATAAATCGTCCGAATTCCAAAACTTCTAATACATAATATAGAAGTAATCAGCTCACGAAGGTAACAGGAAGTGCTGAAACATATGAAATTGTTATCCATTGAATATTACCTGATACTCCTAAAAATTCCAAAAGATAACCAGCCGGAATAATTATTCAGGAATTATCCAGTTATCATCCGGGAACAATCTTTCTGTCCAGAACAAATTATACGACATAATAATGACAATGCAAACAATGAGTTCAGTTCGCAAAGGTACTGCAAACAGTAAAAAAAAGAAATAAGTCTAATTAACATTGCAGTCACAAAAATTAGACCAGGTGACTGGCGGATCGGAGAAAACAAAAAACAAGGATTTCTCCAAATATCCAAGAAATCAATCGTCCAAACAGGAAAACTTTCTACCCATTAGATAGAAGAAATCAGTTCACAAAACTAACCTAAGTGCTGACATAAGAAATATCAGCTTACAAAGATACTAATAAAAACAGTATGCAATTTTAGCAATTGATCTTATTTTTACCTACGAGTCCTCAAAATTCTGGAAAATGGGTAAAATAATATATAAAAACAGTATGAAATTTTAGCAATTGATCTTATTTTTACCTATGAGTCCTCAAAATTCTGGAAAATGGGTGAAATAATACTAATAATAACAATCGTTTACCAACGTTGATCTGCTGCCGTGTCCCATTTGATGTCACAGGCCCAAGAACTATCACGTGCTGATACGTTCTAACCCGTTTTGTGATCCAATTTGCCCACATCTGAGAATCTCATGAAGAGAGCACGAAGGAACTGGCCGATGGCAATATGTCCTTATCTCCCACCCACCAAACCCACCCCAAAATAGCACAGCCCTTATGGCAAAAACCCGAGCCAAGCTCAGCAACCCACCCTCCTACTGGCAAGGCTAAAGTCTGGACGATATATTAAGCTGTTGTCACAGCTAATAAGCTGTTGTCACAGCTAAAAAGCATCCGCCCTAGCTGACCAGCGCACGGCTGTTGAGCCCACTGCAATGGCCGAGCAGGCAGGTTTCAACTTTTTCAACTTTTCCGTTTGGAAATTCGAAGATAGCAGTTATAAATACAGGAAAAATACCCTTAGCTAGCTCTGATATTCTTCTTCCAGTATCGAATGTTCGAGTCGGTATATCGGGCTAAGATTATTTATAAAAAAAAAAATCATCCGCCCTACCTGACCAGCACACGGCTGTTGAACCCACTGCAATGGCCGAGAAGCCAGCTTGCATGTGTTTCAACTTTTCCGTTTGGAAAATCGAAGATAGCAGTTATAAATATAGGAAAAATACCCTTAGCTAGCTCTGATATTCTTCTTCCAGTATCGAATGTTCGAGTCGGTATATCGGCCTAAGATTATTTATAAAAAAAAATCATCCGCCCTACCTGACCAGCGCACGGCTGCTGAACCCACTGCAATGGCCGAGAAGCCAGGTTTCAACTTTTCCGTTTAGTAATTCGAAGATAGCAGTTATAAAATAGAGCTATCTACTAAGGGCCTTGGTAGATATAGCTCTGATTATTTGTTTCAATAATAAAGCGCTAGTTCGAAATCGCGAATTAATTATATTTAAAACATTCTAACATTGACAGTGTATAACGCACAATACAGCTGCTGGGAAAACCTCCCTCAATTCTGTATTTTCGTAAGAACTGTTTTGCTGAAAAAAACAATTAAGTAAAACACTTACACCTTAGAATATAAATGAAAATAAGACAGACCATTGTAAATTATATAATGGAAGTCGCTTTTTTATGCCCACCGCTGTGCTGCTTACCATTAACATTGATTAAGCGGCACTTGTTCGGCAACGTAGGAAAGGGAAGGATAAGCTAACTGCAGGCAAAGTGGGCGAACAAGATGGCCGAACAAGCCCCACCTTCTGGGATATTGACTTCAGGACAAAATCAAGTGTGGTCTACAATTTTTTTTTTTTGAAAATCGGAGGTAACAGATAAAATTCTGAAAAAATTTACTTTGGCAAAGGAACATGTCTCTAGTTATCCACAGTATAATCAAGTGATTTAATTTTTATTTAAACACTATACTTTTTAAAAATGTCGTTTTAACTGTAAAATATCTTTTACATTAACAGTTATTTCAGTGTTGAACATTCGTGACGGTTGCCTTGTCCAACATTCTACACAATAGAAAAAGAACGGTTTAGTTACGTGAACGCATGAATTTTCAACAATTAAAATTCTAAAAAAAAAACGATTGCAAGCCGTAATGGACAAAAAGTGAAAGGTCGACCGGCCCCCCTAGTAATTTCCTCCAGTGTTGAAAATATAGTGCTTACTGTTCTTGTACGTTGATTGCCGTTGGAATAAATCTATTTCTTGGTAGTGATGGTGATATGCTTATGTTTTCTTTTACTTTTACATTATTATTACATTATGTTTTAAATTGAAATTATAAGTCTAAACGTTATACGTAGAGTGTAAATAATAGTTCCGGTTCAGACTTCGATGTTGGCATTTACTTTTCTAAACCAAAACCTAAGCTTGTAAGACGGCTGGTGATTTTTATTTTTTGTAACTAGGCACCGGAAGCAAAAGACAAAACTACCCTAGTACAGAAATAGACGTGAACAATTGTACTTCATCAAACAATGCAAAGGAAAACGTTCCTTTTCAAAATGCGAAGCTTGCTTGTCTCATTTCAAACATTAGCATTCTGCATGGTTCAGTAAAACTAATTCGGGGTTTAGTCTTTGCGTTTGCTATGGAAACAGCAAGGCCAGCCAGGCGGTTTAGCTAGGAAAAACATTCGCGCAGTATTTACGTTATCTAAGCCAAGAAAATTTAGTTCGTGGAAAAATAAAAGGTACGAAGTGAAATCTATAAGCGTATTGAATGCATGATGCTGCAGACGAAATCCATTTCCTTTTACGCATTCTAGACCTAGGTTACATCTTCGTTTGGGAAAATTGAGGAAGTCGCGACTTCTGGACACTTTATTTCAAGGATATACTCCAATTCTACCGTCGGGTGAAGCATCGAGATAACCAAAACTTGGATGCAGCCATAAACTGGACGGTTGTAGAGTTACTCCCTTCATTTCCTCAAAAGCATGTCTAGCATTCCTTCCTTATCTTTCTACCACTTACTAGTGGATGCTGGCCAGTATTTTGTTCACTCAGCGATTTCCCTACCTAATACCCATGACTTTTCCCCGTATTTGCGTCCACATAGCCTTTTTTTGCAGTCTCCCTAAGTTCATTCCCACTTCGAATCTTCCTCGATCTTCACCTTCACTATAATTCCTACCTTTATACCTAACTTATTTGCGCTTTCTGAACCTTCATGGCCTTCTTCCTCTGTGAACAATGTGATTTTTTTAAAGCCTCCCCTCACATCCTCTGTCAAATTTATCCATTCAAACAACTGTACTTTATGCCCCTGAGTAACTATCAGTGGCAAAGAATCGTCTATGTACCTAAAATGTAAATTTTTTATACGCAGAACAGCGTTCTAATGTACTTATTGTCATGCAGACGTCTGCAAAATATCGCTTGATAAAGAACTACACTAAATTTCCCGTTNTCTGAAAAATATCGCTTGATAAAGAACTACACTAAATTTCCCGTTTTGTGTCAAACAAAACTGATTAGCTAATAAACAGTAAGTGTGTAATAATGTATATACTGTTATATGTTGTTATAGCTATATGCCATTATGTTGGCTACCGCTGATTATTTCAGCAAGGCCAATGAACTCTTCTTTTTTTATTGTTCTGCTTTCTTTGATAAGGTAAATTAGAGTTATGGAGTATAGCTTTATTTATTTAGTAAGCTGAAACGTGGCAATTGAAATAATAAGGTAGTGTAAGTTTTGTTTGGTCTGTCTCATTGTGTTACACAGCCCATAGGCAAAAGCAGCGTTCAAAGGTTGTTCAAAAGTTGCGCCGTTGTGCTATGCGACCCATTTTCATTGTCTTATGCAAGGCTTTCCAAAAAAAACATCAGACGCCAACGCCATCAAGTGAGAGTTTAGTATCAATAAGCTAAGGTATACGGGAGCCTTAATGTGACATTATTACCTTGGCATTAATTTCACAACTTATTTACATATTTATGTTCGAAGTTTTACATAACAAGCTTTGTTTACAATGGAATGTAGACTACTGCACTTGAAGGCGTTGCATGCTGTAGGGGTCTGCTTAGAACTGGAATTTACGCCACTTGTGTGGACTGTTATCACTAAAGAGTAGCGTTGTGCTACCGGTAAACCATTACCCAAGATCGCCCAAGTTACGACAACTGCAAGAACAGTGAGGCTTACGAAAACTTGCAAGTAGTTTCTTTCACCGAAATAGTCGAATCTATCACATTCTGTTAAAAGACACTATTGGCGTTTTTCGTTGGGAAACATAGTGCTGCACTTTTCGGCACTGAGTTTTCCAAACACTGCGATATGATGTGTTTGAAAAGTTGAGTGCTAGAAAAACGTGCACCAGTGGTCCCAAAGAAAAACGCCATATGTTAACAGTGCATGCCATTTGTTTATATTCTTGTTCACGTGTTGAATAAAAAATAAAATAAAAAAATATCAATAAGATTTATACTGGAGAGAGAACAAGCTAACAGCGACTCCAACGGATTGTGATTGCAAGTAGATAAAGTCACACCCAAAGCTATACCCTTCTTTTGGAAAATGTCACGCCTCTGCAAAATGTATCCCGTCAAATATAAGACTCCTAGGGTGCGTTTTATTGTGAACGGAACTGACTAACTGCGTTCACCAGTTCAACACGTTCTCCAAAGTCTAGCACAGCTATCTTTTGTGGTAGGATGGAAAGGCTGGGCACAGAACATAGCTGTGCTTTCAGACGTTTCCACCAGTTGAGTTAACTTAGGTTAGGTTAACTAGGCTAAGTTAGGTTAAGTTTGGTTAGGTTAAGTTAAGTTAGGTTAAATTAACCTAATCTAACCAAACTTAACTAAACTGAGGCGTGGAAAAAGCACAGCTATGTCTTGTGCCCAGCCTTTCCATCCTACCACAGAATATGGCTGTGCTAGACTTTGGAGAACAGATTTTGACTTTTGGAGTTAGCTCAACTGGCATTTTCGCGTGGACGGGGTTCAGCTGGACGGGCGTTTTAGCGTGAACAGCTCAACGTTCAAAGTTCAAAACCCGCCTTCCGTTCAACTGCGTTCCTGGTGCATAGTAGAACTCGGGTCGATCCCTAAGCACGCCCTAAGCTTGACGGGCGTTTTATTGTCAACGAGAGCAGTTCAACTGAAGAACTGGTGAACGGAACAGTTCACAATAAAACGCACCCCTTGTATCATGAAACCCTATAATTTCTGTGAGCCTTGTCTTATTCTTTGTTTCAATAGAGGGCTGCACATACTGGAGTTATTTTCTCCGCAAAGGCATCGAATAGTCTCTTATGCATCACACCATCAGTGTTCTGGATCGATGCTTTTTGTGTGATCTTAGATCATTTCCGATCGTCGTGAACTTCTGTCAACCCGATCAGATCAAAAGTTGCAAAACTTCAGAAAATTTAGATCCGATCAAAAATATTCAAATCGATCAGATCAGGTCAAAGATCAGATCATTTTATGTAAACAGAATAGAAAAAATTTTGAACGATGGCCTCTAGACGGCCTGATTTTGGATCGGTAAATTTCCCGAAAAAATCGATCAGATCACTGCCAATTTAGGGTCAACGCCGATAAGATAAAAAATGGCCGATTGATCTGATCTGATCTAATCTTTTTAAAAAGATCCAGAGCACTGCTCACCATAGCAAATTAACTATAGTAAACTATAAGCAAAATAACCATGTTCGCTTATAACAGAAATATATTCAGGCTGTTAAATAGGAAACAGCTATGGACCTGGACAGTTAAACTACCCATCTATCAGTATCAGAATAATCCCAGCCTCTCTCTACTATGCCAATCCAGTTCCAGTAATTTTACTTTTCCGTTTATTTCTCAATTAACATATCTAGTTTAGGTTGCTTGCATTATTTTCCTCGTGTAGAAGATAATTCAAAAAATCAGTGTCGTTGTTTGACAACGACAGCAACTTGGTCTAGGAGGAATAAAGAAGCAGAGGGTTCCCCAACTTTGTCGTATTATGAAGTGAGCCGGGAGGAGCTGAGATCTGTGCTCCTGGTTATTGACGTACGAAATCCCGATGAATTGCAACAGCATGGGACCATACTGGGGAGCATCAATATCCCACGTAAAAGTTTTACCATGTTTTTGCTTAAGACTGTATACATTGGGGTGTGAGGCAGTTCCTGAACTGGGTACAGCATTACAATTATCCTGCAATGCGTTTCGCACAAAATTTGGAAGAGAAAAACCAGATCTGGATTCCGAAATCGTCTTCTCCTGTATGGCCGGCATTCGGAGTACCAAAGCCCTCAAACTGGCCAGAGATATGGGATTCACCGAGTGAGTACCATGATATAGCCTTTTGATAGCTTCTTCTCTACCCCGGTACTTTTTTTTTAGAGCAAGACACTTTCCTGGTGGTTGGAAGGACTGGTCTTCTTCTGCTTAGTGCGTAATGTGGCTTGCATTCCTCGGGTTGTAAATTAGATTGATGGGTCTTATGCTTTGTCTATAGTACAGTATCGATTGTTTCTCAATACACGGGGGTTTCCAACTTCGCTGCCGAATAATCCAGGTTAGCCTGGGTTTGACAGACCGAGTAAGTGTATTATACATTCTAGTAAGGTTTGCTAAAATGTGTCAAGTTACTGAAGTTTCTTTTGAAGCCATTTGTGTAAATGGAAAGGGACAGGAAAGAAAGTGTCAGGCCAAAAAAAAAAGAAATGACTACGCCAGTATATCGTATAGAGTTGTGTGGTTGAAACGTTATTAATTTCCAAAAAGGCTCCTTTTTTGCGGTAAAGAAAGAAGTTATACCCAAACCTAATTCGGCTATTGTGTCAGGCACAACTGCTGCAATGACCAAAGCTACAACCAATTCGTTAGGCCACTCACCAAAAACTATCGGCTCACTGCTGCGTAACCAAAAGGAGAAAAAAAAGAGGTACTCCACACAATTTCAAAAAAAGAAATAAGCACGTGTGGAGCTGAAAACGACTTAGAAGTGAAAACCTCGATCAGGTAAAGAAGAATTAGGGTCAAAGTGAAAGCCTTCTTCGGTTGTCTCTGGTAACAGATTGGGATCCTCAATACCCTGCGAAAGAAAAGACACATCACATGTTCAATACAGGCTCCCGTTCACAAATCGATAAAAAGAGCTTACGTCTTCTGAAAAGTACTGCTCGATGATATCGAATGCCAGCTTATAGATTTCCATATTGTCGTGATTCTGAAGTGCTTCGATTTTGTCCAATCCGCCGCATTCTTCAATCATAGCTGCCACACTGTCAGCTTCACTGCCGGCCATCTTTAGCATATTATGCACTCCATCCAATACCACTTGGATGACTTGAGAATCTTTACACGACAGCAGGGCGCAAAAAGGCGACAAAACACCGGCTTGGATCAGGTAAGCTACCTGAGCTGGTGAACCGCTGATGGTTAAATTCGTGATGGCCCAAGCTGCTTCCTTTTGTGTCTGGAACTCACCCTAGAAAAAAACAAAGCAAATAAAAATGTACATAGAAAATAAAGTGCACTACTTACTCGAACCAAATGTTGGATGACATGGGGCACCAAACTAGCATCTATAACAGCTTGGACTTGCGCTTGGTTGCCTGCCGTTACATTCGACAAGAACCACAAAGCTTCCTGATGTTAAATGGTAACCGGAAAAAAATTAGTAGAATTAGAAAGGATTCTAGAACACAACTTACTTTGTTAATCTTTTCCTTTTGATGTGTCAACAGGGCTGGAAAGTGAGACAGGGCATCACAGTTAAGGACGCACTGCGTCTGGGCATCCGTACCCGTTACAATATTGCCCACAGCACGCAATGCAGCGGTTTGGACCTTTTTGAATACAAAAATAAATAAGAATACGCATGAGCGAAAATCGTAGAAAGCTTTCCAGGGAATTTTTTCTACCTTGACATCCTTGTGGGACAACAAAGGTACTAGTTTAGGTACAACACCGGCGTCAATCACCAACTGAATTTGCTCGTTCCCTCCGTCCGTAAGGTAACTCAAAGCCCAGACAGTGTCCACCAGAATCTAAAGCATAAAAAAATTATCATTAAAGCTTGATGATGCAATAAAGACAGGCTACATTGATATCTGAGTGATGAATAAGCTTGAAAAGAGCAGGTAGGAGCTCTTGGATAGTTTGCGGAGGCGGGGGTGGGTCTTTATTGCGACACAAATTGACGATAACCCAGGCCACGTTCCGGAGAAAAGACAAAGGAATATCCGTCTGTACAAACTGCAGCAAAAGCTGGACGACACCCAAATTGATAACATAATCCCGCAAAACAGGGCCATCTCCAATTATGTTGCCTGCGTAAAAAAAGGAAGAATAAGCCCATTTAGACTCAGCCCCCATCCCAAACAGTTTACACGTTACCTAGAGCCCAGACTGCCTGCTCACACACATTAGGATGGGGTGAATGTAGAAGCATCAGAAAAAGGGGTACAGCACCAGCAGCCACCACAGCTTGGGTCTGAGCAGAAGTCCCTGAAGCAATGTTGGTCAAAGCCCAAGCAGCTTCAAACTGGAGGGTAGGGCTACAGAGCCGGTTTTTTCAGAACAAAAATGTTAAGGCTTTTTTGAGCAAATCGGCGAGGGAAAACCATGAACCAATCAGTTCTTACTTGTCCCGAGCTTCCAGGCAACGCACCAGGACTGGCAGAATGCCACTGTTAATTAAAGCATCAATGGGAGGATTCCGGTCCGACGACAAGAGTTTACGTGCCGATTGCACGGCGGCCAACTGGACGGCCAGATCGTCGCAAGCTGCATCTTTGACCAACCTTTCCAAGGTTTGAACTGTCAATGCCCGGTCTCCTGCCTCGTCCTCGTCTGTGGATTCTGAGTCGGGAACATTCCTCCTTTTCTGGAGTGTTTCTTCCCGCTTATTTTTCCGAAGTTCCACCGTGACTTCATTCCTTCTTCTTCGCATTTCCTATATAAAAAAGTGTATACTAACAGCATTATTGAAGGGTGTTTTCAAACTTACATCTTGATCTTTCCCCTTGTTCTTGAAATTGACTATGCGTCCTTTGGCCTGGTCAGCCATGACATCAAAATTGGCTGCGTCCAATAAACTTCCAAAACTTCAAGAGATAATGGTTCGGTTTACCCCCGTTTCTTTCGGGGAAAGGGGTGGTATTTATACAAAGTTGAACTTTGGTTTGGGTTTGGTTGATACCTCTTCGGCTATGATGACAAATCAAAAACAAGGCAGCTTTTCTTCCGGTTTAGAGTTTATCCACGGAACCGATGGTTATTTAGCACAATTCACCGTCATAAATTTATATTTCATTAAACTAAAGCAGATTGGTCAATAATCACAAGTAAAACAAAATCCATGCGCCATTACAATAACCAAGATCGGAAGCCAGAAGTCGGGACACCCCAATTCGAGAAATCGGATTTTCAGCTAGCAGCAAAGTCTCCATAGGAGAATAAGGCTCAGCTCAGATGTTGCGATATTGACAAACGATGGTGCTGCTTGCAAACGCTAACCTCGATGAACATGAATACGAAAAAAGAGATAAGAGCGCGAGTGACTGTAAACAAATCCCTGCGGCTTAAAATTAAAGGCACTTTTCTAAGAAGAGGTCAACGTAAGGTCAAGTGACCTCACCCCAGCTAGTGCGCTGCCTGTAAGATTTGCAGTGGTTCACTCTGGTTGTGCATAATAAGGTAATTTCTGCCCAAATTAAGTATCGGTAAACTTTTCAATCTTCTATAAATGAACGGAATATAGGTTTGGATACCGTAGTTTTTGAATGGATTCGTTTGTCACTCGAAGAGATAATCTGGAATCCAATGTCGTCCGTCAAGATATCTGCTCGGGCTTCCTTTTGTTGTCAACCAAGGGATTGCTATAACCAAGCGCCAAGAGCTACGAACGATATGTACGTAAATCGCACCATTAAACGTCCTACTCCATAAATAAATTAAAATGTCTCTGCTATTAAGCAGTAACTCATTCGCAGCGTTCGAGGCCGATCCCATGGAAGCCAGAAGACAAAGAGCTAGAAGATGTGCCGCGTATGGCCTAAGTCTCATTTGTGCTCTCTCCGTGTGCTGCACAATTTACTTGATGAACATTTCGCAACCTTTATACGTGGATCTGGCTGGGGAAGACTTGATCGATTTGAAAAAATGTCCAGCATGCTATGGCGTCAACAAGTGCCCGGCGATGATGGCAGGCAAGATCCAGCTCAACGGCTGGTCTCAACTGACGGCGTTTCAAATGGTCAACACGAAAAATGTCTTCTTTGGGCGCTACAAAGATAAGAACATCGTTTTAAAGAAACTAGGCAGCTCTTCCGACTTGCAGAAATTGGACGAGACCATCCTAGCTTTGGCCAACACCACCGCTGATGAAACCCGCGTTCGTCTGGCGATACGTTTCTTGTTGAAAGCGTACATGCGCTCGGAATTCCATGCTGATCAAATGATAGGCGCCGAATCCGGAAAAGTAAAGGAATACCTGAATGTTACCCAACTGAAGCAAGATTTGATCCTACGGAACCTCGCTCCAGACCGAGGCAGCAATTTGCTGACTTGCCTGTCCTCAGCAGCCATGGATTTCATTGTCGATCGCGTGTATGAGTACAATTTCGGTCAGAACCGGCTGGCTGTCTTGAATAACGTCCTGACCGTGCTGCTCATCAACCCGGAGCCGCTTCTGTTGCAAGCCTTCCCAGCAGCAGCAGGATGGCCCTTTCCCAAGTACCGAGGTGCCTGTGGACGAGTCGTAATGGAAGAGCGCGTGGAAACACCTCTAACGAACTTTGCTGGTGCCAACTTTACTCGGCGAGCCAGTTTGGCACACGAATTGCTGGATTTGGCCAGGAATCTGACCAGTAGAAATCAAGACTTTTCCTTATACTGGTCGGACGTAACCGAAAACAACCTAGCAGTTGATTCCGAAGGGCGTGTCAAGATTATCGACGCTGGTAACATAATTCTGGTGGATAAGAACCTGATCCGGAATGGTAAACTTTTATAGCTTTCTCCTAGTGGTTGACTTCCTATATTTTTTCTCTCCATTTTGTAGAGCGTATAGGAGACTGGGATAAGCCGTGGAAAGAAGAAAGCTGGAATTCCTCGGAAGGATTCGGCTATATTGAAGAGGAATTATGTACCCATTTGACGTCGGATCACAATATCCACGCCTTGTGCCATGTATACCTGCGTTATTCTTATTTTTTTTTTGTACTATAATGGAACTTTTTTTAATGTAACGCTAGGGTTTGTTGGCGCCAGACGCATACAGTATTAATTTCCCTAAAGGATTATTATACGATCCTCCGCCTGAGATCCTGCAAAAATACCCCGATTTTACGAAGCTGCTGCAAACGTGCAAAGATCCGGCGATGCACAATTATGAGATGGACCGCTTTGAGGCTGCGCGTAGAATTGGAGAAATGTTGGCTTCATTCAAAGACCTTTAAAAACACCTACTCGAGTACCTGTAAAAAGTTATAAGAGCAGCCGGACAGTTTTTTCTACTTTTTTACTATTTTGGTACCATGTTTTTTTTTGTTGTTTTACAGAATTGATCTATGCGATCTTGTGCAATAAAATACAATTCTGATGAAGAAAAACGCAGACCTTGTAGCAAGCCTGCAATGTTGTATTCGAATCCTTTTAAGTTCTCGTTTTCCAAGGAAGAGAAAAGGATTTTAATCGGTTGGGACAGGCGACAAATTGTCGTCCACAAAGGATGCCAGCATTAATTCCACTTCTTCACTCACAGACTCCACTTGCTCCTAAAAAAGAAAGAATTACTATTAATACCGGATAATGTACAGTTTTTCATTATTTGAACCAGATTGCTTCCAGGCTGGGGAGGAACATGCTCTTGGTTAGACGTGTGCTTGACAGAAACCTCCCTTCGAGTCACGGTTCCTACAGGGGAAGCTCTGGGTGGTCCTTCTAAAACCAGAACTTCCTCCTCAAACATGACGTCTTCATTTTCTTCTTCGTCGCTCTCTCCCAACTGCAGCACGCTGTTTTCGAAACTATTATCCGGAGATAACCGAAGCCTAACAGTACTATCAGGGCGCCGGGCGTCCTTGTAGGTATCATTCGCTATGTCCACTACAACCGGTTCTTCCGCTGCTGTTGCTGTTTGTGCGGTTATCTGCGAGTATGGTCCAACGGGAAAGTTATCCTCTTCCATTTCATTGTCAATGCCGCTATCAATGGTATTGATGGACTGTTTTGGCTGGGCAGACCGCGCTTCGCTCGTTGAAAAATTCCACGAAGGACCAGAAGGATGGACCCTTATTCTAGCAATGGCCATAATTTCCTCGCACAGGAAACTCACCTGCCAAAGTGTTCAATTGCATAAGTAAAGGCAAGGAAAACAGATCCTACTAATAACGATAACAATAATAACAAAGTACTTCAATGTCAGCATCACGCATTCCATGGCTTAGTATGTCCAGGATTTGGGTCAGGGGAGATTTGACGTTGGGGTGGGCGAAGAGAAGAAGGTTTTTGACTACGTCGTAAAGCCCTTTCTTGCAAGGCACGCTAGCATATGGAATACAAAACGTGCCTGGGCTCCGCTTCATATCCTCCAGAATGGACAGAACTTGGGATTGGATGCTCTATAGTAAATCAATAGCATTACCAAATCGTCCACATTAATGAAAGACGCTGTACCTGGTACTGCAAGGGTCCAAGCAGGTTGCTGGAAGTGGCCAGTCCCACTGCGAGAAACTTCAGTGCGGCTTCGCACACTTGGCTGTTGGCAGTGGGGTCAATCTTTTGTCGGAGAGAAGACACGTGATTTACTTCCGCCCCGCGTTTCTTTTTTCTGGGAGACGGGCCAGAGGTATGAGCAGATGCCTACACGAAATCCATTAATAAGAAACAGCCGTACCCAGTCGTTATCAGTTATACTTGAAGCTGGATAACATCCTTTTCAGTAGAAGTGTCGTACAAGGCTTGTACTAGTAGCTGTTGTGTCCAACGATTGGGGACACACACGACACTTCGAGCCTTCATACACCACACCGCCACTTCATAGATCACTGATCGTAATTTCCTAACCAAAAAAAGATGCATTACTACAACTGGGAAAACAGTTTGAGAAGGATAGGTTTACCCATAGGCTCTTTCTTGCCCCATCGAACGCTTGCTAGGCTGCGTCCATTGCAAAGTATGGGCCCACAACTGCCACCACAGATTGGTTTCGGAAGCCAGAGAGCTTTTCAGAGCAGCAGCCAGAGCTGGCATTAGACGAAGCGCACTGATGTGCAAATCGGGCAGCAAAGCGGCCAAGTAATCGCCTTCGAGACCTTTGCCAGCGCACACCTTGGGCTGGACAAGCAACGTGCGAACAATCAGGGATGAGATTTCCTCGGAAGGGACCACTTTGGCCGTGGTATATGGCATACTATTAAAGTCTGATCAGCTAACAACACAAAAAGATATATAGCACGAAACCTACCTCAAGCACTTGGCCAAGCAATGAACCAGGTTACAGAAGCGCTGTTTTAAAGCTAAGAAACGCTGGAACGGATCCGAATCCATAACTCGCGGTAGAGCAAGCGTTTCGGACCTAAGAGGATACGGCTGTATCCGAAGCACAATAATTGGATTTAACAAGGAGAAGATTCAAAATTAAAGAAAAGTACTTCTAATTCAAAGCGCCCTTGGAACAATTCACTCAAACTTTCCTGGGCCGAACCAATCAACTGCGACACATGTAAAGCCCAATTCGTTTTGTGCGCTATCCCTTGCACTCCTCCTCCGCCGAGCTGTGGTAATAGAGATAAAGCCGAGGCTAACAAGTCCAACTGGGCGAGCGGAAAGCTTTTGTCCAACAGGCTTAATAGGAATTTCTCTATGGCTGCCTATGGATAAAAGAGTAACGAAAAACTTAATGAACCGAAAAAGAATAACGAGTTAAATTTACTTTGGCAGTGCCACAGGGACCGTGGTAACGCTCCATCAGCGAGCAGAGGCAATGAAAAATATCCGATAAACACGTCGTTCTGGTGAGGAACTTGGCGTCGGTCAGTGCTGAAGCCAATTGTGAGGCAATGCTGGAGCAAAATTGCCGCGAGACATCAGGAAACTGCTCAGTAGCTTTCACAATCTGGCCTGAATGCAGTAAAATTAATTCTGAGCTAAGAAGGATTTTTTGAAGCTTAAGCAGAGTAATTCCTACCCAAGAGTTTGGCTGCAATGCAAGTTAGCTGATCATCGTCGCTATCGTGTATGGCCCGAAGAAGCTGCAGGGCCCAAGACACCGAGTTTTCAACAAATAGATCCCAAGAACATTGAGGCAACAAGACCGATAATAACCAGGCGCCAGCCAACCTGTTTATGGAAACAAATAATAATTTAAGGTTTCCCACTATTTTCGTTGAGAAAATAACCTCTGTTGGGGGTCGTTGAGATTGGAGTTTATTTCTGCGATGATCTGATTGGCCTGTTTGCTCTACAATAACGAGATAATGATTACAACTCAAGAAAAAAGTATATTTTTTAAAATTGTATCTAACCTGTGTTACGCGATCGGTTGCGGTATTGGCTGAAAAAGGAATTGTGTTGCTAGAACACTTAAGAAACGCGCAACTTTCATTCGAGGGCCATTTCTCTTTTAATATATACTCATAAAAGGCCGCCGAATTATTCATTCTTGAAAAGAAACCAGTAACTCGAACAAGACGACAGGTTTAACTGTCGAATTAGCTGTGACAACGGAAGGTTAGTAGTGGTGAATGTGGGTAGGTGGCTGTCCTGGGCTTGGTCTGTTTTACAGTGGCGTCAATTTTGAAAATTTTA
>JAGJRO010000786.1:0-14749 GCA_022832285.1 Lepidurus apus apus | reverse complement strand
TGTGTACTGCGTTGATGTACAAATTCGACCGTTCACCGCAACAGGCGTCAGCCTACGCGGGTTATCAATATAAAAAAAAAAAAAAAAAAAAAAAAGGAAGAACATTAATATTTATTAGATTATTTGTTTTTATTGTATTTAATAATTTCCTTGGATTATTTCCATTTATTTTTACAAGAACAAGCCATCTTTCTATAACACTAGCTATATCACTCCCTCTGTGAATTAGATTTATATGTTATGGGTGAATTAACCACACACAGCATATGTTTGCACACTTAGTACCTCAAGGAACGCCTTCTATTCTCATACCCTTCATAGTATGTATTGAAACTATCAGAAATTTAATTCGTCCTGGTACCCTAGCAGTTCGGTTGGCTGCAAATATAATTGCGGGCCACTTACTACTAACTTTATTAGGAAATCAAGGCCCCAATAGCTCTAATCTAATTTTAACCCTATTAATTTCAACTCAAGTATTATTACTAATATTAGAATCAGCAGTAGCTGTGATTCAAGCCTATGTTTTCGCCATCCTAAGCACTTTATATTCTAGTGAAACACAATAATGATAACAAAAACAAATCAACCTTTTCATCTTGTAGATCAAAGCCCATGACCCATCTTGGGCGCAATAAGAGCTATAATCCTAACCACAGGAATTGCCCAATGATTCCACACCTTTAATATTAATCTATTTTTGCTAGGATTAACTATTACCCTGTTAATTATAGTTCAATGATGACGGGATATCACCCGAGAAGGGACTTTTCAAGGACATCATACATACTTAGTTACACTAGGTCTACGGTGAGGGATAATTCTTTTTATTGTTTCAGAAATTTTATTTTTTGCCTCCTTCTTTTGAGCTTTTTTTCATAGTAGACTCGCCCCAGCTGCTGAGTTAGGTGCGTGTTGACCCCCTGCAGGAATTCAACCATTTAACCCATTCCAAATTCCTTTATTGAATACAGCTATCTTATTAGCCTCTGGGGTTGTAATCACATGAGCTCACCATGGGTTAATAGAAAATAATTATTCCCAATGTAAACAGGGCTTATCTCTAACTAATCCTAGGAATCTATTTCACTATATTGCAAGCCTTCGAGTATATTGAAGCCCCATTCACTATTGCAGATGGAGTTTACGGCTCTTCATTTTTTGTAGCTACTGGTTTTCATGGTCTACATGTTTTAATCGGTACTAGTTTCCTTTTAATTTGTCTGTTGCGACATGTATCCCACCATTTTTCAAATGAACACCATTTTGGGTTTGAGGCTGCTGCATGATACTGACATTTTGTAGATGTTGTATGATTATTCCTCTATATTTCTATTTATTGATGAGGTGGATAATTATATGACATACTCTTTTAGTATAATTGTATAATTGACTTCCAATCAATAGGACCGTCTTTACGGAAAGAGTAATCTTAAATATATATTTAATTTCAATTATATTTTTTAGTATTGTGACCCTAATAATAATTGATGCCAGAGGTTTATCAAAAAAAACATTTAGAGATCGAGAAAAGAGTTCTCCATTTGAATGTGGGTTTGACCCATTAGCTAACGCTCGTACACCTTTTTCTCTACGCTTTTTTCTAGTAACCATAATCTTTCTTATTTTTGACGTAGAAATTGCACTACTACTGCCATTTGCATTTAACCCATCTATTTTGAGAACTCCTTATTGGGGGGTCACTCTATTCTTTTTTATTCTTATTTTATTAATAGGATTATATCATGAATGAAATCAGGGAATACTAGATTGATCAGAATAGGGATGTAGTTAAACATAACATTTGGTTTGCATCCAAAAGGTACTATCATTAGTCTTCCTTAAGTTAGAAGCGAAAGATTGCATTTAGTTTCGACCTAAATTTATGATTACTTAACCCTAACTTATTGATTGAAGCTAACGTAAAGCAAATCACTGTTAATGATTACTTAAGAAGTTAAATTCTTCTCAATCAAGAGAATAAAAGAAAAAACAGAGCTGCTAACTCTTGTTTTAAGCGGTTAAATTCCGTTTGTATTCTTGCCACTATAGTTTATGTAAAACATTACATTTTCATTGTAAAAATAAAATTTTATTTTTTAGTAGTATGTTTTTAAATCCTAAAATTTCCTTAGCATCTTCAGTGCCATGCTCTAGATAAGCTATAAAAACTTATGTTATAAATATTAATATAATAAAAAGACAACAAATAAATAAAAAAAATAAGATTTTATTGAAGATTTTTGTAATATAGTGATAAAATTAGATTGCAACAACATTCTTTGATATACTCCTTGAGCCCCTAGCTTCTCTAGCCACCCCTGATCTAAAGAACCTCCTACTAAATCTCCTACAGACAAATTAATTTTTCTAGTCACCTGACTGGAAAGTGATGGTAAAAATCATATTCTAGAAATAAAATTTTTACAATGATAATTATATATATAATTACCTGTAGCTCTAAACCCAAAAAATAATATTCTTAAAAACCCACCAGCAACTCCACAAATCAAAGCTATTATTTTTATATAAATAGACAAAATTATTAGAGGGGGGTAAGGAAATAATAATCAACTAAATATAGCACCACCAATAATACCCCCTAACCCCAACAAGAATATAGGATTAATTATATTAAGATCTTCATCTAAAAAGTTTGACAAAACACTAAATCTAGGAAGTATAATTATAGAAAAATAAGCCAACCGAACCGAGTATGTAGCTGTTAAAATAGTAGAAATAATTAATAAAATTAAAATAAAACTATTTATATTACTTATTAAAGCCGACTCAATAATAGCATCCTTTGAGTAAAACCCTGCTAAAAAAGGTATCCCGCATAAAGCTAAATTAGCTATATTAAAATAACTTCTAGTAAGAGGAAAGCTAAAACTCAAACCCCCCATCTTACGAATATCTTGTCACCCCCTACTTGGTGAATAAACACCCCTGCACATAAAAATAATAAAGCCTTAAATAAAGCATGTATCAACAAATGGAAAAAGGTTAATAAAGGAAACCCTATTGCTAAAGAAAATATCATTACCCCTAATTGACTCAGGGTTGATAAAGCAATAATCTTTTTTAAATCATACTCATATAAAGCTCCTATTCCGGCTATAAACATTGTTATAGCAGCCAAACAAAATAAAATATCTAATATTAATGTCTCAATTAATAAACTATGAAAACGAATCAATAAATAAACACCTGCTGTTACTAAAGTAGAAGAATGAACCAAAGCAGACACAGGTGTTGGAGCGGCTATAGCTGCGGGTAGTCAAGCTGAAAATGGAATCTGAGCTCTTTTAGTTATAGCAGCTACAATAATAACAAAAGATAAAATCGTTAAAGAACAAGTGTCAAATAAATTATGTCATTGAAGGTATGGCAAAAATCTATAATCCCCCAACGATATTCACCAAGAAATTGCTAATAAAAAACAAACATCACCAATACGGTTTGACAAAGCAGTTAATATCCCAGCTGCTGAAGATTTTCTATTTTGATAATAAACAACTAAAGCGTAAGAAACTAAACCTAACCCATCTCACCCCAATAAAATTCTAATTAAATTAGGACTGCTAATTAATAAAATTATTGTAAATACAAATCCGGCAACAATTAAAATAAAGCGATTTGCTCTTAAATCATGAATTATATAACTCCATCTGTATAAAATTACAGTGGCTGAAATAAAAAGAACCAAACTAATAAAAAAACAAGAAATCAAATCTACTAAAAAAGTTCCGGTTACTCTAACTCCATTAATACAAAAAAAATTAAACTCAATAAAATTTCTTCTTTGAACTATTAACACAACTAACCCTAAAATTAAAATCATTAATCTTAAAAAATAAAAAAAACTTGCAATAATATGATAAAACGATAATATACCCACGATCTCCAGTGATAACACACCTGAGGCACCACAAACCTCTATTCTGCTTAAACTATGAAAATACACTCAATCTCAATTTAATAAAATCAACAAATTTAAAGGAAACCAATGCAGGAATCTTAACAATAACTCGCGTAAGGTAATAGGATTTCTTGAAATTATAGAATTCAATGAAGAGCCGTGTTGAGAAGAAGAATACAGATAAAGTGAATATGCTGCAGCAAAAAATGAAACTAATCCTACTAAAATTATTGTTCATACTCTTCAACTTACTAAAGAATTAATTAAAGAGATCTCACCAAAAAGATTTAAAGAAGGGGGGGGGGCAGCTATATTTACCGAAGAAAGCAAAAATCATCAAATAGTCAGTCTAGGGTAAAGTCTAAGTATACCACGAGTTAATATAGTAAGCTTCGAGATCCTACACGTTCATAAGATATGTTAGCTAAACAAAATATACCAGAAGAAGCTAATCCATGAGCAATCATTATAATAAATGCACCGTTTCATCCTCAAAAATACAAACTATAAATACCCCCAAGAACTAATCCCATGTGAGCCACTGAAGAATACGCAATTAATGATTTAATATCTCTCTGACACAAACAAATAAAACTAGTTAATAAAGCCCCTACTATTATAATTCTAATAATTAAAGGCCCGCTTCTAATAAAAAAACAAGTATTAATGTATATCACCCGTATCAAACCGTATCCACCCAATTTCAGCAAAATTCCGGCTAAAATTATAGACCCAGCAATGGGAGCTTCAACATGAGCCTTAGGTAGCCACAAATGAAAAAAATATATAGGCATTTTAACCAAAAAAGCCAACATTAAAAAAACAAAAAATAACAGATTAGAAGAATAAGTAAAATATCTTGCATAACATATATTTAATGTACCTAAATCTGAACCTCAGATAAAGAAACAAAGCAATAAAGGCAGAGATGCAACTAAAGTATAAAATAAAAAATATAAACTTGCTTGCAATCGCTCAGGCTGATACCCCCATCCTAAAATAAGTAAATAAGTAGGAATTAAAGATGACTCAAATATGATATAAAAAAACAAATAGTCTCTGACTAAAAAACTAATCTCTATAAATAATAAAAGCGATAATATTAAAAACAGAAATATATTACTACTGAATGTATATTGAAGTTTATAACTTCTTACTAATATTAAAACCATCAACCACACCAATAATAAAATAAAAATATAAGAAATAGAGTTAAAAGATATTTAAAAAAAAACATTCTTGCTCCATTTATACCCCCTATCCATCAATATAAACATACTGCCAATACTCTTAAAAGTACCCTTCTTCAACATTGAAACAAAACTACAGGGGTCAAAAACAATGTTATTAATAAGATTTTTAACATTGCAAAACAGTAAAAGAATTAAAATAATCACTCCCGTGAGACCGAACAATAGAAACTAAAATAGCCAACCCCAAGGCTGCCTCACAAACTATAAGAACTAGATACACCAAAACAAAATAAAATTCATACCCTAATGATGCAAATATATTAATTATAAGAAAAAATTGCCCGAGCATTATTCCCTCTAATCTTATTAAGATAGTGTGGCGTGAGGCCCAGGAGATAGCCCGTGGCCATATCCTTCCTCTGCGTACTTTCCCTGTACTCTTTTCTCTTTCTCCTCTTTCTTCTCTTTCTCCTCTTTCTGCTCTTTCTCCTCTTTTTTTGTTGTTATTCGTTGTTGACTCCTTGTTTTTTCTGGCAACGTCAGCGTTGGGAGTTAAGAAATACAGTTGGTTGTACGAACTCGAGAACGAACGGATGCTTTTTCTCTCCAAGCAAAGGTTTTTTTAGTGAATTAATCCGGCTACTTGCTACAATAGCTAATAGATGTCGACGGTAAAATACAAATACTCCTAAGCTTCTCAATATAATAATCAAGCCTAAATATAACCACATAGGTAAAGTAATAAAATCGTTTAACATTATTCAAACCACCTTAATAATTTAAAGAAAAATATTGGTCTTGTAAATCAAAAATAAGATTAATTCTTTTAAGGTGATATCAAGAAAATAAATACTTACACCGTAAGCTTCAAAAGCTTATATTCTTATTAAACTACTTCCTGCTATTTTTCATAATGTTAATATATAATATCCTATCAATAACTTTGTTACTAAACTCCTTTTTATGTATAACCCTCACCCACCCATTATCAATGAGATTAAGATTAATTATTCAAAGACTTATTACTTGCTTAATATCCGGGATACTATTTTTAAATTACTGATTCTCATACACACTTTTTTTTAATTTTTTTGGGGGGTTTATTAGTATTATTTATTTATATTTCTAGATTAGCTTCAAATGAGTTATTTAAGCTCAACCCTTACACACTAATTACAGGTCTCATAATTAGAATATTGTTAATAATGATAATTTATTTAAATAAAGAAAACCTATGAAATAATTTATTAACACACAAATGAATAACTTTAATCTCATATAGAACATTTCTTGTCAAAATTTATAATCCAATATTATTTCAAATAATATTATTCCTAATTTCTTATCTATTATTATGTTTAGTGGTAGTAGTTAATATCACAAAATTTGATAGTAGACCACTCCGCCTACAAAAATAATGTTAACCCTACGAAAATCTCATCCCTTAATTAAAATCATTAATAATGCATTAATTGACTTACCTACTCCCTCAAACATTAATATTTGATGAAATTTTGGATCTCTCCTAGGATTATGTCTAGGTTTTCAAATTATCACGGGTTTATTTTTAGCCATACACTATTCTGCTCATTTAGATTTAGCTTTCTCTAGAGTAGCTCACATCTGCCGTGATGTCAATTATGGTTGATTACTGCGGACCCTGCATGCTAACGGAGCTTCTTTTTTTTTATTTGCTTATACTTACATATTGGACGAGGAATATATTACGGATCCTACTTATTTACCCTGACATGATTCGTAGGAATTATACTTTTACTATTAGTTATAGGAGCCGCTTTCATAGGCTATATGCTGCCTTGGGGGCAAATATCCTTTTGAGGGGCAACAGTAATTACTAACCTAGTATCTGCTATCCCCTATATTGGAGATAGTGTTGTACAATGAATCTGGGGGGGTTTGCTGTAGATAACCCAACACTAACTCGATTTTTTACTATTCACTTTTTACTGCCGTTTGTTATCGCAGGAGTAACTATAATCCACTTGCTATTTTTACATCAGACCGGCTCAAACAATCCGATCGGGGTGGCTAGAGATAGAGATAAAATACCATTTCACCCATACTTCAGTATTAAAGACTTAGTAGGATTTATAGTAATGCTTATAACCTTAGTGATTCTTAGTTTATTAGACCCCTATTTTTTAGGAGATCCTGATAACTTCATTCCAGCAAACCCCTTAGTTACTCCAGCACACATCCAACCTGAATGATATTTTTTATTTGCATATGCTATTCTTCGATCTATCCCCAATAAATTAGGGGGGATTATCGCCTTGTTAATATCTATTTTAGTTTTAAGTATTTTACCTATTTTTCACCACAGAAAATTTCGGGGTTTAGAATTTTATCCTATTAATCAAGTTTACTTCTGGTTATTAATAGCTACTGTAGTTTTACTAACTTGAATTGGAGCACGACCTGTAGAAGAACCCTATATTTTAACAGGACAACTCCTAACTATGGTATACTTCTCTTATTATTTTATTAATCCTCTCCTATTAAAATTGTGAGATAAATTAGTTTAAAATTATTTGGCTGAAAGGAAGGCGCTTGACTTGAAAATAAGATATAGGGGTTCAAGTCCTCTAATAATTTATATTTCTCAAGACAATGAATTAAAATAATAAAACATACCCTAAAAAAATAATAAATAATTCAAAGAGATAGGTAAAAAAGACTTCCACGCTAAAAATATTAACTTATCATAACGAAACCGAGGTAAAGTACCTCGAACCCAAACAAAGATAAACACAACTACTAAAAATTTTAATAAAAATAAATTAGTTATTCCCCCCCAAAAAATTATAACAAATAAAGCACTTATAAATAAAATACTAGTATATTCTGACAATATAATTAATGCAAACCCACCTCTTCTATACTCCGTATTATAACCAGATACTAACTCAGACTCCCCCTCAGCAAAATCGAAAGGGGTCCGGTTTGTCTCGGCTAAACAAGATACCAATCATAGGAAAGCCAATAAAGGACTAACAAAAAAAAATCAAACATAACTTTGATTTAAAACAAACAAAAAAATGTTATAACTCGAAATTAATAAGATAAAATAAAATAAAATCAAAGCTAAACTTACTTCATAAGAAATAGTTTGAGCAACCGCTCGTAAGGCTCCTAATAAAGAATATTTTGAGTTAGAAGATCAACCAGCTGCTATAAGAGTGTACACCCCCATACTAATGCAACAGAGAAAAAATAAAATCGTCAAATCACTATTAATCATAATATTATCCCAAGGAATTGAAATTCAAACTAATAAAGAAACACTTAAACTAACGACCGGTGCAATATAATATGGCAGGTAATTAGATATAAAAGGGAATGTTTGCTCCTTAGTAAATAACTTAATAGCATCCGAGAATGGCTGCAAAATTCCGGCTAATCCAATTTTATTAGGACCTTTTCGTAATTGAATGTAACCTAATAGTTTACGTTCAAAAAGAGTTAAAAATGCAACCCCAACAAGAACCCCCACACCAGACGCTAAATAACTTAATAAAATAAACACTCCTCATAAGCTGAGGTACTAATTGTGATATATTCACATAAATAGATTCTAAATCTAACACACTTCTCTGCCAAATTAGTAAACATCATTAATATTGTTCTTGCTATAGGGTATTTCCCCTTTCATTTAATCCTTTCGTACTAAAATGAAATAAAAATTTTGAAGATAGAAACCAACCTGGCTCACGCCGGTTTGAACTCAGATCATGTAAGAATTTAAAAGTCGAACAGACTTTCCTTTATAACAGCTGCGCCATAAGGATATCTTAATCCAACATCGAGGTCGCAAACCTTCTCATCGATAAGAACTCTCTGAAAAAATTACGCTGTTTTTTTTTTATAGGTAAACAGGCGTAGGCTCGCGCCTATTGCCTCGAGCTTTATTAAATATACGTTCGTACATTGTCCATAATTTTAAAAATTGTTAAAGGGTAATNCGCCGGTTTGAACTCAGATCATGTAAGAATTTAAAAGTCGAACAGACTTTCCTTTATAACAGCTGCGCCATAAGGATATCTTAATCCAACATCGAGGTCGCAAACCTTCTCATCGATAAGAACTCTCTGAAAAAATTACGCTGTTATCCCTAGGGTAACTTAGTCTTATAAACCAAAATTAAGGGTCATTATGTTTCTATATAATTATATTTATTATTAAAAAGAGATATTTATTTCTTTCAGTCGCCCCAACACAATATTTATTTATAATAAGCCGTAACTCACCAAACTTTTTATTATAAATTTATATAAAGATCCATAGGGTCTTATCGTCCCTCAAAATTATTTAAGCTTTTTCACTTAAAAATAAAATTCAAACTTTACGATAGAGACAGAAACTTTCTCGTCCAGCCATTCATACCAGCCTTCAATTAAAAGACTAATGATTATGCTACCTTCGCACGGTCAAAATACCGCGGCCATTTAAAACAATTCATAGAGCAGGCTATACCTTATATTATATCATAAGGAGATGTTTTTGATAAACAGGCGAAAAATATGTTTGCCGAGTTCCTTAATCGCAATTTACAAAATAAATTCTTTGTAATATTATTCTACTCATGATTATATTATTTAAATTCTTATTAAAATTTAGTATTTATCCTAATATAAAATGTGAACTTTACAAAAATAATTTAATAAAAAATGTAAATTGTAACATTATTTTTACTTATTGCTATTTCTAAGCATAAAAACATAACTCATTTTTTTTAAATTACACACAATTCTTAATAGGACCCAAAGCTAATCCCTCAGGCCCTAACTTTTATATTATTTTTACTATAAAATAAGATATAAATAAAAAAATAAAAGTAAATTAAATTTATTTCTTAGGAAACCAAATATCAAAGAAACCGATTAATATTTCACTACTAATAACTTATTAAAAATCATAATGTCACATAAATACTTATAAGCTATTAGATCTTTCTTTTTTGGGAATTTTAAATAAATAAAATTTATTAATAACCCCCTGATACACAAGGTACGATTATTAATATCTGCTTTTTTAAAATTAAATTTTCAATATATTTCATATTTCCTTTTCAGTACTATTTTACTATCGCCAACTCAACTTTTCATTACTAATTACTTAATTTACAAATCTTAAAATTATTTTTCCTATAATCATAAGCAATACTTATATTTTCAGACTATTCTGAATTGCACAGAAATTAATTCAGTGTAAATGAAACGCTCAACTATTTAGCTATACTCTGACTATCTAGAGGCACTTTCCAGTACATCTACTATGTTACGACTTATCTCTCCTTAGAGGAGAGAGCGACGGGCGATGTGTACACACTTCAGAGCTCAATTCATATAAACCTTTTATTTCTATTTTACTACTAAATCCACCTTTATAATAATTATACAATTATTAATCCGTAATAATTTAATATTATTGTAACCCACTACTCCCACATTTATTGGCTGCACCTTGACCTGATGTCATAGTAATAAACTAATTAGATAATATTTTTTAAAAATAATCTGACAACGGCGGTATACAAACTGAAAACAAAAATATGTAAATTTAATCGTGGAATATCGATACAAGAGCAGGTTCCTCTAGTAAGAATGAAGTACCGCCAAATTCTTTAGGTTTAAAAATATCTCTACTACCCAGGCACTAAACAATAAAGAATAATAGGGTATCTAATCCTAGTTTAGAACTTTATTTCAAAAGATATAAAATTTTTTATAATCATTACTACATATGTTTAAAAATTTCACCCCTAAAAATATAATCAAAAAATTATTTAAAAATAAACTCTACTTAATTCCACCAAACAATTTTATTTAATCCCATCGTATAACCGCGGCGGCTGGCACGAGTTAAGCCGGACTTAAAAATTTTAACTGATTCCAAAAAGTTTGATAATCAAAACTAACCACTACAATATAATGACATTAAGTAATTTATATTAATATTTGATTTGTAAATTTAAACAAAATATAAGCCAGAATCAAACTTATAGATAAAAACATAATCTGCTCAATATTGCTAGTAAACTATCTTATTCACAAAGAGAAAAAAAAAAAAAAAACTAATTCCCCTCCCCCCCTACTCCTAAAATGCATTTCATGTGTGACGTACAAAAATAATATTAATAATCTACGGTGGTGAGATACAACCTCAATATCTACATCCTGTAAAATAATTTTCACTTCTCCTTTTGGCTTTTATACACTAATTAAACTCGGTACTCTATGTGCTAGAAGTTGTAAATATGCCTGTCTAAGTATATTATATGTTAAGTATTTTATTATATGTCCGTTATTTATCTTAGTTTTTTTTATTTAAGCTCTATAGTATATAAGCTACTTATATAATTATAAAAATATAATAATATGCACAATAAATAATTTCTTACATCATAAAACCAAGGGTAATCTGATAATATTAATAAAAAAACAAAAAAAAATAATTGTAAGAATATTATTTTTTGTTTTTAAGAAACACCCTGTAAGGTTTATTGATGTAAATAATTATGTACTCAATATAAATTGAGTGCCTGACTAAAAGGATTACCTTGATAGGGTAAATAATGTAATTTATTACCTCAATTATTTGTGATAGAATTGCACTAACGCTTAAAGAATCAAAACCTTTTATGCTCTCTACATTAACAAATAAAGTAAGCTAAAATTAAGCTAATGGGCTCATACCCCGCTGATAGAGTTACTCTCTTTATTAATTTTGATTAATCCTCGATTTTTATGTTTTTTTTCTTTATTACTACTAAGACTAATAATTGTAATTTCTTCAAATTCATGGTTCTCCGCTTGAGTGGGGTTAGAACTCAACCTTTTGAGATTCATCCCAATTATAGTAACAAAAAATAACCAGCAGTTAACAGAAGCAGGTTTAAAGTACTTTTTAATTCAAGCATTAGCTTCTGTAGTTTTTATGTTTAGTGCACTATTTAGCCTTTTTTGCTTTAATAATTCATCTTATTTAATCATTATTATTTTAATAATAAGTTTACTCTTAAAATTAGGAGCAGCCCCTTTTCATATATGATTTCCAGTTGTAGCAGAAGGACTTTCATGAGATAAATTTTTAATTTTATCCACTATTCAAAAAATCAACCCCCTTCTACTTTTAATAATAATTCCTCTTACTCATAGCAAATTAATTTTGTTAGCAGCTATACTAAGAGGGGTTGTTGGGGGGTTAGGAGGATTCAATTTAAATCTTTTACGTTCAATAATAGCCTTTTCATCAATTAATCACATTGGGTGATTACTACTCGCTTCTCTCATTAATAATTTAGTAATATGAATTTATTTTTTTGTGTATGTAATTATCTTGTCTTCAGTAACTAGATTATTTAATTTGTACCAATTAACTTCTGTACCTCAAATTAATTCTAATCACTCTTTAAACCCACTGATCAAGCTATTACTTTCTTTAAATATATTTTCTTTAGGGGGATTACCCCCTTTTTTAGGATTTTTACCAAAATGATTTATTATTAAAAATGCTAGCACTACAATAATAATTTTTAGAGTTATGATCTTAATTATCTCCACTCTAATAACTCTTTATTATTATCTACGAATTTCTTTTAATAGAAATCTTTTATATAGAAAAATTATATGGAATAAAAAACTAACTTTTAAACTAACTAACCCTATTATACTTTTATCTTTTGTCTCAGTATTTGGGTTGATTTTGTGTAATTGATCTTATTTAATATAAATGATAAAAAAATCTTAAGTTAAGTAAACTATAAACCTTCAAAGTTTAAATTAAGAAAATTTCTTAGATTTTAGCCATTTTGCATCTTAAGATTTGCACTCTCAAATTTTTTTATTAAACTATAAAATCACTAATACAGGAGTATCTTAAACTCATAATTAGATTTACAGTCTAACACCTTTATCAGCCACTATATTGCGACGTTGACTTTACTCAACAAACCATAAGGATATTGGAACACTTTACTTAATTTTTGGGGCTTGAGCAGGAATAGTAGGAACTGCTTTAAGTCTTCTAATTCGGGCAGAATTAGGCCAGCCAGGTAGCCTTATTGGGGACGACCAGATCTATAACGTAGTAGTAACCGCCCATGCCTTTATTATAATTTTTTTTATAGTTATACCAATTTTGATTGGGGGTTTTGGTAACTGACTAGTACCACTCATGCTAGGAGCTCCAGATATAGCATTTCCACGACTTAATAATATAAGATTTTGACTCTTACCTCCAGCCCTGACATTATTATTAGCTGGTGGAGCGGTGGAAAGAGGAGCAGGGACTGGATGAACAGTTTATCCTCCTTTGTCAGGAGGTATCGCGCATGCAGGGGCGTCTGTAGATTTAAGAATTTTTTCTTTACATTTAGCGGGTATTTCTTCAATTTTAGGTGCGATTAACTTTATCACAACAATCATTAATATACGAACTGCAGGTATATCTCTAGATCGGATCCCCTTGTTTGTATGATCTGTAGCAATCACAGCATTACTTTTACTACTTTCTTTACCTGTCCTTGCAGGAGCCATCACTATACTCCTAACAGACCGAAATTTAAATACATCATTTTTTGATCCTGCAGGGGGAGGGGATCCTATTTTATACCAACATTTATTTTGATTTTTTGGACACCCAGAAGTATATATTCTTATTTTGCCTGGGTTTGGTATAATCTCCCATATCATTAGTCAAGAAAGTGGTAAAAAGGAAGCTTTTGGAACTTTGGGGATAATTTATGCAATATTGGCTATTGGAGTTCTTGGATTTGTTGTTTGAGCCCATCATATATTCACAGTAGGAATAGATGTAGATACACGAGCCTATTTTACAGCAGCAACTATAATTATTGCTGTACCTACTGGAATTAAAATCTTTAGATGATTAGGAACTTTGCATGGAACACAATTTACATTCTCACCATCATTACTATGAGCATTAGGATTTGTTTTCCTATTTACAGTAGGAGGTTTAACTGGAGTAGTATTAGCTAACTCAAGAATTGATATTATTCTTCATGACACCTATTATGTAGTAGCTCATTTCCATTACGTGCTTTCCATAGGAGCAGTATTCGCAATTTTAGCTGGTTTTACTCATTGATTCCCTCTATTTGCTGGAGTAACAATAAACCCAAGCTGATTAAAAATTCATTTTTTTACAATATTTGTAGGAGTAAATTTAACTTTTTTCCCGCAACACTTCTTAGGCCTTGCAGGAATACCTCGCCGATACTCAGATTATCCTGACGCTTACACATCATGAAACATTGTATCATCAATTGGTTCTATAATTTCTTTCATTGCTACCCTAGGGTTTATCTTTATTATTTGAGAGGCAATAATCACCCAGCGTCCAGTTCTTTTTTCCCTTAATTTAACTTCATCAATCGAGTGAAGCCACAACCTACCTCCTGCTGATCATAGATATATAGAACTACCACATATTACACATTTCTAAAGTGGCAGATAAGTGCAATGGATTTAAGCTCCATATATGAGAATTAAATTTTATCTTTTAGAATATAATGGCAACATGACTCCAACTAGGATTTCAAGACGGTGCTTCACCTTTAATAGAGCAATTAATTTTTTTCCATGACCATGCA
>JAGJRO010000784.1:0-14493 GCA_022832285.1 Lepidurus apus apus | reverse complement strand
TAGACACGACAGGATTGGTCCAAATGACGACAAGCACTGTCATTGGTCAATTTGAAAAGGCTATGGTGAGATACTTAGTTTGAGTACTGTACCAGGTTGCTTAACTACGGGAATGTGGTTTGGGATGGACAAACAAGTATCGGCCTTGGATCCGTTGTCTTGTCCTTCAAGTAATGCTAACAAATTCGCCTTCAGTCCTTTTTCGATTCGCATTTTTTTCTCGCAAGCTTTTTAAACAAGTTAATCTAAATGCAACTCGGTGCTACACTCAATTACCCTTTTTACTTCAAATTAGATGCATAGATCAGTAAATCCTTTGAAAGATGGAAACTAGACCTAAGCATTCAAATCGCTTTACATTTTTTAAAATATAAAGAATTTCTTTTAGCAGTTCTAAAACACAATGAGACCATCTTGTTATTAGCACAATGACACGACTGCAACAATGGAGAACGGAGAATATGTCCACTATTCATTACTCTGTAGCAGATATTTAGGTTGGACTATTAATGTCTGGTCAAAAGGACATTACTGCTCCCATTAATCAGTTATATTTACTGTTTGGGGAATGTTCTTTTGGTTCAAAAGTGAGTGCAGATAAAAGAACATGAAAATACAGTGATATTACTGCTTTTCGTGTAATACTTTAAAAAATACTTCTCAATTGGCGGCAACCACATTTCCGAATTATGTAGCAGCAATTCAGAGTATTGACTGGCCGCTTATATCTGAGCTTCAGTCCTTGTTTACCAAAAAGAAATTGTTCGTGTATGTAACTGTCAACACTTTACGACGATACTTTTTCGAAGAGTTAGCTTATACAGTGAAGGTCTCTTTATTCTTATGAAAAATACTTTTAAGTCCTATCAATGTATGACTGTCTATAAACAATGTACGACTAGTTTTTTGGAATTTGCAATGGAAAGGAAAAGGGGGAATTTTGGCACTTGACGGTATCGATTATCCTTCTAGTCGTTTTTGTCAGTATTCCCTTTATTGTGAGAATTTTGTTTTAGAGTATTCGTCATCCGCTTGGAACACTCATTCTAAAGAAATAAACGCATACGCAGCTGAACGAGTAGGTGTTGGTATTGCTCTATCCCTATCTTGGACTTGTGACAGACCCTCAAGTCAACTATTACTGTAAGGTCCTAAGGTCCTCTCGTTCCCGAAGAAAGTGATACTGCTGTCTGGAGACGTATCTAAAGTTTAAAAGTATACAAGTTCGTACATTAAATAATGAGATTCACGATACTACTGTTGGTGTTACGGACGGCACAGACTATTTCTGCGTCCAAAAGTTTCTACTTTGTGACCCACAACTCATACACGACGACTGGCTTGGGTGCTGCGGCTAGTTTTTCGAGTCGAGTTAAAGGTACTCACTAACATTACATCTTTATTCGTTTAAAGCTAAATTTCCGCCTGCAGGGGACAATGCTACTGTTACGCAGCAATGTCGCAGAACCTGCGCCCAAAGTTTTTCATGCAAAGCTTATCAGGTGGCATTAATGCAGGGAGTAACAGCATTAGGGATCTTCAACTGCAGTTTTTACGACTTGAATGCCTGCGAATACAGAAAAACTATGATTAAATTTACTGTGGGACGTAGAATGTGGGAAAAACTAGACCCTACCTTGTTGGAACTCAGGGCTTGCATCACCTATTGCCCAGTAATACAGAAAGGTGATTGCAGTCGCTGTGGATCGTTTTCGAATTTCACGGGACTGGAGTGTGAAATAGCTCCTAAACTATGCTCAGACTATAGCGCAACCCCTGGTGAGTTGTTTTAGGTGCAATTCTTGGAGAAATTTTAAAACCTCAATTTTGATTTGGCCTGAATGAGTAGATGTTTTGACTTTTTTCCCGATTTGGCCGTGGGGCTTTGGAGGTCGCAAACTGACAGTCCTATGCAAAGATCGGGAGACAGTAATAATCTGGAATTCTTTCACCGTTAGTGGTTCTCGAACTGTGAATAGTCTAGGATGGCCTGATGCCACAGTTGCAACCAGTTTACCGATTTACACGGCAGCAATTCAGAAGATTGACTGGTCTCTTATTTCTGAGCTTCAGTACTTGTCTACCGAAAAGAAATTGTTCGTTTTTTTAATCTTAGGCGTATCCCTAACTCAAGATCATGCTTTCAGCGGTTTAGAAATTAGCCCTACTGGTGAACTATTGCTGAGTGCTTCACTCACTGGCTCTACCGGCTTTCCAACTCCTTTCAGCAAAGCTCCTTTCCTAAATTCCCCAATGGGGTATGGCTTCGATTGCGGACCGTTTTGGCGATTTACAAACGTCACCGTCTGCAGTCAACGTACCAGATTGCTAAACTACGGGAATTTGGTTTGGGATGGACAACAAAGTGTTGGTCTAAGAACCGTAATCTTGTCCTTGAAGTAACCCTAACCAATTCGCCTTCGGACCTTTTTCGATTTGGATTTTTTTTTAACTCGCAAGCTATTTAAACAAGTCAATATACTTGCAACTCTGTGCTATAGTCAATTACACGGGATGTATAGATCAATAAGTCTTTTGAAAGACGTTAACTAGACTTAAGTCTTCAAACCGTATTAAACTTTAATTAAAAAATAAAAAACAGTCCTTTTAGCAGTTATAAAACACATTGAGATCATATTGTTATCAGAACCATCACACGAGTGTAACTATTTACAATGAAGAATTAGTTGCCACCCTTATTGCCGATACAATTGAACGAAGTTAACTTCTCTATGATGGAAATTTCTTTGTACCGTGTCAGTTTTCTTTTTTTTTGTCGATGTCAAGAGCATAGTTTCAGCGAATACACGCATCGACTTCTGTCTGAAATTATAGTTTGTAAAATTCAAGTAGTATTTTCATTCCAACTCCAGAAAGACAAAGCAATTGGAATAGCGTGTGTGTACTACCCCTATTGTCACACAAGTACACGCTCAAGAGTCAATGTCATGCCACAATTCTATAGAACTGATCCTAATCCATACTTTTGAACATTTCATTAAGATTTTCTATTGCGGTCAAAGGATCACTAATCAGGATAGAAATATTTTTTTATTTGCTATATAGTAATTATTGATCAAATTGAAACAGGGAATTTGATCACAGAATGGCACCGATCTTTTATTTTAAATATGTTTTTTACTCATGATGAATCAGCTATTGTTTCAATTTCTGTTCCAATTGTAGTTAGTTCGCATGTCTGCTTCGCAGAAATAAGCAAACGCAAACAATACTGCCACCAGAAAGTGTACATGTGCGGTTTATTATTCATTACTCTGCAGCAGACACTTAGGTCGACTATTACTGTCAGGTCAGAAGAACATTGCTGCTCCCATTAATCAGTCATATTGTGACGTTGTATTTAAGGAGGTGTATTAAGATTACAGTTACAACGTCGAAGGGGTCACTAGGTGGTCAAGTCTGAGTGTTATGTGTTCAAAAGATCTAAGCCAACTGCCCTGTTGTCTAAGTTCTACTCCCATGCCAAGTAATCGCGAAGCAAACAGGATAGAGTAGAATTGCACACCATCCGGTCTACGTGCAAAGACACTAGATGTGCGGAAACAGCTAAGCATATTTTTTGCAGCGTCACAATATTACTGTCTGGGAAACGTTTCATTTGATTTGTAAGTGAATGCAGACCAAACTAAGGGCTGAGCGATGACAGTGATGTTACTATTTTCCATGTTATGGGTGACGCGGCACATTTCTGGTATTACGTCCAATAATTTATATTTTGCGACCCACGCCACGTACATTCGACGTTGGATTCTTCTATTATTTCTTCGACTAAAATGGCAGGTACAAAGAAAATTTATCCTTTCTTCTAGCAGAACTAAATTTCTGCCTTTACTAGGAAACGTAGTTACTGTTACACAGCAATGTCGCCGAAGCTGCGCCCAAGACATATCTTGCAAGGCACATGAAGTGACTTTACTGGAGGCAGAAATGTCGGTGGGGATCTTTAACTGCAGCTTTTATTAGTTGAACGCCTGTATTTACAGATTAAACTCGCTTCAGAACACCTCAGCAATGCCCTATAATCGATTGTGGGAGAAGTTAGACGCTGACACGGTCAAACTTAAACCCTGCATTGAGTATTGCGTAGTGAAAGACCGCGGCTATTGTACACTCTGTGGGGGATTGTCGAATTTCACTGGACTCGCTTGTGAAATTCCACCTGTGTTGTGTTCCGATTATACTATGGCACAATCTGGTGAGCATTTCCTTTCTATCTTTTGTTATTTTTTATATCTGTTGGTTAGATCTATGGGTACAATATCCAATTTGGCCTTCGGGATTAGGAGGACGAAATCTCACAGTGTCCTGCAGAAATCGGGCTACTTTAATAATCATCAGTAAGCCAATCACAACGAATTCCCGTTCAATGCAAAGTCTGGGGCCAGCAATTAAACTTGCATTCAATTTAAGTAGTATAGGTACCACCATTACTGCCACCTCCATTACTGCCGCACCAATAGGAAGCCTCCATTTCCCCCAAGCCCCGCCCCTTTTGCGGTTGCACCAATGGGATGTCCCCATTTCTCCCCAGCCCCGCTCTCGACGCTCTCTGGCGCCTGCGCATAGCACTAAATCTCTCACGCCTGCGCTGTAGCGTTTGATTCTCGCGTCTGCGCAATTCTCACAATTGAGCAGCTCTCGTGTCGGCAGCACCATCCCGTTAAACAAAACTTAATTACCATTAAAGTTAAAGACACTTTTTCAGGGATCAGCATTAAAGTTAAAGACACTTTTTCGCAAATAGACATTTAAGTTAAAGACACATTTTCGGGGATACGCATTAAAGATAAAGACACTTTTTCAGGGATGTGTATTAAAGTTAAAGACACTTTTTCGCGAACAGACATTAAAGTTAAAGACACTTTTTCTCGAACAGACATTTAAGTTAAACACTTTTTCAGAATACGCATTTAAGTTAAAGACACTTTTTTTCCGTAAGTTTAACAATTGAAAATGTATTTTCTTTCAACAAATACAATTACAAAAATTCGTTCAAAATAATGGGTGGTGGTGTAGTGTAAGGTACACTATTACTGTGACATGTTGAGATCTTGAAGGAATGTCAAGTTACAGTGAGTGCGTTTGAGAACAACAACTCTCCTGCACCGGTATACCCCACAGACTGGCTCTCCAACGTTTGCGTCGGCGCGATTCCTCAGACGAGTGTGCTTGGCAACCCCCACTCTAGCGCCTGCGCGACCCTTAGGCTGAACTGTTTCAAAATCCCCAATTCTCACAACAACACACTCATTCCGACCGGAGTGTTTGACGAACTCAATGCTCTCACCAGCACAACTCCTGTTTATGAAACCAGTGGAACCCTGTATGGTTCAACACAGTGGTTCAATAAAGTCTGCTAGAGCATAAGAATGACTGAAGACTTGGCTGTAGTCTATTTCTCCATCAATGTTTTTTGTGTTCGTTGGTGTATGCGAATGTCTCTAATAACATAGAGACACTCCATTAGTGTTGTTGTTGTTTGTGTTCATGTTGTTTGACATTGTCAGAAATACACTATTTGTATCGAAATCTGTTCGTATTATTCATCATCGTCATACAGAGCTCGACAGGTTTGGTCAGTACATGCAATTCGCAGTGGTTTCAATTGTAATCCATATCTTTGTTGAATTTGTTTTTCCACCCAGCGATCTTGTTTTAAAAGTCGAGTTTTACCACCATTGCGACGAAAAGGAATTATAATATTTTTCAAAGAATGATTTCGAGCTCGCTGTAAAGCCACATAAAGACACCATTTCCCGCAAGCGCGTGATGTAGGATGTTGAAGGGTTAAAGATGGTTTTGCCAGAGATGTAATCCACACCATGTTGCAAAGTCAGGATGGTAGCTATGGATGCTTTGACCTAAACTATCGAAAAACTCAACCGGTTGCAGCGGGGTGACAATAGCTGGAACATAAATTAAAAGCCAATGCACACCTTCATATTGATGAGGGTGAGTGTTACAAATGATAAGTGATGGTTTTCCAGAGTTGGACTTGAGACAAACAAGATAATCACGTGGAATAACCCAGGTTTCAAAACCCTGTTTTCGAATAACAGGGTCTTGACGCAAGATATGCCAAAGCTGGGTAGTATTCATAGCTAAACGAATCAAGACTTTTATGCACTTCAAAGGTTGGTGTGTATTGATGATTCAAAGGTTCACTGTCAACAAACACTTGAACCTCGAAAACATGACTAATCAACTCACTCAACGAGANAGTATTCATAGCTAAACGAATCAAGACTTTTATGCACTTCAAAGGTTGGTGTGTATTGATGATTCAAAGGTTCACTGTCAACAAACACTTGAACCTCGAAAACATGACTAATCAACTCACTCAACGAGAATTTGACGAGCACTATAAATTTGTAACGAGTCTGTTTCGCTAAAAACTATCATTGTTAAAGAATCGGCTACTGCTTTAGAAAAGCGAACATCTATTTTCAAATTCCCCTCTTTCAACATTCCAAACCCTTCTGTGACAGGAATAATTTGAAAACCGTAAAGNCTATCATTGTTAAAGAATCGGCTACTGCTTTAGAAAAGCGAACATCTATTTTCAAATTCCCCTCTTTCAACATTCCAAACCCTTCTGTGACAGGAATAATTTGAAAACCGTAAAGACGATAGAACTGCTGGTAAAGTTCGCGTTCAATTGACAACCCAGCCCCGAGTTCACTAGATTGTAACAATCTAAAAGCGAGTAATACCCCATAAGGTATTCGTTGGGACCAACAGCAATACTTGGAAAAGGAACTTCTTCATTATTAAGAGACACGCTTATAGTGGATACATGATGATGTTGAAACAGGTAAGGGTTGCTGAGCCAATCACCCATAAAAGCTTTAGTGGGTAAGAAACCGATAACTATCCGCCGAGGAATGCGACGCAGATAGGAATCTTCCACAGTTTTTTGCATGGTGCCACCAGGTATGGTAAAGGAGCGAACATTGGTTTTAAGGAAAGGATATTTGGCCACATTACCGCCCAACAACCTTTTCTCCAATCCTAAGCGATATTCTGAGTTGAGAGTATGAACTCGCAATACCATTTGAGCTTTTTCGATAACAACATTGTAGGAATAAGTCTGTGTTGTCGGCAGCGTTTTGTGGCTAATCAAGAAAGTATCAGTCTGCCGATGTAACCGTAAGACACAGCTTACGTCGGGCAGCAACAGTCTGGGACATTGGAATAAATCCACATTCAAAACCCCCATAAGATCCACCAATTGAGATTTAGCCGTAAAAGAATTACGCAAAAGAGACAAACTACCGGTTTCTATTGTATCAGCGTTTTCATCTTTAATGTAGAGGGCAGCAGCACCAAAACTCCGGTGATACTCTTCACTGTGGCGTAGCAAACAATTTAAAAAGCTTTTGTAACCATAATTTTGTCCAGAAGAAGTGACGAGAGTATCGTTGAGATACAAATCAACTTGACTAAAGAGCGAATGAAGCAGATTGTTGACAGGAAAAACAGAATCTGAATCCGTAATGTTAGCCCCGTCGCTGCGCACAATTTTAACTTGTACGTAAAGTTGGGGACGTTCCAAGTCCAAAAATTGGTTGGAGTGAATAGAGAAATTAAATTCTATAGGAGCTGCATTGTCTTTGGACGACGCGCGACTTTGAATAATAAAATCTTTAGATTGACTAATACCAGCTTCAGTATGAGGAATACTCAACAAGTCTAGTTTGTCAGAAATGAAAGGTGTGCTACCATCGCGGATGGTATCCATCTATCCAAATATATCGGCAACTGTTTTTCGTTTAGCAGTTCGTTTCTTATTAACGCGAGGTTTTTTACGTTTGACTACTGAAGATTTACGTTTACATCCGCTACCAGTTTGATACGGTCCAGCAGCACCCGCCAATTTTCGATGGGGATAACGACGACGACGTGTTTTTACAACAGTGGCGTTATTCATACTGAGCTGCCGCTGAAGAGGAGTTTTGTTTAAGAATTGAATGAACCCTTGTCCAGCTTGAGCTTTTGGTTCATGACTGTTGCGCTGCAAAATTTTTTGACCCATATGTTGCAAACTTTCCAAACCTCGAGTTTTCATGGTGTCTGTCAATTTTTTACCCTATGAGACATCGCGAGCAACATTTCTATCTAGATGTCTGAGTGAAGGTGCAACTAAACCACGGAAAATTGGTATTATGTAGCGCGAGAAAAATCCATAACCACGTTGACGGTGGTTACCTCGATAAAAGGTTTCACCTCCACCACCCCGCTGTTGCGGGTTTAACGCTTTCATATAACATTCAACCGATAAACATCCCTTAAAAGGTGCCATGAGAGCGAACTCGACGTAGATGTAGTATAGCTGACACTGTCCCAGCATGGAATAAGACCGGTAGACCAGTACCTGTCTTAATATAGGTATGAATTGTATCAATGTAACCGCGACTGAGAGGGATATAGTAATTATGATTAAAGCTAACTGAGACTAGGTCACCCTCTCTCATTGCGGTAGAAAGAGGGATGGTGCGTAAAAGAGGTGCGCTGCTATCCCCCACGAAACTCGATTGAATAATATCACAATAAACATACAAATTGTGAGCACCACTTTTCAGATACGGTGTTAGACTAGAACTGTATTCCCCACGTCCCTTGACTACGTGCAATTTTTCATGATCCATAAACCCCAAGATAGCTTTAACACATGCCGGTAAAATAATTTCGCAAGCTTCCAAATCTGAACCTGGGGATAGTTTCAAGCTCACCGTTTTCTTTTTATCGCGGTAAATAAATTCAACCTTTCGAGTTTTATCAGATGGTGTAGGAAACCTACGGTCAAGACCGCTGTTGAGATCACTCACCAACCGATCTATAGAATCGTACACTTCCAAACTGTGTAAATTGATTTTTGTTAACTCTTCTTTCAACGAAATTTCTACAACTTCTTTGGTTAAACCATCAGTCTGTTTTTTAGACTTGATCTCGCTGCGAGCAATCATAAAATTCTCTTCTTCGCTTAAAGTAGGCATACTGTTAACAAAAAGAGCCAAAAATTCAACTAGAGCCAAAAATTCAACTAGAGCCACTTCATACTCATCTACAGGAACATGTATTGGTTCGCACAATGGAGTTCGATAATTACTCATGGTATTATGGGGATAATGCGCCATGGACGAGTTAGAAGGTAACGTGATATACTTTTCATTATGGGTCATTGTGACTATCGACTAGACCGCAAGCGACCGGTGTACAGATTGCTTGGCGGAGGGGAAGGTTTTAAAGTTTTCCGAGTGACAAAGTCTCGCCAGAAAGGTGTTAACTCTCGTGCGTTTACCCAAGTATTGAACTCGATCGGCCAACCTTTCCATGCTATATAGTACTCGGTCTCCCCCGCAGAGTTGCGACGCTGTTTGAGCACTTTTTCAATGGGTACAAAGCTTTAAAGTTAGGTGGCGCCACAAGGGTTAATTCAACATTATAAAATTGACCAATAATATCTTCATTTTGGAGATCAACTAAATTGTAAGTAACGGGTTGGGTAAGATTCACCGTTTCAATCTTGTATATCTCGTATGTGTTTTGAACAATATAGACTTTATTAAAAAATGGTTTCGTATCGTTTTTAATCCGCATGTAATCGCCTACCTTGAAGGTGGGTTGACGAGTTTTAACAGCTGCTCCTCGCATCTTATGAATATGTCGAGCTACCTCATCTTGGTTTTCCACGGTAACTTCTACAGGTGCTCGACCAATGGTTGGTTCGATGGTAACTCCGATTGTAGTTATCCACTAATTGTGGCAACACATCTATGAAACGTTCGGTATGATGCTGAGTCATGTAACGCGAGACTCGCTCTAGGAGGGTGCGATGAACTCGTTCCACAACTGGCGCTTTAGTTTCTTGAGTTCGAGTTAGATAAAATTTGACACCTATGTCTTTAATATATTTTTGGAACGCACGATTGAGAAATTCTGTAGTCTGATCCGTATTGAAATGTTTCGGTTTTAACCTTGTGTCTGTAACATGTTGTTGAAAAGTAGCGAGCACAGTAGGTCCGGTCTTGTTGGGAATAGGATAGATCCAGAGGTAGCGACTATGAACATCGATAATAGTAAACAAAAAGTTCATCCCATTATTCACGCGACTCCAGCGTTGTACATCAACCAAGTCGGCCTGCCAAAGATCATGAAGCGTAGAAGTGATTACGTATCGACGAGGAAAGCGGCGAGGATTGTTCCGATGTAGAGTGTAGCTATTAAGATAACTCAAAGCTTTCCGGGCGGTAGCGAGGTTAATATTATTAGCTTTCGTGTTTTGTTGTTTGGCGTAACGCAACAAACGTTGTAATCCGCCATAAGCACCCAAGGATGATGGATCCGTATAGAGTTGATGCCAGTCATCTCGAGTAAGCCATGTCTTTCCAGCCATCTCAACCTAAATTTTGCCACTTGGGACTTGATCCAACCCGAGCGTGTTTCTGCGATCGGGTGACTCTGGGGCTTGCTATAGCGATACCACGTGAATGGAGCAGTTTCAAACGTTCAATCTCTTTTAAACGTTTATCTTTAACAATAAGATGGGTGGGAAAATTGATATCAACTAATGCGCGCTTAAAATCATCTATTCGAGGTAAAAAGCGACCCTTGTCGTGCGAAAAGAGGTCTCTCATGTAATCCGACACATGGCTGTTTTCTATTGTTTCCCATATAGTTTTAGACTACTGTCAGGGTTAACGGTGATTATTTGTGCATGTTCAGGTTTCGTAAAATACTCACTAGCAGCCAGTGCTTTCTCGCGATATTGATTGTCCACTTTAGCCATAAATTGGGTAACGCTGGGTGTTTCCTCCTTAGCGGGGGTCTCTTCAACACTTGATTGCAATGGACTATCATACATGTTGGATTTAGAAACGTTATGAGAAGTGTTATTAGTTGGCGTTTGAAACGAAAGCGGTTAAAAGCTGCGGGTGCTCAATGTTCGGGAGGATTTCCTCTCAGTCTTAACATCGTTGTATGTTAACGGTGAGGGATAGGAGAGTGTCCGGGTCTTTGACACGGAGTTTACTATGACACAGCGCTCTTATTTCTCAACTATTGGGAATTTCCGGGAAAAACTTAACCTGTTGAGAGACATCTATTGTACCAATGTCTCAACATAGTAACAAAAGTTGCATGGACGCGAGGTAAGAATTAAAAGATGTTTTTTCACATCCGCGACTTGTGTTTCAAGCCGTAAACTGAACGCTGTTAAACCAACTGTATTATACTTAAATTAACCAATACTTGAGAGGAGGTACATTTTGGTCTTAGGAACCTGAAACCTTGATGATTTTGGTAAAATTCACCGCCGACTTAAAGAAAACTGATGTTTACTTCAAGATGGTGGTGTCGGCTATTATAACACACAACTAAACGTCGTGTTTAACACGAAGACCACCGCTTAACGGAGAAGACCACGCGTGCGAAGCAACGGCTCATAGTCTTCCAGCGTCTCTTAAAAATTCGAGCTTTAACTTTTAGAATGTAACTCAATGTCCCCTATTTGACTGCCCGTGTTTGATTTTTACATTATGATGTTATTTTATGTTACATTACATCAATAAACGGACGATATGAAAACGGTCTCTTTCTGTGTCATAGCTCACCCGAGGTGTGTCATAGCACCCTCCACGTTCGGGTGATATGTCACACCGACGACTCCTGGGAAAAAAATTGCTACACCTTAACGGTTTATTTTAGACGAGGGGAAAAATTAGGACAAGTACCGGAAAGAGTTCCCTATAGAACAACCTTGGAATAATTGACATACGTTTGTAACTTTTGGAAGAAAAAAAGATTCCGTAAAAACTGTGTCAAAGACCCGGACTCTCCCCTACTTTGGAGCAAGAGTATGAACAATATCTGGTGGTGGTGCAACCCCCTCGTGACCCGGATGAGCGACTTGGTAACGTTGAAAAGTTTTTTCAAACAAATGTAACTTATTCTCAACGCTTAATTCCGGGTTGTTAAGAATATTTCTCATTTCATCTTCAGCCCGATAAAATTCAATTAGTTTGAAGCTATGGGGTGGTTTTATAGAGGTTTGTGATTTACGTTGTAAAAACTGGTCAATTTTGTTGGCTACGTCTAGCGACACTAACCGCATGGGTCGAGCCGACTTGGCCATGGCGATGTAAAAACACTAAAGCAGGATTAAGCACGTTTAAAATAAATCCTTCTCCTTTCTGTACTAATCGTTTATGACGATAGCGGAAACTCTGTTTGGATTGAGCCAAATGTCGAAGAATAGACTTGAAACGACGTAGTTTTTGTTTATCTTTTTCTTGAAGAGGGATGACGCCCTTGACTAAATTCAGGATAATTTCACAAATGACATTGACAAGGGGTCGGTCAGCGTTCTGAAGGATAATTTGACGGAGTTTGGATTGACAACGACATAAAGTTTTCAAATATGGTTTGTATTTCTCCACTTGCTTAAGACCCGTGCTCTCGCTACATGGATCCGTTTGTGCCAAACGCTAGTACACGACTAAAAGCTTACCCAGTTGAAGATCGCACTTTAAATGTTAAAATAAGACGNCTGCTTAAGACCCATGCTCTCGCCACATGGATCCGTTTGTGCCAAACGCTAGTACACGACTAAAAGCTTACCCGGTTGAAGATTGCGCTTTAAACGCTAAAATAAGACGTGTCATGATCGACAACCATTCAGCTAGAGTTTGAAGAGTTCGTGTGACAGTCTGTCGACAGCGAGCGCGCCATTTCTTCCCGAATCTTTTATCTTTACCCATCATGCAACTTCAAAGGTTGATTGACAACTAAACTAGACATGGGGTTATAGCCACAATTTAAACTTTATTCATCTTCATTACAATATCCGTAAGCGTGACTAGTAACAAGATCGGGGAGCCAGAAACGCTTATCATCGAGAGCGGATAGTGACAATTTACGAGTTTGATAAGTATAAATTTGATGGTTGAATGAGCGGAGAGTGGTGTTGGTAGTATATACCTCGCTGCGCTCGCCATACAGCACTTGGCGGAGGGGGGATACACAAGCTATTAAAATAAATAATAATTTTCCGTTAGCGGGATGGCTGAGGATATCGGGTTTTGGTCAAGGTTAGCGGCATCAATGCCAAGGAGGTTGGAAGCGTGTCGCCAAGACGGAGGGGGCCACAGAAGCTATTAAAATAAATAATAATACTCTTGATAGAAATATTCTCGCCAATAATAATTTTTTTTATTCATTTTCGCCAAACGCTTTCTTGTTGTGCCCTTTTTGCCAGGTAGAGGGATTAGCTTCGCTACTAAATGCCATTTAATTGAATGACCTGCTTTTAATTGACTGGGAAGTTTAGAAGGGTTTTAGTGTTGAGAGCCCTGCATAAGCGTAGTTGTGGTCTGGGCACGACAGGATTGGTCCGAATGACGACAAGCACTGTCATTGGTCAATTTGAAAAGGCTATCCCTGCGATACTTAGTTTGAGTACTGTACCCTTAAGGCCACGGTACACTCCAACCTCTTATGGCGCTATAGCATGGAAAATGTTGATTCGAAAATTCTAACTCTGTGTGCATTGAAATGAAACGAAATTTTTACACAATGCGTGGGAGGTATACATCTAGGGAATCGTCTTGAATTTTTTTTAAATCTTTTTTTTTAAATTTTAAAATCTGTGTTCAAAATTTTGAAAATGTTAAATAAATCACATATAAAAAATCCAAGACGATTCCCTAGGTTTTATTATTAAGATATTTTTTAAAAAAGAACATTTCAATTATCTCTTCCCGTTTATTTTAAAAACATTTTTTAAATTTATGAAATTAGGATGAGAAATTGTGCTGCCAGTCAGAAAATAACGGTCAAGCAGGAAACTGCATAGCTTGTGCTGAACTCAAGAATGAGCATGAAAAGCAGAAGACCGTAAAAGTAGGGGGAAGGATATGGCCGATATGACAAGTCACTAATTGGATTTGCTCGAGCCTCGAGCACAAATACCTTGTGGCGTTTTACCCTTTTCTTTCATTGGGTTGGCGTTTTGCCCTTAGGGCAAGCCAACCTTTAGTGAGCGTGCCTCGGTCGTTTAAGACAGCTTCTATGCTTTTCAAATGGCATCCCTGATGTCCCTGTGCAAATACAAATCTCCGGGCATTTCAAATGGTACTTCACATTCCTGTGTCCCTGTTAAAATAGTGTCCTATGCTAACAAGCTTTGGTCGTTCTAGATAGTTCATGTGCTTTTGAAGTAGGGAAGAAACTTCGTACGCTGTCCCTGTGCAAAGAGTGCTCAATTGCTAATTCTAATCTCCCATTTGGGTTTCTTGGTTTGGCTTCAGCAGGCCTTCTTTGTCTAATCAGTGCATCCAAGTATATCCAACATCCATTTCAACATCCAACATTGACATCCAACATCCATCCAACATTAACATCCAAAATCCATCCAACATCCATTCCAACATCCAACAATTTCCAAGCATATCCAACATCCATTCCAACATCCAA
>JAGJRO010000768.1:0-14409 GCA_022832285.1 Lepidurus apus apus | reverse complement strand
CCACAACACTCGCTTCCTAACACAAAATACACGCGCTCCCTTCCACTTCGTACTTTGGTCACGTCCTCACTTCAAGTCAGCCCTCTCTCGCTCTATGACTCTCTGTCCTACTCCCGCCGCTGTCCCGGCTGCATATTTTCAAACCCCAACCCTGCACAGCCCGAGATAGGGCAAATCCTATGGAGAGAGCTAGCCCAGCGTTGCCGCTTCTTGATATTGGCAATCAGCTGATCTACTATTCACTGAGTGAATAGGAGTTCTTAGCATTGATCTTTATGCTTTTAACGTCTGACATTATCTGCTTACTCAGGTCTTTAAAAAAAAAATTAATCTAACCTAACCTAAATTAACCAAACGTAACCTAAATTAACCTAACATAACCTAAATTAACCTAACATAACCTAAATTAACCTAACGTAACCTAAATTAACCTAACGTAACCAAAATTAACCTAACCTAACATAAACTAACCTAACCTTTAAAAGCATTTTTGAATTTCCCCGCCTCCTTTTCCCATATACCTCCAGCTTCATTTTGCAGCAAACGGCAACGCTGGGGCTGTACAGGGTTGGGGTTTGAAACATAGAGTAGGATAGAGAAAGCATTGAGCACCTTCCTTATGGACCTTTCGTCACCACTTTTCGAAGCTGCAGGCTAATCCCCAGAGAGGCAAGGGGTGGTCGAAACAGCTTGACCGACGCCTTCCTCAAAGCGGGAAACTTGAAAATGTGGTTCCACACGTATATCGATACCAATGAAGATATATCGATTCCTTCGCTACCACGACCTGAACAAGCGAGCAAATACAAACTGCTGTTTATCTGAATATTACCATTTTCGCAGGAACCGACATTTTCCGAACACGTAATACAATTATTAAGCTATATTGGATGACCACATCCATTTGGGAAACGTTTCCTCATATAGCACTATTCTACAGTTTAAGGCTTCTAGAACTTCTACATGGTAAATAAAACTATACATGTAATGTTTTCTTGGATTACCCTGACGGCCAGCAAGTTACTCCTTGGGGCAACAGTAAGGGTAACATGTTGCATTTTCACCTCTCTGTGCACTTTCAATAATTTTCTACACTATCACTTCGTTGAAAGCAGGAAATAATTCTCCGTTCTTTATATTAACTTATATTGTGCATAAAATGTATCTTCATTGCCCCGTATTCGTAGAACTACACACTCCATTTCATTGATTGTTACATACTTAAATGCTCCAAGTTCTCTTATTTCGCACTACAACGCCAACCACAACAAGAGATTTACTTCTGTGCAAAAAACAACAAACAAACAAGTTCTCAAAGCGGAAGGACACATAACCTAGACATATTGATATTATTTTGTGCCGTACAGTGTGCCGTCGTCATTGTGCATGCTGTACATTGTGCCGTCGACATATTTCCGAATATTTTTTAATAATTTTGTATTATTTAAATCTTTATTTAAATGTGGATGCTGTAAAATAAAATAATTTATGGCGACTTTGGCGACTTGTATCCCTTAATTTTTGGCGAGATATTGGCGACTTTGGACGAAAATTTGGTGGGTATTCATAAAAAAACTTGGCAACACTGTTCCTTTGTAGTGGCTGGCCGTCATTAGTACTCCCGGAGCTGAGCCAAGAGACCCGGACAGGTCCCACTCGTCTCGCTCGGCGCATCATTTTTCATTGTTGAGCAACTACGAGGCAAGCCGGAAGAACGCCGCAAGTCCGGCCTGGCCCCAGTTCTAGCAGTATCCTGCCTTACCACAGTATCCTGCGTTACCTTTCCTGTTGGACCTTCTAGTGCACAAAAAGTTATCCTGCGTAAGTAATGCCAGCAAGCAGCAACGCTACATGACAAGGCGATTGTTGACTCATCCTTTTAACAACATATCGGTCAAAGTTTTCACTCCGCACAAGCTTTCCCCCCCAGTCCACCTTGTCAGTGGTGCTGATGGGGGGGGGGCGTTAGGAATAACTCCTCTTGGCCATGTTCTGGGGGGGGGGATTGAAGGGAATCCCCTCCCTCGAAATGTTGGAGGGGGAATTTGTAGGGGTTGGAGGGGGGAATTTGTAGGGGTTGGAGGGGGGAACTCCTCTTGGGCCTAGGGGGGATCAGCACCTCTGATTAGGTTAGGTTAACAATCTTTCACTCCATTAGCTGAAGAAAGAAAAAATCATTGTTAGAAAGTGACACATGAGCGTCATTTTTGACAACGGGATACAGTACATACGTTTGTCACGAAATCCGAAGAACGGGGTGGGTTTTGAAGGAAAAAATAGGTTAACGACTAAGCGTTGATCATAATGATGAAAGAAAATTATCATGGATGAAGTCTATCGTTGATAATGGCGAAGTACATCTTATTCAAAGACCTTTCAATTCCACTTCAAAGAATTCAAATCCATCTATTTCCCGTTGTGCCTGATAGATGTCGTTAAACGCTGTTTTGGTTTAGAAGGAAGCACGTGTTTGGTTGCAACCAGGAAAACTCTATAAACTCCAAGAAAATAATGGGTATACGCGGTTTAACGACGCTAATTCAGGAGGACTCTAGGAAGTTACTGCCAGAGCATATGCTGTACGATTCTACCGTGGTTGTTGATGGCAACAATTTGCTGCATTATCTGTATCACTGCTGCCCTGCTTTGAACGCCGTTTTTGGCGGGGACTACGATCGCTTTTACGTCTACTTGACAGAATTCTGCGAGCTGCTAGCCAAATGCAAGATCAAACCCATCGTCGTATTCGATGGTGGCTTGGACAAAGACAACAAGAAGTCAGCGACGCGCTGGAAGCGTCTTGAGCAAAGAGTATTTGCGTCAGTCAAAGTCTCGCCGGCCAATCAACACCGGATGCAGGTCTTTCCTTTGCTAGGAAAGCAGGTACTGTTAGAAGTATTCCAGTCCCATGGCATCCAATGCCTGCAATGCGAGTACGAAGCCGATGAGGAAATCGCTGCCCTGGCCCGTCATTTGCAGTGTCCCGTCCTGAGCAACGACTCGGATTTTTACATCTACGACGTAGCATTTATTCCTCTAGAAAGCTTAGAACTGGCCCCCGTGCTGGAACCCAACGGAGCTGTGGCTTTACGATGCACGTTGTTTAACTTGGAAGCGTTTCTGAAGCTCTATGGTGGAATGGAACGCGTCTTACTGCCCTTATTTGCCACAATCATGGGTAACGACTACGTCCAACGCAGCGTTTTCGAAACCCTGTACAGCCAAATGTCGTGGCCCAAAAACGCCCATATGAGCGACACCAAGAGACGTCTCAAAGCTGTTATGGGTTGGCTCAGAGGCCAAACGGTTCCGGGCGCCACTGAACAGGTTTAAAAGATTGATTTTAACTGATTTTAACCAATTTTATGATTCCTTTTTGGATTACAGATGATAAACCACGTGAAAAAGGGAGATCGGCCGCTAGTTAAGGGATTTGTGGAGCAGAGTATCGAGACCTACACTCGTAAACCGTATCAACTCGAAGAAGACTTGGTGGGAGCGTCAGAATCGTTAAGTTTTGAACAGAAACCGTTACCAGTGTGGTTCAGGAAAGCTTACAGCCGAGCGCAGTTGCCTTCCTGGCTCTTAGACATCTTATGTACGCATACCTGTCCTTTACATGCAGTGGTTGAGTACCGTGGATTGCCCAACGCGGTACAAGCAGGTCGGCCGCTTTTGGAGTACATCAGTCGCCTGCTCATGACAGTGGACTACCCGTGGTTGAACACTGATCCCACAGAAGGTGAAGTAGCTAGAAGCGTAGTTTTGACCCTGCGGGTCCGGAGAGACATTCGATTGGTGAATAAGACCCATGCTGTAACTGCCAAAGCGGTCTCTGTACCGCAATTAGACCAAATAGCGGATTTGGACCTCGCTGAACGACTTTCGTACCTGAAAACAGGGTTTGATATCCAAAACGCAGATTTGATGGCACTGCCGAGCTTCGTGAAGTTTCCAGTAGCCGTTTTGCTGAACTGCATACAACACAGTCCAGTACCGTTCAGAGCACATTTCATTGATGCCTTCGCCTTAGCGGTTGTTAGGATGGGAGTTATACCGAGTCATGTGGGTCAATTGAAGAGCATGCAGAGAATAGAAAACTTGCTCAAAGAGTGCGCTGCACCGGATTTATCAGCAGTTGAGTCCGAAAGCAAAGATATGGACGTTTTGCTAGGACAGACCACCAAAATGAGTTGTTTGAAGGCGGCGGCGAATTTGCATAAGCTTTTCAACTCGGAAGACCGATTGACTGCGAAAAAATCGACGTTTGAACGCCAAATTGTTCATGTTTGGTCCCAGTATCAGGTTTGCTACTTGTACGGATCCGCCTTGAATCAGACGCTGCTTTGTCCGTTGGAGCTGACAAATATTGCTAAGATTTTTAACGGGACGTTTTTGTACAACGCCACTTTGGTCTTGAAAGACCATCCACAGCGTAGGAAACTGATCGGATTTTGGCTGTATCAAGGGTCAGTGCTTGATCAGTTTTACGCCTTGTTGTCAGACAGTATACGAGAATTGGTAAAGAAAACTTGTAAAGATATGTTAGTAGAAGAATGTGCGGAACCTATTATCAGAGCGCCAAGAAAAAAAGGGGGTAAGGATGAATCAGCAAAGTGCGAAGTGGATGTATCGAGTGAAGAAGAAACAGCAGGTTCAGAGGCAGAAGAAAGTGACAATGAAGCACTTTTGGGTAACCGGTTTGCTATGTTGAGCCTAGGGAAAAAACGTTGAATTCTGTTTTGTTCTGGCCAGTTTGTGCGTCTTTTTGTAATTTTTGTGCAAAATACAGCAAAGAGATAACTATTTAACCTATATACTAGACGAATTTGACTAAATTTATGCTGTTTCCTGCGTTCTTAAAGCGGAGTACATTGCAAATTACAAGTACAGCACAAGTTCGTAACAGACAGTGACATCTGTTGTCTAGACCTAGAGTTCATTGTTGGGCGTGATTAGGAATAGGGACTCGTCCTTTTCGGCATTTAAGATTACATGTGCATAGAAAGAAACAACGTTTTCGTATGTTTCTAAGCTGAGTTGCTCATTGTGACCATGAATTCGCCCAATCGTTACGGGGGTGACCATATACAACGCAACACGGTATAATTTGTTCGTTAGCTTTGCGTAATGGCGAAGATCCGTATTAGCTATCGTACAACCTAAAATATCACTCGAATGTATCGTTATCAGCCGTTAAGTGAGAAACTCCCTTACTGGGGACAACGATGATGTTCGGTACAGCCTGTCTAGCTGAGACAGCCACGAGATTGAACGTGCTAGCCTGGGGACCATAAGGTGCAATAGGTGGCGCTGGCATGTAACTTTTAACGCGTACATGAATTCGACTGTCGGCCATGATTCGCTCATTGAAGGCAAGTACGTCCTCCAAGGTCTGCGACGGATGTATGCGATGATTAATTGTAGCCGTAGCATGTCCTGGTACAACATTACTCTACATCGACAATTGAATCCTCTTTATGACGAATTATGATAGACTTATTGCCTACTTTAAAGCCAGACTGGAAGATAGTGACTGCTGTAGTTGTTCGATGCATCCCATCTACGTACTTTGGCAGTTTCAGACAGTTTAACAATACGAAGTCCAACAGCCATAAGTTCGAATACAAGGCGCGGTAACCCCACGAAACCTCAAGCAAATGAAAGCAATACACTAAGACTTAAATGCAGATGGCACGAATTTTAATACTTACATGTGGAGCCAAATAGGTAAAAAACGCTCGTTCAGGCCCCTGACCGAATTGAGAAGCATGTTTATTCTTTTCCAGGCGACTCACGGCGCCCGCCAAGATTCCCAATGCGGATTCGTCTGGCGGAGCGCTGGAATGCCCTGGCACGGATTCCACGCTATATTCCAAATCCGCGAAGCCCTTTTCCGCAACCGCAATCCTGTACGTGAAAAGGAACTACAATAAAAGGGTAAAACAGACTAAAGTATACGTAAGAAAAGGTTCTTTTAATCCCAGCTGCTCGTCTTGGATTAGAAAACCGCCTTCATCTATAACGAAATCAATTTCGATGCCTCGTTCCTTTAAAAGCTTCGATATTTCGCCTGCGCCTTGCCATCCTTGCATCTAAAGTTCGTTGTCAATACAACGATAGCATTGTCAACAATAATTTCTATATGTATTCCGTTAACCTCTTCGTCATGGCCGAAGGCTACGTAAAAGGTGCGCTTTGCTTGAAAGCCTTGCTCCAACAAGGACTCTAAAGCTTCCAAAATACCCTGGGGACACATCCATGAAACCAAACACGTGATAAAAGCACAATTGTACTTTAGCTTACTAAAAGCGATTGCTTATCGTCCATTGCACCACGTCCCCAAACAACATTGTCTACAATCTTGCCCCCAAAGGGCGGGTGGGTCCACTTGGATTCATCCGCTGGTACAACGTCCAAATGTGCCGCTAGGAGATACGGTTTCCGCACATCGTTTGATTGTCCTTTGATTTTATACAATAAACTGTAGTTATTGACCACTTCATAGCTAATAGCCCGAGAATTGTGAATCTTGGGAAACTCTATAAAGAAATAAATCAATTTCGTATACTTGAAAGCTGTTTAATACAAGTTACTCTGAAAAACGAACCGGTGAAGTTCAAGCAGAGCCTTTGCTTCAAACCTCCCTTCTCCCCATGAAATTGTTGGAATGGCCAAAGATTGGGCCAATCTTTGTCCTCTTTCCCCTCGATTACTCTGGTCGAGGACAAAGTCAACGGGGTGTTGTCGGCTTAAGTAGTCCATTGGATCCGGTACAAGAAGGGTTCGCATAGTAACGATCAAGGATACAAGCACCACAATAGCCAGCAAACCGAAGGCGGAACACCTCAGGATAAAAACCCCTCTGGCCATGGCTGCTGCTGATCTATAACTGAGCATGCCAAACTCAAACAAATCCAGTTGTGACCTCGCATATCTGATTGGTAATCATCGTAGATGAATCTGTACCTTACGCCAATAACAAGTGTGAAAAAACTCAAAATGTCCTATTAGGTCATCTAGATGGATACGTGAAAAGGAAAACGTAAACAAAAAATGTAAACAAACAACGTAAACAAAAATATGTAAACAAAGAAAACGCCTAAAGCGGTTTACGCTTTTGGACCGGGTATATTATCAGCAAAACGGCCAAAAAGAGTGGAAAATATTCAACTAACCACATCCAAAATCATACCAGCTTCTCTGTACGCGGTACAGTGTTTAATGTATTCTCGTATCCTAATGTATCCTCGTTAAATCTTCCAGAAGCTTAATTAAATCTTCCACGGTAGCTTCTCGCTTCATTCCACTTCCATCGTCCATCTACAAAGATCGAAAAGCGCATTCAAAGAGAAATTCAGCACTGTTTCTAACTCTCGTAATCTGTAACCTGTAATCCATGGGCCACTTCTTTCATTTTCTCCCGATCCAAATCCAAGAAACTTTCAATCAAATCGCCGTCAATGAAATTGTCGCAGGGCTCGATCTTGCGGTCATTCGAGAAACTTCGCCAGAAATCGTGCTCGATTTTCCCTACCGGTTTGATCACTTTCGCTAAACGACTTTGCACGTCGGACAAAAAGGAATAAAAATCTGCTGGCAACTGCGCTACCACACCTTTAAAAGATAAAAACCCAATTCTATCTTAACCTTTTTTCACAAGATTTGCACTTTGCTTTACCAATTGCTCCGTGTACGGTGCCGTATAAAACTCCACCTTGAATGGGAGTGGCTGAATCAGCTGCTTGCTGCATGACCAAAGAACCATGGCGAAACACATTGACCAAATCTCCCAAATGAAACCTTCCCACTGTTTGCATCTGTTGACGGTCTTCATCAGTAGTCGCCGCACTATTAAAACGCAATAAATTAACTCTGGAATTAAGAAAGCTGACGAATTTTCATTATTACTGTTTATTTATTATTATTATATTTAATACGTTTTTATTATTATATTATTGCATTTATTACTATTTATTAAAGGACTATTAAGAAATGTACTCAGGAATTAAGGCGACGATGTAGTGCAAGTAGTTCATATTTCTGTCAAAAGATGTCAGTGATGTCATACCGCTTTATCATGCAACTTTAAGCAAATATTAAAAATAAATTTAACGATATAATTGAAAAATATAAAAAAAATCTTAATAAAATATCTTGTCAAAATATTTAGAAATACGATTTATTTAACAAGCTAATGATAACTTACCTATCTTTTTGGCAGACGAAGAGATTCAACGTATTTTCCGCCCCAAGGAAAGTGTCATCATCCAGAATTTCCACTGCTGTCATCCAATTTGGGTTACAATCTTTCGCCATCTTAAAAAGTAGAAAAAAACCCCGAAAAATTAGCTTGCACTTAAAACAATCCCTGTTAAGTACCTCTTCAAAGCTTCCTTCCATGGTTTTGTACTGCAATAAGGTAACAGACCGCATCAAGTCTCCTACCAAGACGAAATCGCCCTTATGTTTAAGGTAAAGCGCCAGAATATTGTTGAAATGGCTGCACTCTAAACGCAATTCCTTTTCTGCGGTCCACTCAAACAACCGTACCTAAAAGAAAGCAAACCAATCCATCAATTACTTTTTTTTAATTTTTTTTAATTCAAAACCCAGCGTGAGCGTAGCTCTTAGCTGGCAAGGTATCAATAAACCTTTCATAATAAGTGAAACACTATTAATAAGAGAATTCACAAGTGAAACGTACCACACTATTAATGCTAGCCAAAAGCTTTCCATTGAACTCGACCAGTGAATAGCACGCTCCTTTGATTTCCTTCTCGGCCACAGTGCTCAGCTTGCCATCTGCCCATTGGAACAGGATCAGTCGTCCTTGTTTCGGCTCCGACTCTTCGGGAATTACCATAGCTGTCCCCACAACGTAATAAGGCGACGGATCATCGGCCAATTTGGCCGTCACAATGCTCAAAGCATATTCCCCTTGCATGAACTGATGTGCGTGCAACACTAAGACGTAAAAATGAATTAAATCACGAAAACGGATCGATTTCTTAGCTGTACCTTCAAAGGTGTGTTGATCCACGATCAAGAGGTTGTGGACTTCAATTTCTTGGCCGTATTCACTCATTCCCAAGCCAGCCATTAAACCAGAGCTACTCGAGGACCCAACGCCGGTTGAAGACTTTACTAGGGAGCCAACGGAAGCCGAGGACGAGGTTGAAGGCGTTTGGGTACTGGCGCTAGGGCGCGCAGGAGACAAGCCGGAGCTGTCCATGATATCCAAGCGCGAAGTCAGTACTCCGAACGTCTAATAGAGTAAATAATTAGTAGATATACGCGGTATAGAATGGTATAGGAAATATATGCGTACTTGTGTGGACTCCTGGTATGCAATTCGACGAGGGGATTCACCCAACGGAACCGTACGGATGTGCAACTTTTGGATTTCATCAATAGTGCCAATGGTAACGGCTGAATCGGTGGCTAAGGCCAAACTTTCTGGGTAAGCTTCCGAGTTCAGGGGACACATATGCGATACTTCCTTGAGGTTAACGTTGGAGAAGACTAATTTGTGGTTGGATGAATAGATGACGGTGGGGCGATCTGAACACGCGAATACGTTGATGGTAGATTGGGATTTAAATGTGCGCAGAACGGTCGGTTGCGTGCCAAGAGTTACCTAACGAAATTTTGCAAGATTTAGAAAATGAATCCAAAATGAAAGTAATAAGATTAAATTTACCTTTTTCCTCTCGGAAACTGTACCATCCAAAGGATTTAAGTTGAAGTAAAAGAGTGAGCCATCGCCAAGCGCAACCAACAAATAGAAGCTGCCTTCAAAGCAGGTCATCAAAATCGAACGAGGAATAATTTCTAGAGGAAGAAAAAACAGATAAAATAAAGTTTAATTAAATAAAAAAATTACAGGATATGACTTACTTTGAATTAATAAGGAAAAAAAAGTTAAATAGGGAAAAAAAGTTAACGAAAAAAGAACTTGGGCTCGTCCGGGATTTGAACCCGGGACCTCTCGCACCCTAAGCGAGAATCATACCCCTAGACCAACGAGCCACACAATATACAAGAAAACTTACGACATTTTGAACGAGGAATGAAACACCAATTCCACCTGTTAGAGCGAATCAACAATGTGAAATACGGAAAACTTAGAAAGTGCAATAATAGGTTCGTTGTTTACCTCAAATATTAGAAAAAAATTACGTAGCACCCAAAAATATATTTGTTTGACTGTTTTCGTTAAGAGAAGGTCAGATTTGGAATACTGCTGGGCTGTATTGAAGGGCTGCTGTAAACGCAACAATGGTGAAAAAGCTACAATGGGCTCGTCCGGGAATTGAACCCGGGACCTCTCGCACCCGAAGCGAGAATCATACCCCTAGACCAACGAGCCACGGTAACAATGGCCAAAAGGCAGTTTCAGTTCGAACATCGAAGCGTCTGCTGCGGTAAACAATAAAATTTAATAACGAAAAGTTGGAAAAACTCGCAACAATGGCGAAAAGATTGGGCTCGTCCGGGATTTGAACCCGGGACCTCTCGCACCCTAAGCGAGAATCATACCCCTAGACCAACGAGCCATGTTACCAATGCTCAAAAGCGACTTTCTAGTCCAACCTCGAAGCGTCCTCCACGGTTAACAATGAAATGTTGAAAAATTTCGAAAAACTCGCAACAAATTCGAAAAGATCGGGCTCGTCCGGGATTTGAACCCGGGGCCTCTCGCACCCAAAGCGAGAATCATACCCCTAGACCAACGAGCCACGTCAACAATGCCCAAAAGTCAGTTTCAGTTCGAACTTCGAAGCACTTGCTTCGTTAACAATGAAAAACTCGCCATAAATGCGTAAACACTGGGATCGTCCGGTATCCGAAACCCGGTATCCGACCTCTCGCACCCTTACCCCTCTCAAACCCTAAATCATACCCCCTAGACCAAGGAGCCACGTTAACCATTCCAATAAGCGAGATTCTGCTCCGAGCTCGAAGCGTCCGCCGCGGTTAACAATGAAATGTTGAAAAAAGTCGAAAACTCGCAATAATTGCGAAAAGATCGGGCTCGTCCGGGATTTGAACCCGGGACCTCTCGCACCCTAAGCGAGAATCATACCCCTAGACCAACGAGCCATGTTACCAATGCTCAAAAGCGACTTTCTATTCGAACCTCGGAGTGTCTGCTGCGGTGAAAAAGTTGAAAAAAGTAAAAAGCTAGCAACAATTGCGAAAAGCTTGGGCTCGTCCGGGATTTGAACCCGGGGCCTCTCGCACCCAAAGCGAGAATCATACCCCTAGACCAACGAGCCACGTCAACAATGCCCAAAAGCCAGTTTCAGTTCGAACATCGAAGAATCCTCTTGGTTAACAATGAAAAACTCGCAATAAATGCTGTTCCGTACTAGATACGAAAAGGGATATTTTTTTGTATATAAGTCCTACATAACCCGCAACGGGAACGTTCACTGTTCGGCAACAATGAAATTTTCTCGTCTGGTAAGCTTACCTCGCTAACCGAAGATTCGGCCTCCGTCCTCGATAACCGCTAGTCGGTGTTAGACAAGTCCGCAAAATTTCTTTGTTGTACAATAGTACATTCACACAACGAAAATAGTCTTTTTAAATTAAACAAGCACTAGTGATTTCCAACCGTTTACCCAAGCCAGTCCCGAGTTTGGGCTGTCCAAATGCGTAATCACTGGGATCGTCCGGGATCTGAACCCGGGACCTCTCTTTCTCTCTCCCGTTACCCTCTCGAACCCTAAATCATACCCCTGGACCAACGAGACACGTTAACCTTTCTCATAAGCGAGCTTCTGCTCCAAGCTCAAAGGGTCCGCTGTGGTTAACAATGAAAAGTTGGAAAAAGTTAAAAAATCGCAACAATGTCGAAAACATTGGGCTCGTCCGGGATTTGAACCCGGGACCTCTCGCACCCTAAGCGAGAATCATACCCCTAGACCAACGAGCCATGTTTCCAACACTCACAAACGAGTTTCACTTCGAACCTCGAAGCGTCCGCTGCGGTTAACAAAGAAAAGTTGAAAAATTTGAAAAACTCGCAACAATGGCGAAGAGATCGGGCTCGTCCGGGATTTGAACCCGGGACCTCTCGCACCCAAAGCGAGAATCATACCCCTAGACCAACGAGCCACGTCAACAATGCCCAACAGCGAGTTTCTGGTCCAACCTCGAAGCATCCGCTGCGGTTACCAACAAAAATTTGAAAAACTCGCAGCAATAGCGAAAAGATCGGGCTCGTCCGGGATTTGAACCCGGGGCCTTTCGCACCCAAAGCGAGAATCATACCCCTAGACCAACGAGCCACGTCAGCGATTCCCAAAAGCCAGTTTCAGATCGAATTTCGAAGCATCCGCTTGGTTAACAATGAAAAACTCGTAATAAATGCGTAAACATTGGGATCGTCCGGTACCCGAAACCCGGAATCCCGACCTTTCGAACCTTCACCCCTCTTAAACCCTAAATCATACCCCATAGACCAACGAGCCACGTTAACCATTCTAATAAGCGAGTTTCTGCTCCGAGCTCGAAGCGTCCGCCGCGGTAAACAACGAAAAGTTGAAAAAAATCGAAAAATAGCAACAATTGCGAAAAGATCGGGCTCGTCCGGGATTTGAACCCGGGGCCTCTCGCACCCAAAGCGAGAATCATACCCCTAGACCAACGAGCCACGTCAACAATGCCCAATAGCGAGTTTCTGGTCCAACCTCGAAGCGTCCGCTGCGGTTACCAACAAAAAGTTGGAAAAACTCGCAACAATAGCGAAAAGATCGGGCTCGTCCGGGATTTGAACCCGGGGCCTCTCGCACCCAAAGCGAGAATCATACCCCTAGACCAACGAGCCATGTTACCATCGCTCAAAAGCGACTTTCTAATCCAACCTCGAAGCGTCCGCTGCGGTTAACAATGGAATGTTGAAAAAAGTCGAAAACTCGCAACAATAGCGAAAAGATCGGGCTCGTCCGGGATTTGAACCCGGGACCTCTCGCACCCAAAGCGAGAATCATACCCCTAGACCAACGAGCCACGAAAACAATCCCCAACAGCGAGTTTCTGGTCCAACCTCGAAGCGTCCGCAGCGGTTACAAACAAAAAGTTGGAAAAACTCGCAACAATAGCGAAAAGATCGGGCTCGTCCGGGATTTGAACCCGGGACCTCTCGCACCCTAAGCGAGAATCATACCCCTAGACCAACGAGCCATGTTACCAACGCTTACAAACGAGTTTCACTTCGAACCTCGAAGCGTTCGCTGTGGTTAACAACGAAAAGTTGAAAAACTCGCAATAATTGCGAAAAGATCGGGCTCGTCCGGGATTTGAACCCGGGACCTCTCGCACCCTAAGCGAGAATCATACCCCTAGACCAACGAGCCACGTCAACAATCCCCAACAGCGAGTTTCAACTCGAGCCACGAAGCGTCCGCCGTGGTTAACAATGAAAATTTGAAAAAAACTCGCAACAATTACGAAAAGATCGGGCTCGTCCGGGATTTGAACCCGGGACCTCTCGCACCCTCGCCCCTCTAAAACCCTAAACCATACCCCCAAGACTAACGAGCCACGTTAACAAAACAAAGAGCCAACGAGATTCTGCTCCGAGCTCGAAGCGTCCGCCGCGGTTAACAATAAAATGCTGAAAAAAGTCGAAAAATGGCAACAATTGCGAAAAGATCGGGCTCGTCCGGGATTTGAACCCGGGACCTCTCGCACCCAAAGCGAGAATCATACCCCTAGACCAACGAGCCACGTTCACAATGGTCATACGCGAGTTTCAATTCGAACCAAGAAGCGTCCGCAGCGGTTAACAATGAAAAGTTGCAAAAATTCGCAACAATAGCAAAAATCTTGGGCTCGTCCGGGATTTGAACCCGGGACCTCTCGCACCCTAAGCGAGAATCATACCCCTAGACCAACGAGCCATGATACCAACGTTCACAAACGACTTTCACATCGAACCTCCACGTGTCCGCCGCGGTTAACAACGAAAAGTTGAAAATAGTTGAAAAACTCGCAACAATGGCGAAAAGTTCGGGCTCGTCCGGGATTTGAACCTGGGACCTCTCGCACCCAAAGCGAGAATCATACCCCTAGACCAACGAGCCACGTCAACAATGCCCAACAGCACGTTTGAAATCCAATTTCGAAGCGTTCACTGTTAAAAATGGTACCTAAAACCGGTATGTAACGACATGCTAAAATTGGTAGTTACTACTCAAGATGGGTACTTCTCCCCAAAGATAGGGTTATCCCTCTCAACAACGGGGAACCAGCCCTCAAAACCGGTAGCTGTAGCCCCAAAGTGAGTGGGCACCGCCTATTATGAGTATAACGCATACCTAATACGCGTAACCTTCCCCCCAAAATTGTTGTTGACAAGAATGAATTTCGGTCTACCTAGTCCGCAACAGGAAAATT
>JAGJRO010000769.1:0-14460 GCA_022832285.1 Lepidurus apus apus | reverse complement strand
TGCGCCTCTCATCTATTTTTGAGGGCAAGAAACTCGTCTCCTGGTTCCCATCTTTTTGAGTACCGGTTTTCAATCATTTTGATGGGATTTCGTTAGCAGTGATCCCAAGCTTTTTTCCGCAGTTCATGAACTTATGCTAGCTTTCAAGCGTGCCTCTGTAACACCGAAATTTTCTCCATAATAAATTTCCTTCAACATACCCTCCCTTTCCCTACCTTCTTCCCTCCCCTCCCCCCCCTCCCCCCTGTAATTTAGCTCAATGTTGTTAAGTTTTGTACATCAAACGACTAATAAATAGATTGGCAAGCTATTGCCTACGCCGATTAATAAATGAAAAAAAAACTGCTTTAAACTAGTTCAAACTGCTTTAAACTAGTTCAAACTGCTTTAAACTAGTTTAAACTGCTTTAAACTAGTTTAAATGCTTTAAATTAGTTTAAACTGCATTAAACTAGTTTAAACTGCTTTAAATTAATTTAAATTGCGTTAAACTAGTTTAAACTGATTTAAACTAGTTTTAACTGCTTTAAAATATTATAAAATGTATTAAACTAATTTAAACTGCTGCGAGTGACAAACAACAATCGGCTAGATAATCTACGACAGGACGACAGTGAACCTTTTCCCGACTCTTCGATGAAATTAAACTACATAGCCACTTACTTGTTGAACGGGGCCCCCTACATCTGCTCAGAAGCACCTAACATTACACCCCGTTCAGGAGAAAACGTCAGGGTCCTAAGAACCTCTTCTTATGTTTCCCCAATTACTGTCAAGGAAATCACCACAATCCTGGCCAGCCTTCGACCCAACAAGGCTCCCGGTGCCGACGGCATTCAAGCTATAGTCCTGTCAAAAATTTGGAAGTCGATTGGGTCATCCGTTATTGCCATATTCAACGCTTCTTTCATTTTGGGCTACTACCCAATGGCATGGAAAATAGCCAAGGTGTTGCCACTACCGAAGCCCGGGAAAACAAACTGAGTCAATTAAGAGTTTTTGCCCTATTTCCCTACTGCCTGTATTGGGAAAAATACTTGAAAAAGCGATAACGAACCGCCTAAAATCTTTTCTAGAAGACAAAAAATGCACTCTCTGACATGCAGTGGGGTTGTCGTTCAGCCAGATCCACGACAGATGCCCTAGTCAACCTCAGCGACTCTATCCTTCAGAGTTTCGATAAAGGAAAAATCCACACAGCGCTGTTGCTATACATCTCCGGAGCTTTCGACAATGTGAACTACAAAAAACTTATTCAAGAACTCCGAAAACAGAAGGTTCCTCACTTATTGGCTTTGTGGATTAAGAGCTTTCTTACTCCTCGGAAATTCTTCGTGGTTCATGGGGATGACCGCAGCCAGTTGTTCACAACCAAGAAAGGCGTACCGCAAGGGTCCCCCCTCTCCCCCCTACTGTTCCTAAAGTACATTAACAGAGTTTTAGCCGTAATCAAGAGAAAACGTATTCGTGTTCAAGCCTTTGTCGATGATCTCCTCCACCTGTTCGGCACCTCAAGTGAGAAGAACATTAAGCTACTCTCTAATAATCTAAACGCCCTTGAAAAGTGGGGGAAAAGGCTACATCTTGAGTTTGCAAAAAACAAAACGGAGCTTATCCATTTTTCCCGTAAGCACAAGGATGAGCAAACGCCCTTGATATGGGCAAATACGTCTATCTTCCCCTCAACTACTGTGAAGTACCTAGGAGTCATTTATGACAGTCGCCTGTAATGGGTGCATCACGTTAACCACCAGGCAGCACTATGCAATGGAATTCTTCAGAGAATGGTGAAAATACGCAAGTTTTCGCAAGCAGTAAAGAGCAAACATCTTCATACCCTCTTCCAAGCTTGTGTTTTATCCAGACTCAGATATGCATAACCTGCGTGGAGTAGCATCACTGCTTCCAAGCTCCAGCCACTAGCCCAAGTCTACAGAAGGGGCTCGTTATCTATCTCAGGTGCCTTACCCACAACTCCTACCGTAGCCCTGAAGGTGGAAACGGGGTCCCTACCGTTCGACCTTGCCCTGCAAAAAAGCCTGCTAAAACACTTTTCGGTGAGAAACTGGTGCCATTGGCCCATCTCCACCGTCACCCCGAACCGTTACACCCCTCTTCTATAAATAGCGAGACAACTTATGGATAAGGCATGGTCACAGCCACCGCAATCATTAAGGGAAGCACTGACCTTGATTGATGGATTTATACTGGCCAATGGACAAACCGCTGGAGCTCAACAACGAGTCATCTACAGGATCTGGCACCCACTCCGAAGTATAGGGGAACTATACACGCGAACTTTAACAGAACCGTGATCTCCATTGTTATACAGATCCGAACGACACACTTCCCTACCAAAGCCTACCTTAAACGGATTAATAAATCGGATTCTGACCTTTGCGCTTGCTTTGAACACCCTAAGCAAGACATACACCACCTCCTTTTTCACTGCCGTAGACTGAATAAAGCTAGGGCAATCCTTCTCCGTCAGCTAAGCAAGCTACAAATCCATTTTAATTTGAAAGAAGCCCTCTCACATCAAGCAGCTTTCCCTGCTATCGCAGGTTTTTTTAAGCAAGCACTGAAAGAACTGACATAGCAATTGTACAAATATGCCCCCTCCCTGTCTTGCCTAACCCTTTCCTATCCCCCTGCCCCTCCCTACAGGGGAGTACCTATGGTACACCCTGTCCCCCCCCCCTTCTCGTGCAATGTTGTTTTTATCTATGATTTTGTATAATCGAAATTGACAATAGAGTTGCGGCAACAGGCGTGAGCCTACGCCAGCTATAATGGAAAAAAAAATTTAAACTGCTTTTAACTAGTTTAAACTGCACTAAACTAGTTGGAACTGCGTTAAACTAGTTTAAACTGCTTTAAACTAGTTTAAACTAAAAAAAAAGTTGTTCAAAATAGTTCAAACTGCTTTAAACTATTTTAATATGCATTAAAATAATTTAAACCGCTTTAAACTAGATTAAACTGCACTGAACTAGTTTAAACTGCTTTAAACTAGTTTAAAAGGATTTAAACTAGTTTAAAAGGATTTAAACTAGTTTAAACTGCTTTTAATTAGTTTAAAATGCGTTAAACTAGTTTACACTGATTTAAACTAGTTTAAACTAAAAAAAACTTGTTCAAAATAGTTTAAACTGCTTTAAACTATTTCAATATGCATTAAAATAATTTAAACCGCTTTAAACTAGATTAAACTGCACTGAACTAGTTTAAACTGCTTTAAACTAGTTTAAACTGCTTTAAACTAGTTTAAACTGCTTTAAACTAGTTTAAACTGCTTTAAACTAGTTTAAAAGGATTTAAACTAGTTTAAACTGCTTTTAATTAGTTTAAAATGCGTTAAACTAGTTTACACTGATTTAAACTAGTTTTATCTGCTTTAAACTATTTTAAAATGCATTAAACTAATTTTAATTGCTTTAAACTAGTTTAAACCGCATTAAACTAATTTAAACTGCTTTAAACTAGTTTAAACTGCATTAAACTAGTTTAAACTGCATTAAACTAGTTTAAACTGCTTTAAATTAGTTTAAACTGCGTTAAACTAGTTCAAACTGCTGAAGGTGGTCAAAAATGAATTTACAAAGGTGAACTGAGAACAGGGTGGACTAGGCTGGTCTAGATCAGGTTGAATATGGACTGGATGATCAGAATTACAGGAGATAATGATCAGAAGGATTAAGGAACACGAGGTCTGGATTTGGGCACGGACACGGAACACGAGGGCAAGATTTACACGGATATACACGGAGTTCACAGGTTACTGAAGAGAGAATTGGCAGGTAAGAGAGGTCCGAATGGCAGGAGCAAGGGAGGTCCGAATGGCAAGAGCAAGGGAGGTCTGAAGGACGAGGGCGCGAGTGAACGAGAGAAGTTCAAGAGAGGTCTGGTGGGCAGGAGAGGTCTAGGGCGAGAGAGGTCTGGTTCACAGGCGAGCTAAAGGACAAGAGAGCGAGTTCACAACATGTTGCCCCCTTTTATAGGGGCGTCCAGAGTTGCGAACGTGGCTCGTGGATTGCGAATCCGGTTTGGTCTGGTGTTCAAGAGTAGGCTGGTTGTCAGAGTTTGATATAGGAAAGGACGCTTTCTCACAATAGTACCGAGGTGGCTCTGGGTCTGGCAGTTGGTCCCTTGGGACCAGAGTGAAACCCCCACCACGGAGACGTCGAGTCCATCCATTTTGCGTCAGAACCGTAACAGTGACAAAAACGTATCTGATAACCTCGTGTGGTTGGTTAAATTTGAATTTTATTTAAATTAGTAAAAAATAATACAAAGAAAATAGTATGAAAAATATCTAATATAAAAAATTGCGATTATTTTGCGATAAAAATTTAGACCAAAGGAAAAAGTGTGTTTTACACGTATTCACATGACATCAGAATTTGTCGTGATGATCCTGAATCATATATACCTTCACCAACAGAACTTACTGTACGGCAAATTCCCAAGGCGGTTGAGGTTGGGTTATTTTTGGAAATGAAATTTTAGTAGTCTATATCTTACTTGCAGGTCAGTTTCTCATAAACATGGCTCCTTATCTGACGTTAGAAAAAAATGAAAAATTATTGGAATGTGAAATAGCGGTGTTTCGATCAAACAAATAGCATTGAGGCTAAACGCAAGCAAAATTACAGTGCGAAGGTGGATTAATCGGAAAGAAAATGACGAAAATATGAAAAGAAAGGTAAGAATGAAAATGTTCAAAAGACATAATTTTAAATTTTATGTTAGGTTGGCTCTGGTCGCCCATAAAAAATTAGGCGAAAACGCGAGAATCAATTTGATTGCTGCTTCTGTCGCACATCGAACACGCGGGACTTTATTTTAAATTACTGGCATAGACCAGGAAATTTCTAACCTAACAGGATCCACAATTTTGAAGAAAGCAGGCATCAATGCCCGAAGACAAGCAAGGACATGTAACCTGTCCGAACGACACAAATAAGCTAGAGCTCGCTTTTGTGAACAGTATGTAAATCAGGATTATGATTACTGGGCAGGTGTCGTTTTTTTCGGACGAAACAACGATTCCTTCTGTTCCAAATAAACTATTTTAGTTTATCGCGAGGTAATTACTACTTTTGCGAATAAAGACCATTATCAATTGCACCATTTCTTAGGTAAACCAGCGCTTAAACGAAGAAATGCTCAGAAACAGTTGTCGAAGCGGGAGTGTTTCTGTCTCAGCTTTTGCCTGGTTTTCGGCAACGACAGGATTTAGTTCCGTCTCAAGAATAAGTAGAAAACTAAATGCGAAAAATTATGTCGAAATCCTTTCAAAAGAACTCCCTTTAAGGCCCGGTCCACAGTATAGAGGTTTACACAGTATGCTAACAGAGCTATCTTCCAATGTTAAGGTTTTATGACGACCTTCTCGGTCCCCAGAGTAATATTCAGGTAAAAGGCCAGAAAATGAAAGGGTACATACGCAAACCTCCCAGTACAGTTCAAAAAAGGTCACGACGGTTTACAAAGCGCAATGCAGGTCGGGCCTTACGGCAGTCCAAAACTCCCTAGAGTACCCGAGAGAAAGGTCACCAGTCCCCCGTTTTGTGAATGTTTTGTTCTCTTCTCGAACCCTTTTTCTAGAAGATTAGGAATGCCTACACAGGGGTACATGGGCACAGTCTGGGAATCCATCCCCCATATAAGCCTTCGTACCCTCACATCCTCTTGGGACCGAGAGATTTGTCAGAAAACCTTAACATTGGAAGCATACCCCTGTTAGCATACTGTGTAAACCTATATACTGTGGCCCGGTCTAGCAACTTTAGGGATTTTTTCTAATAACAGATGACACTAGTGTATTTTCGTAAGAATGTATTTGAATGCAGCACGTTTCGGATGCCAATTTTTTTAATATTTTCAGGCGATTGCGCGAAAACCGTATGTCCTATTTCATTTTTTTTCTTCACTACAGTTTATTTCGAAAAATTGCGGTTAATGAGTCGAAGCCGATTTTTTTTATTCCCACAAATAAGAAAGTTGAAAGTTTCATTTCTTAATAAAAAATTTTAAACTCAATATTTCAAAAAAGTGGCTCGATACATTAAGGATATTACTTATGTGTACATTACTATCAGGAATTGTTTGTGAAATAATCCATAGTTATTGCAAAATCGCCTGAAAAAATTAACATGGGATTCGCCCATTAGAGGTTTAGCCTAGACCGGGGCCTTAATGCTGGAAGCACTCGGTGACGCCCTAGTTTTTCAGCAAGATAATTTACCAGTTCATACATCAAGAGTGGTTCGAAATTATCTTGCTTGCCAAGGAATTACGCTTCTACCACACCCCCCACGATCACCCGATCTCAATCCTATAGAGCATGTCCGGGCCATGCTTAAGGGGAGGATAGAGTAAAATTGACTACCAATAATACAATACAAAAAATCACTTATTTTATTTATTAGCACTACGAGCTTACGCGGACAAGAAGAACTCTGTGCTGAAGTCCTTCGCGTGTGGGATGGAATGTTGGAAGATCCTGATTTTTGGATTAAACTGGCAGAATCAATGCCAAGAAGATTGGAGATGTGCCTTGCAAATAATGGAGGCGTAACGAAATATTAAGAGAAAAAACCAACATCCTCATTTCGAATTTCTTTTTTGTGGGGAGGCCGGGAGGGAGAAAGCGATTTGATAAAAGCTTTACGAGCATTTTCTGTCTTCTATCTCAGATTAAAAACAGGTTTAACTTTTATAAGTTTGGGTTCGGTTTTAGACAGAAGGCCTATAAACCGGTTCGAAATGAGCAGTCCTTAATTAATCCCGCGGGTAAGGATTAGACCACTAAGGTTTCCCTATACCCGTTTTTTCGAGGGTATATACTCCTCCGAAATGTAGTCGTGCACCCAGAATCTTCTCTTTCTTCCTCTTCAAGAATGTACTGTAACACGGCTTCTTCATTAACGAACATGAAAATGTCAACAGCAACTACACGTAGGTTCTCCTCACTCTACATTGTTTGTTCGACAACAACAAAAACAACAACTTTCATTAGCCACACCCCTATGTTTGGTCTCCGTCATTTGCAATTGGAAATCGCTCTGTGGATGTGTCGTCAATCGTCATCTTGTCGGGGTGACCGTCACACGTCACTGTCACCCGCAGTGGAAACTAGCCTTTAGACAGCAAACTTAATTCCTTGCCATCATCTCGAATCTGAATCGGATTCTGATTCACCCGATGCACCCGCACCCCTTTTTTGGTAATTTGCTAAAAACCAATATTTGAACTTATTTAATATTTATAATATTTTACTAAAATTATACTACGTTTAACATAGTGACGATGAAGCCAGAGACTACAGTAACGATTACGTCCGATCATCTAGGGAGGAAGATAGACGAGGGTTTAACTATAGACGACGACGGGATGCTGACGGAAGACAAAGGAAAGTTGCTGAGCATACCAGAAGAAGGGACCTCGCACCCGAAGAAGTGCGTGGTGGGGAAAGACTCGGTTTTGAAGAAAGCGTCTTAGCAAGACTACTTTCGTTTGAACATGCGCTGAAGGAGAACCAAGGACAACCTGCCGTCAATGTAATTGTGTTGCAAATTTGTTAACTTTGTGTACTGATGTACTTATGTATTCATTGCATTTTTTTTTTCACCGGCAGATGATTTCATTTGGTAAGCGTTCTTTACCCGAAAACATCCTATCGCTCTGCATGCCAGATTTGAAGCAAACCACACCAAGACAGCTGATCAGGGCTCTATTGCAAAAACTTTTCGGTGCTGAACTTGCACACGGCACACTAATGGGTAAAAAATCGGAAATGAACGAACAGAGGGGTCAGCCAAGTAAACCACAGCTGTGCGGACACCATACAAGCGGTGATTAACTACGTCTGCACGAAGAAACAGGTTGAAGAAAAAAGTGTACGCGTGTTCATCAGGGACGCCTGCACAAGTGCCCACAGATCAGTGCTTTATGAAGAGTTTAAATGAATATAATGAGTTGAACTTAGGTGTTGAAATAACGGAATAAAGTGTGTTCAACATAGTATTTTATCTTTTCTTTTAAATTCGAATAGTTCAAAACAACAGAAATCAACCGCGGTCGATTTACATCCTTTTTGTGAAAATAATGGATATTCCCACCGAGAGCACAAGACCTTATACTTCTTTTGTTCATACTCTGCTCCATTTCTGTAGACGAAGCTACAAAATTTTAAGAATTTTAGACTTTGGTAACTTTTTTGCATTTTAGACTTATTATTTTTGTTGAAATCTTTCCCTTCCTACGGGAAAGCGTAAACCCTGCGTAAGCGTAGTGGTGGTCTGGAAACGACAGGATTGGTCAAAACGACGGATAAGCACTGTCATTGTTCAATACGCAAACTCCATAAGTCGAAATCTTAACGTCGTAAGGAATACAAGTTTCTCTGTGTTGAATCGGTCCCAAGTGCTCTCTCTGTTTCATTACGGATATGTTTATCTGTTTACGGATATGGTCGGATAAGTTTTTATCTGTTTACGGATATGATATTTCTGTTTCATTACGGATATTTTTCTTTCGGTGAAAATAGTGCCGGGAAAAGAAAGCATATCCGTAGTGAGAGACACAGCACTACCATGGGATTTCATATTAAGGATATTTAATTTCTTACTTAACACAGAGAAAACTTGTATTAATTATGAAGTTAATCCTTTTTCACCTGCTATATAAACCGGAATAAAATCCAAGATGTGATCAGATTGATTCAAGGCTCTCAAATTTGAATTAGTTTTTACTTTCGTCATGAATCCAGGAAGATTTAGACCAATTTTACCGAGACTCCCAATCGTGCCGATTACTGAACCACAGCAAGGAATCACGCTGAATTTGCAGCTACCGCCACATCGCCCTAATAAATAATAATATTCTTTATAGAAACATCCTTGACAAAAAATAAATTTTTTGATTCATTTTCGCCAACCGCTTTCTTGTTTCGACCTTTTTGCCAGGTAGAGGGATTAACTTCGCTACTAAATGCCATTCAATTGAATGACCTGCTTTTAATTGACTGGGAATTTTAGAAGGGTTATAGTGTTGAGAGCCCTGCATAAGCGTAGTTGTGGCTATCCCTGCGATACTTAGTTTGATTACTGTACCTTACAAATGGCCACAACCGTCAAAACCGAGTCACAGATTCCGATCAGCCAAGTATTCTTCTGGACCGACTTACAAACGGTGCTCAAGTGGATCAGTTCAAAAACATAGTCGGTATCACGCCTTTGTCGAAAACCGAATCGGACATCTCAAATGCAAACCAGTGGCATCATGTGCCTATAATTTAAGCCTGCTGACGAATGCAGTCCCGGTATCCCTATTGAAAACTTTGCCTCCGGATCATCGTTAGTTCAAGGGCCCAGATTTTCTAGAGCCAGAAAATTCTTCCCATTCCTAAACCTGGCAAATCCGATTTATCGACCTTCAAAAGCTTTCGACCGATCGCCCTACTACCATGCCTCCGTAAACTACTGGAGAAGGTTATGGCTACCAAAATTCAGAATTTCCTCGACAGCAAAAAAAATGCTTTCCCTCAACGAATCGGCTTTCCGCCCAGAAAATCAGAAATAAATGCATTATGTCGTTATCCGACATAACTTTATCCGGCTTCGACAAAAGGAATGTTACGTCGGCAATCCAGTTAGATGCCGAAGGAGCTTTCAATAACCTAAGGCCTTTTCCAGCGAGGGAACAGTTGTGCCTGTGCCGTCTCATTTGTTTACGTTGTGCATCGCTGAAATGCGATTGCGCCGCACATTTTTTGTTATTGTTTCATACAGTGTGTTGTGCCTAAGTGTTGGAACACTGTGTTCCTTGGATTGTGCGTAATATGGTGTCCAAAAAAATCTACCCAATGGATGCCCTAGAGATCGCTTATCCAATTATTTTTTCTTGACTTTTGCTGGCCAGCGGGTTTAAACTTCTCTTTCATTCCCTTCTTTCGCGTCCAAATCAATGAAAAAATAATTGGATAAGCGATCTCTAGGGTATCCATTGGGTAGATTTTTTTGGACATCATAGTACATTGATATAAACATTAGAGAAATACAGTGAGAAAGTTATCATTAAAAAACAGAAATTTGTGGTAGTTTTTATTTATTTATTCAGTCTGTTCTCTGACTTAACTTTAACGTTTATAGCAAAACATGTCTTGAGTCGATGCTAGCACTCAGTGCTAGCAAATTTATTGACTTAATTTTAATTTTTAATTTATTGACTTAACTTTAACGTTTATAGCAAAACAGATGTCTTGAGTCGATGCTAGCACTCAGTGCTAGCAAATTTATTGAAGACTTCTTGCTTGAAGATGAAGAGCCTGATTTCATTGAAGAAGACTCAGATGGTGAACCCAATTCAGTAACTGCCAGGCCTGTACCCAGGGGGGGTTCGGGGGGTTTAACCCCCCCCCCGAAATGTTTCCGCAAATGAAAAATATACGTTTTCAAGCATATGGTACTTGAGAAGTTTATTTCAAATTGAGCTTTGGTTTTGTTTGACCGTTTTGAAACTCGAACAACGCGATAACTTTTCTCCTTTTTCGTATCCCCCTTTCCTTACCGGAAAGCTGTGCAAAGGAAGGCGAGCTGGAGAAACCTTCATATGTTCTTTTTGCGTTACGGTCCTTCGGGCCTTCGCTGTTTCTCCCCTACAAGTAACATTTTTGTAACTTTTTTTTCTTTTCCCCGTGTTATCCCCCTTCCTGTTTTGCAGAAAGGAGTGGAAAGGAAAACGTAAGAGCTTTTAATCGTTGTCGAAGTCAAGCTAGCTCAGTTTCATATCTGAGACTTCCCAGACAACAAGCTTAGCGATAAACTGTTACGTTGTATTCGCTAGTTTCTCGATTCGTTACCTCAGTTTAGGTCTGTGATTATTTTACTGGCCATATCTAAACTCACGGCGTATATAGGGTGGGTCGACTAAGTTCATCTAAACTTGGTTCAACGAAACTTGGTTCGACGAAAAAACTCTGGTACCCCCCGAACCTTCTAGTGGAAAGACTGCGGATAATTTCAATGGAAAAGTCTTTTCTAGAACAATTTCTAAGACGTCGAGGTTATGGATCTGTTCTAAGAGCGACATATTTTTTAGGGATGAATCATAGTTTTTGTTGAGACTTGTCTTTTTTCTGGATTAGAACAAGCCTGTTGATGCATGTATGGAGTAAGAAAAGGTTATAGGAGCATTATATAAGGGTGCTTAGATCAGGAGTTTTCATCATTCTTTTCTATACTCCTTCCCTTGAAAACTGATCATTTTGGGTTTTTTTTTGCCTGTTAGTATGGCTGAGTTGTATCAAGTTCAGAGTGGGGGTCGTGTATTTAAACCTGTGGTGCGTAATGGCGATATAGCTGTGGATTGTCGTTTATACGACATGCGGGCTCAAGACTCCAAGTGTTGGTATACTACTTCCAAGGGCCTGTTTATGTCCTAAAAGCAGTGGCAGCAGCTGTAAGGAATACGCGATGAAGTTCTCCAGCATTTGGAGCGGGACGAACCGTTTAGCGAAGATCTGGGAGATGGTATTCGACTATCGGTCGATGTTTTTTGCCATGTTTGGCGAGTTGATCTGCGCTATTGGTTTCTGCCNTACGCGATGAAGTTCTCCAGCATTTGGAGCGGGACGAACCGTTTAGCGAAGATCTGGGAGATGGTATTCGACTATCGGTCGATGTTTTTTGCCATGTTTGGCGAGTTGATCTGCGCTATTGGTTTCTGCCGGAGTGTCAACTAGCCGAAGACGGTCGGAGACCTAGTAGACACGGCATAATCTGCAATTTGACTGTATGGCGAGCACTTTTGGAGGGTTGGAATCAGTTGGAGACGAAAGGATGACAACCACTGCGTGACTTATTGCCGGAGATTCGTCTTGTAACAGAATTGCTGGCCAAGCAACTGCGCTATAATTTTCGCCAAATCTGTTTGCCATGTGAGAATGACTGGCCTTCTCAACGGGATCACGTTTGTTTGGATTTCCCATCTTGGGCCGAGCAAGTAGACCAACATTTCGATAAAGCCTGGGATTTNTTCTCAACGGGATCACGTTTGTTTGGATTTCCCATCTTGGGCCGAGCAAGTAGACCAACATTTCGATAAAGCCTGGGATTTGTTGGAAGGGCAGAGCTCCGATGTAGAGAAGGCTTTTGGCAATCATTATTCGGTTGAAGGGTTAGTATCATTCCGTGATAAAACATTTCGTTTTCAAAGAGCTTTGGCGTATTGTAAAAAGTCTTTAAAATACGAATTGCGTATCACCGTCAAAACGATGGAGGTTCACTGTTTCCAACAATGGGGTGTAATTTCTTAGAAAAGGGGTGAGGGGTGGGGTGGTAGAGGACCTCTCTGATGGTATAAAAAGGTGTCCCTTGTCTTAGTGAAGTCAATACAACCACTTCTCTCTTTTCGAGCTTAACTGTGACACACTTTTTTTTAAAAAAGCATGTCGCTTACTTTTGTGATAGATTTTGAAGGCTTTAAAGTTAACGAAGAGTACGGTTTTAACCGCGTGCGAACGTGGGTTCTTAAAGAACTGGCTATTCAGTGTGTGGAGAAACCCGAATTGGCGGCCCGATTCCTGGTCCTCCCTCCCCAACAGTGTCAGTTGGCATCGGGGGAGTGGGAGAATAACATCCAATTTGTGAGGGAGAAGATCCATGGCATACCCTTTTTTGGAGGGTCCGTCGCCGCGGAATTATTACCAGTTTTCTTGGGAAGGTTAACTGGAAAAGGAGACAACCGTTTACTGGGGAAGGGGCTGGAAAAATGCCAATTGCTAACAAATATAATGAAACAACCCGTGGAAGATTTGGAGGGGTAAGGGTGCCCTGCATTTAAGGCCCTGCCAGAACCTATGGGGATGGACAATTTGTGCGACATTTGTGAGCCGATACACAAGCACCATTTTGCTTGGCGCAAATGCCAACAACTAACCGAGTGGTTTAAAGCAACATTGTTGTAAAAAAATAAAAAAATAAAAGTTTTTTGTCTTCGTATAAATACACGAGTAGTTTCGTCAAAGCTGGTCAGTTTCTTGTTTGATGGTCTGGGTTTCAGTGGGTTAGAGTCACAACAACAACAACATGGAAGCGGTGTATTATAATCCTAGGTCTCCGGCCAATTTTGGGGGGATAACGGCGCTCATGCGAGCCTTGAAAGAGCAGGGGCAGCGAGTTAGGCAGCAGGACTTGGTAGCTTGGTTAAGGCGTCAAGAAGCGCACACCATGCATCGCCCGGCTCGCTGACATTTTCCTCGCAGTCGGGTCATTGTGACCGGCATGTTTGAACAGTTCCAAGCGGATTTGGTTTATGTTAGTTCGTTGAAACGTTTTAATCGAGGCAACGTTTATTTGTTAACGTGTATCGATATCTTTTCCAAAAGGGCTTTCGTCAAGCCTTTAGTCAATAAAAAACCAGCCAGCGTGGTCCGAGCTTTTCAAGCTATATTAAGGGAAGCTGGGGCTCAACCCGAAGTGTTGCAAACGGATAAGGGTACTGAATTTCTCGTCAGACCTTTTCAAGCCTATTTAAGACGACAAGGCATACTTTTTTTACGACCGAGTCCGAGAAAAAAGCTTCTGTGGTGGAACGTTTTAATCGGACCCTGAAATAAAAAATGTGGAAATATTTCACAGCGCGCAACACTCGTCGCTATGTTGACGTTCTGCCTGCCTTAGTTCATTCGTATAACTGCACTTTCCATCGCAGTATTGGTATGAAACCAATGGAAGTCACGCGAAAAAATAGTTGCCAAGTCTTACGCCACTTGTATGGCCGACAATGGCATGATGAGGTGAGGCCCCGAGCCATTAGTCAACGTTCCCTGGTCTTCCGCCCTGGCGATCTCGTTCGACTAAGCAAATTGAAAGCTCAATTTACCAAAGGTTATGTGGGAAACTGGACTCAGGAATTGTTTCGCATTACCAAAGCTCTCCGACGACGCCGTCCCCCTGTGTATAAAGTGGAAGATTTGCGTGGCGAACCACTAAAAGGTTCCTTTTATCCTGAAGAACTGCAAAAAGTGGACACGGATTTGGGCGGCTTGTTTTCTCTCGACCGGATCTTAGCCCACAGGCAACGCCGAGGTCAAAGGGAAGTGTTCGTGCGTTGGCAAGGCTACGGACCCGAATTTGACGAATGGATCCCGGCTGAGCGAGTACAGCGGCTATAAGAATAGGAGCCACAGCGAGTGGAGCCATTGTTCCTGTTTGGCCTCCTCCCCTCGTCAGTACGAGCTTCTACGTGACACTCCCGAGTGATGCTTCCTTGGACTATTTCCCCGACAATACGCTGGCTCATTTCCTAACGAAACTCTATGAGACTTTACATGTGAACGAAAGTTGGGAAGTGGGAATGGCCGAGATTGTCTACCCCCACACTTGGTACAATATACCCGAAGGGGCAGCCTGGATTTTGCTAGATTCGTCCGAACGAGTGGAGGAGCTTGAG
>JAGJRO010000804.1:0-14839 GCA_022832285.1 Lepidurus apus apus | reverse complement strand
CTTGTCATGTAGTGTTGCTGCTTGCTGGCATTGCTTACGCAGGATAACTTTTTGTGCACTAGAAGGTCCAACAAGAAAGGTAACGCAGGATACTGAGCAGGATAACGCTGGATAATGCTAGAACTGGGGCCAGGCCGGACTTGCGGGGCGTTCTTCCCGCTTGCCTTGTACTCGTAGTTGCTCAACAATGAAAAATGATGCACCGAGCGAGACGAGTGGGACCTGTCCTCTTGGCTCGGCTCCGGGAGTACTAATGACGGACAGCCACTACAGAGGAATGGCTTATTTTTTTTTATTTTCTCTCTCGTGGTGTGCGCTTTGGGCAATGAAACCAATATTGTAGCGGTTCGCGAGTCTAGCGGGATAAGGAAGCCGGGACAGCGGCGGGAGTAGGACAGAGAGTCGTAGAGCGAGAGAGGGCTGACTTGAAGTGAGGACGTGACCAAAGTACGAAGTGGAAGGGAGCGCTTGTATTTTGTGTTAGGAAGCGAGTGTTGTGGAGTATAGAGATGGACAATTACAGATGGATATAGTTGAAACAGTAATAAAAGTGTACGTTATTTAAGCCCAAGAAAACAGAATCGAACCCCACGTGACAACATTGAGTAGTGGTGTTGGAATTGTCGACAACATCTTAAGCGGACGAATTGCAAAAGTACGTTTCGTCTTGGATTATTTGCCTTTAAGTTAATAGAAAGAGTAACTTTTCTAGGCGAACTCGTACATGAGGCTCTATTTGTACGAGTTTTGTCACGGGTTGGATGTATTGCGCACTGCAGCCATTTAGGACCGAGTTTTCATTTCAGCGCTATCACAAATGACCTTAAGTTAAGGTCATTTGTGATTGACGCCCCCTTTGATTACTGTCCTTATCTCGTAAAGTCATTTTATCANTGTATTGCGCACTGCAGCCATTTAGGACCGAGTTTTCATTTCAGCGCTATCACAAATGACCTTAAGTTAAGGTCATTTGTGATTGACGCCCCCTTTGATTACTGTCCTTATCTCGTAAAGTCATTTTATCATGCATTTTATCATGTCCCCAAAAATCTTCGAAACGAATTCCCTAGAGAGCGCTTTTCAATGTTCTCCAGTTTCGGAACTCGGAGATAAAAAGGACACTAGTGTGTATTTCTGTTTCAAAACGTTCTCCGGAAAACCAATGACAAACGGATGTCACTCGAGTTGAAAATGGATATTTGGATTGGAAATGCATTAGGTTAGGTTAGTTAGGTTTGGTTAAGTTAAATTAAGTTAGCTTTGGTTAGGTTATAGGTTAGCATTGGTTAGGTAGACTACAGGTTATAGCTTAGGTTAAGTTAGATTATATTCGGCTAAGTGAACGATTCTCATCAACTTTCGTGATGAGAATCGTTGTAACTTGCACTTTCTTTCGCTCCACTAGATGACAAATGAAAAATTCATTGTTGGGCAGTGACACAAGAGGGTCATTTTAGACTCCGGGATACCCTACGTAGGTTCGTAACTAAATCCGGAGAACGTGTTGCAACAGGCCAGAGACGGAGAGAAGGGAACCGCCGTCTAGTGTACAGTAGCCTACTTTGGCCTGGAGCATGATCGTGCGGTCTGTCTCATTCAGAATTGTCTTGCTTAAAGGTCAATAGACAACAATACCATATTGAAGATATTGGATGGATTCTTATTGTACACATTATTGTAAGAATGGGAAAATTGGTTTCAAGTTTTTCTGACAAGCCGTTCCCGAGTTATTGACTTGCGAAGTTCGGGCATTTTCCCGCCGCGAAAACCGTGACGTCAAGTGAGGGAACAGCACTAGAGGCGTGGCTTACGGGCGCTCTGTATACACTGGCTTTGTTTAGGCTTCCTCTGTGCTTTGTGACTAAAAACCGCTATCCCGACTATGTTGCGCATGTCCGTACAAAATTAGCACTTGGTGTAATTAGCGTACTGAAAGCATCGGATTCGAAGCTTATCTTGTTCCTGAAACTAGCACGTCTTGGCAAACACCTCCGAAAACTAATACCTCTACGGCAACGAGCCTAGCTTACGCTGTTTATTAAAAAATAAATTAAAAAAAAAATACTGCTTAATGAAACATTCCCCTGTTGAGTCAATGGAGTAAGAGGATATGAAGCCGGACATGGGTGCAGCTTGTAGCAAACCCACCTACGACCCCTCCCCCAATTTACAAAACAAGGTAAAGAACGGGAATGTTTTATTAAAAAAGTAAAAAATAATCCTTGTTGAAATGAGACACCACTTGAAAAAAAACGAGAAGAACGAGTTTTCGGAAGTTTGGCCGCCAAGTTCATACCTAAAGCAGTCTCATCCCCACCTCCTAACCTCCCAAATGAGCCCCTGATGGTATCCATATATATATATATATATATATATATATATATAAATACAAATATATATACAAATACATATACAAATATATATACAAATACATATACAAATATATATACAAATATATATACAAATACAAATGTCAATATATATATACAAATATATATATATATATGTCAATTTGTTCAGGCGTCCAAACATCATTAATTTACCCCTCTTTAATTGAATTGGTGTGGCAATTGAAGTGTTGCGGCCCAACTTGAAATTCCCGGAATAAACTAGAAGAAAACTTGTTAAGGATCCATCAGCATGGATAAGTAGGCTTATTGCTATTCCAAACCCAGACACTCTTAGAGCAAGTTACGGAGGAAGAGGCTACACAATCTCAACTGTCAGCCACCGTATAAAGAAACTGCCAACACACTCTTACACGATGAGCTTTATACCAGAAAAAAAAAATCGAAGGACGTTAGACACGATACCACTGTTGCCAAGATTACAAAGTCGGGAAAGACACGCTAATAAAAAGAAACCCCAAACAAACCAAGGCTGATCTTTTGGGAACACAAGGGAACCTGTGTCTCGTGTGTTAAAAGTGAAATGCTTCGTATAATCGTATACCGTATAGAGCTTTTGCCAAATTACGCCTCTCGCGGCAAGAGTTGGCGAAATCCGCCACTTTGAGTACATTTAAGTTAAGGTAAACAACAACAAACTCTCCGTGAATATTGGTTTTGCTAACAGCTTTTACAAGTAGCTCAGGTAAAAAACAAAACAAAAAGACTGTTGGTAGATAATCTTGACTTAGCTTAGATTTAATAAAACCTGAAAAGTGCCCAGCTGCTGTTGTTCTTTATAGAACACTTAGGAACTAGGAAGATCAAACAAAGGAAAGCAAGGGCCGAAGATAACATTTCATCAATTACCAAAGGAGCCTAAGTTACAGGAGAAATTTGTTTCGTGTATAAGGCAGAACTTTGGGACATCTTTCAGAGTAACTTAACATAATTTACTTTCTTTACGTCTAAAACCAAAGCTTTCAAGCAACAGGTTACCAATAATGCTTCAATCTGCTCCAAGCATTTCAGTGTCGAGGATTTCTACTCTTACGACACTTTGTCGGGAAGAAGAAAACTAAAGCCAGGTGTTTTGTCTTCTGTGTTCGAACGAAATGCGCAATATGGACTCAAAATGGTGGATTTTTAGTTCTTACGACTCCCGCTAGATGTAACTAGCGAATTTGGCAAAAGCTCTATAAAGCCACAAAAGGATGACTTAGCAAGTGCAATAGCAAGTGCTGCTCCGTACTGGATACGGAATGGAAACTTCCTGTGAAGAATAACTGAAATACAATCATGGGAATATTGGTCAAATCCCGTGATTTCATTGTTAACAAGAATGAATTCAAGTCCTATACCTTAAGTCCGCCACGGGACTATTTCACTGTTGCCCAATAATGAATGTCCTCGTCTGGTAAACTAGTCTAGTAAACCGTCCTCGGTAACCGCTAGCCTGTTGCTAAGCTCGCCAAATTTCATTGTTGCCATATCACATTTTCTGAGAAATTTTGATACAATTTGATAGAAGTTGGTATACTTGGTCGAGTTTGGTACAAGTTGATAGCAGTTGACAGAAGTTTTGACACAACGTGATAGCAGTTGATAGCATTTTTTATGTAGCACTCTCGATGCTCAGGTAAAGACTGTCTGTATTAAAGTACATGGCTACATATATATACAAGGTCAAGAAAGTAAAAGGTTAATTAGTCAGGTCATGGTCGCTTAGTCAACATGGTCAACGTAGGTCAACCTCCGCATTAGTCACGTAGTCACAGTGTCAAGTCTCAAAGGGAATCAAGGACATAAGGAGGTTACAACATCACATTAATTATACTACATTTATACAACTTGATAGCGTTTGATAGAATTTTACTGGTCGTCTTTTAGGCTAACAGTCAAGTCCGTTGTTCTATCCTCTATCAAAAGTTTTGGGGCCCACCGAATGCAACATCGCTTTTTCTGAGAAATTTTGATGCACCTTGATAGAAGTTGGTACACTTGGTCGAGTTTGATACAAGCTGATAGCAAGTTGACAGAAGTTTTGACACAACTTTATAGCAGTTTGTATACAACTTGATAGCGTTCGATAGATTTTTACTGGTCGTCTTTTAGGCTATCAGTCAAGTCGTTGTTCTTTCTTCTATCAAAAGTTTTGGGGCTTACCGAATCCATAAAGCAGCGTTCTGGTTTGTTTCTTCTCAGAGGCGTCAACTAGTCAATGAACTATTAACTTTCGTCAGTTTTCATCCGTCCAAGTTTCCAGTTAAGTGTGGTTCAGTTTTTATTAGACTTCTAGCTGTCTTTTCTTGTTCAGCGTTCACAGACGAACACGTCTAGTGATGGAATTTACGCGTCAACTGTATAACATCTAGGGCTGCGTCTCTCGGACATCTACGTTCAATATCTTATAATTTGCAGGAGACATCATACGTGCACGTCTTTGTGTAGAAATGGTTCGTGTCTCTGGTCTCGACTTTTTATACCCTTTAAACACCAAAAAAAACGTTAAAAAATGTAGTTAACAAAACTTACGTTTGGACGACACGGACGAAACTTACTAAGACAGCTCTTGGGTAGCATGAATCCACTGGAAAAGGTGTCAGGCTTGTCTGACATGTGGGGGTTACGAAAGTGGGGACCAAAGGACGACACGAACCATTTCTACATAAAAATCTCCTGCGATTTATAAGATATAGAACATAGATGTCCGAAAGACGCAGCCCTAGATATTACTCTTTAATTACAGCGCGGTCCCATTACAGTTTTCCTACAGCACAAATCCAGAGGGGGCTGCGTTCGATTCCGGGATCCCTAGTATATTAGAAAAAATTAAAGTCAACCGGTGAAGTGACATCATGGATATGGTGAGGAAAAGTACTGGCGATACGACAAGCTCGGAAGCTCCTGGAAGTAGGCAACAATATATAAGTTTAAAGGGTATCGGATATTAAATAATGATGTCTTCATTACAGCTTCCCAACCAAGCGTGGCATATAACCAACCAGGTACAATGAATTATAGTGGTCCTGGTACATCAAGTGGCATCGTTAATAACCCGCAAAATATTGCTGTGTACGATACGGGGAGGATAAGTACTGGCGATACGATAAACTCGGTAGCTGCTGGAAGTAGGCAACTATATACTTAAGGTTTAAAGAGTATCAGATATTTAATACCGATATCTCTTTGTAGCTGCCCAACAAAACATTAATAATACCTTCCAGGGTCAAATTAACATCAGTAATGCTGGAAATGTTACCATTGGTGGAATTGCAAACCAGCGAAATGAAGTAAAAGATGGAAATATTTTACGATTGACGTAATTAACTTAACATTTTGATCGTCTTTACTTCCCAAGGAGAACGAAGGCGCCCAAGCTTCGAGTTCTTCGATGGACATGAAAAGATACTATTCGACTACCTTATGCAAAGCGTCACCACTGCCATGGTGCCACTGGTACACTTGGGACATCGACGAAGTCTACACGGAACTAGCCTTACAAAAGTCAGCGATGTCCAAGTTCGGCGTGGAAGGGCTTTTNTACTATTCGACTACCTTATGCAAAGCGTCACCACTGCCATGGTGCCACTGGTACACTTGGGACATCGACGAAGTCTACACGGAACTAGCCTTACAAAAGTCAGCGATGTCCAAGTTCGGCGTGGAAGGGCTTTTTAAACAATGGCACGTAAGTGTACTAAGAAATTTTAATTCTCTTAAAACTTATCTAGTGCACGCTATGGCCACATTAGGAACATAATCCGAAAGTGGGTAGCTACCGCATTCTGATCGAAGGAGACGCCGGCTACGGGAAGTCAACCTTGATGCTTAAGATCGCTTCTGATTGGTCTAAAACCAAAAGGGACTCAAACGATTACACTAGTCGTTTTATTCTACTGTTTGTAGTAAAATTAGGCTGCGTTGGTGAAGATGTAAGTCTCCTTAAACACACATGTATATCAAGGCTCTACCTATTCCTACATTTACACCAGAAAAACCTCTTGAGTTACATGGAAAACATATATACAAAGAAGATAAAGAAGATGGACAAGCCACTAGAAGATGTATTAGAGAGTGAAGGAGCAGAAAAGGTTCTGGTTCTGCTGGACGGGTACGATGAGGCCAGTGCTAAAACCAAGGAAGAGGTAAACCAGATAATGAAGAGGGAAACGATGAGCAACTGCCACGTGGTGCTCACATCGAGATGCGGACATGTGCCCGATCATGTCAAACGTATCGCCCTGCCGGTAAGAGTGACAGGCTTTGGAGAAAGACAAGTGGCAGTGGCAGTTGGCAAGTTCTTCATCAAGGCAGGTCACTTAACCAAAGCCGAGGTTAAAAGTTGTATCGACAAACCAGTACCGCCTAGAGAGTCGGATTCAGAAAACAAAAGCGATGACTCGGATTTTGATAGTGAACTCAATGACGCGATCCTACCAAGTATCGATGATTTTAAAAATGTTCAAGAAAGGAACCCACTACTGCCTGTAGATCAACGACTCAGTCTGGAGCAATTCAATGAATTCATGGGGAAGTTACTAGCCGAAAGTCCTTACAAGGAGCTAGCTCAGTGTCCGTTGCTTTGCGTCATGCTGTGTTGTTTAGTCAGCGATTACAGGAAGAACTGCCCGAATGGTAAACTACCGTCAACTGTTCCGGGTCTTTACTTTGCCATGATCAACCGTAACCTCTACCGCGCAGCCAGAAAGAAAGCCGAAGCTGCTAGAAAAGACGAAGAACAATGGGACTTGAGTGATCTCGACAGTCGGATCCGCAAAGGTCACGAAAGCTACCTCCAAGACTTCGGTCGTCTTTGCATCAACGGTCTGAAAACTAAAAGCATGAGCTTCAGCTTGTTTGACATAACGGGAAAAAAAGAAGCGGATAAAACTACCGACGTCAAAGTTACTCGACTCATTGAAGCAGGAGTGCTGGTCCAAGACACCAACGAGAGAAATCCTCGTTACCAAGTTCCTCATCGAACCACGGCAGAATTTCTAGCCGCCTACTGTCTCAGNTCAAAGTTACTCGACTCATTGAAGCAGGAGTGCTGGTCCAAGACACCAACGAGAGAAATCCTCGTTACCAAGTTCCTCATCGAACCACGGCAGAATTTCTAGCCGCCTACTGTCTCAGTAGAGAAATCGACCAGAATCTTTGCCAGCAGAACTTACGTGACCTATTTCGGCTAGATGCCAGCTTCGACGAAGTTGCGGCTTCCCTGATAGAAATGGGAAAGACGAGGTGTTTAACCGACGCTTTCGGTGAAATTGAGTTTCCTGGTGACCGGCTTAAAAATATGCCGTTTATGAAAAGTTATTTCACCCAGCATGGTGCCGCTGGTCCTTGGTCGGAATTTGAAGATGCTCTGCCGAACAAGCTACGGATACAAATTAAGTTGGTTAAGGTCACTGTTAGCTCAGCTGAGCCTAGCCTAACTGTACTTCAAGTGTGTTATGGGTTGGGCGAGGAATATCAGGAATATAGTACAACTTTCTTTGTTGAGGAAGGACACGCAATTAGCGAAGTAGCTCGCATTCTGCAGGAGCTGCTCAAGTCTCATTCCTGTCCTGTTCAATTGAGCTTTCGTTGCATTTCAGAAGGTATGTTAAATTAACTATCTGGATTGTAAATACTGCTTGGGCTATTTCTTAATATTTAGATTCTGTACTGGCATTGACCGAGGCCATGCAAGAGGTTCCGGAAGATTGCCGTCTCAAGAGTTTCGATTTCATCCCAAAGGATTCCACTTCTCACTTCTCACTTCTCAGTAAGTACGAGGGAGCGCTATAGAAATTCGATCGCAGACGTGATGTGATGTAATGTGGACGTCTCGAAGGCGATGCAGCAACACTACAACTTTCTCTTTGAATTCTTATTGCAGGGGATGAATGTGATACATCACTACTAGAGGAAGTATTGGCTGCGAAGTGGTCGTCTCACTTACAACACCTGGGCTTTGGGTATAAGAACATTGGCCACGTAATTAGAACTATTAACTAACGAGGTTTTTCTAGGGGCTTGAAGTCTCCCTGTACGTTTAAGCCAATATTAAAACGACTTCGGGAGCCTGGATGCAGTCTCACTTCGCTGCACCTCTCCGAATACGAACTACACATTGAAGACCTGCAGATGATGCTCGCCAGTAAACTAGAAACGCTATCGCTTGAACACGTGCAATTAGACTTTGACGTGAGTAAGAAAATGTTTAAAACTGCACTTCCCCCGAACCTTTTCATCCTCCAGCCGTCAACATTTTCATTATTAATTCAATCACAATTCACCCTTGTTCACACGAAGCCATCCCTTTTTGCTCGTATTACAGGTTACCGAAATCAGCAAGTACGCGGTGAAGGAAAGATGCTCTCTGAAAAGTCTTCGTCTTGAGTTCGTTTTCCTGTCCCTCAAGGGATCGCTTCCATCAGTAGATGAGAACCAAGAACTCCTCCTTGCGTGGAGAAATGTGGCACGGCACCTGGAGGAATTGACCATTGATTTCTGTTGGGTGTTTCCAATCGAATTGTTCAGTTGGTTGAACCTATCCCTACCTAATCTGCGGACTGTCACTATCGGCAAAATCGATGGGTTGACCCAAAACGGTGACAGTCAGTTCTATGCCAACCAGGTGTTGGAGGCCTTAACCCGAAGCAGTGGAGACAGTATTGAAGAGCTGTCATTACTACGCGGCTTTTGGAAAAGTCACGATATACTGGAACTGCATCCGATCCGAGAAGCCCTTCAACGCTGTCCGAGGATGAAGAGCGTCAACCTGGGATATCTTCGCACTAGGTTTACACCAGCGACCTCCATTGGCCCTGGTCCTTCAACTCCATTATCTCCTAGTGATGAGGAAGCTTTGAAAAGCGATAATAACCATTCCGCTTTGTTCAAAATTGTTTTAAGTGTTCCTAAACTTCAAACTTTAACTTCTGAGTATTTTTTTTACAAATCGGAAGAAATAGGTACATTCCATGCTATTGCAGACAAGGCTGAAAAATGGCCGGGAAAAACAAACGATAATTACTGTATTACTTCGTTAACGCTGCATGGCTTATCTTATTGGGGTGCACGTGAAGCCATGCACGTGTTCAGAGAACGAGGACTAAAATATCGCCGTAGGTACGTAACAAAAGATGTATACGAGTTTTGGTTCCCTCCAAGGGTTTCAACGTGTATCATGTTATAAAAGAAATTTCAGTTACAGTTTCAGTATATACAGTTTCAAGGTGTATCATGTTATAAAAGAAATTGTAACCTAGTTTGGTTTCCGAGTTATAAATGGGTTAAAAGAGTTATAAGGGTATAAGTTCGGGTTATAAAGCTAGAACTCCGGTTACAAAGTTATAAAGTTTACTTATTTTTAGTTACTTTCATAAGAACAGCTGATGTTGTCGAAAATTCTGGTTTTCTCCCTTTTCATTTCTTTCTGTACACGTGTACCCACGCTTAAGTTTCCCCCGGTATAAGAGACAACGTTTCGATTCCCAGTCACCAGTCCAGTCAATCCCTCTCTTGCTCTCTTGTTTTCTGTTATGTGCGTCGCCCTTGCTACATTTAATAAAAGTCTTATGACAAAGCGAAACTTATTCTAATAAAATCAAAACACAACGCAGGGCTTAAGTTTCCTTTTACCTGGTCAGTATTTTTGTCAGATGTATAGCTGATCCTATAGTTAAAAATAAATGGTCAGGCCGGACTTGTAGCGTTACTACGCCTTACTTGACTTCAACAATGAAAAATAAAGAAGCGGCATAATAATTTGTGAACGCTCAACCAAGTCCGAGTGTGTTTGGGTTAATTTACATGCTCGATCACAAAAAAAGGACTTTTCCTTCGCGCCGTGATTTTCGGGCTCCGCTGTATACGCCATGGACCAAGCGTCAGCCGCCTAATCCGAACCGCCTCGCGCAGTCCCACTGTCCGCGGTTGCGCGCTAAGCCGAACCGAAACGCAGGTCTCGGCCAGGCCGGACGCCCAGCTACGGCCATCGCTCTATGGCGCGAAGCAGCAGCCACGATGTAGTGAGTCAGGTCAGAGATGGGTCTGATCAATGAGAACCAAGCTGCGAATCCCTTGATATGGTCGCACCGGATTACGCGTCCTGGCAGGGTACACCAGACAGGATGGATCCCCGGGAACGAGGATTGGTGCATTGCTAGTTGAGTTGGTCGGTCTTGGGTGAGTCGGTTTTAGCGAATCAAAGGTTAAGAGCCGCTGTTCCCTGTTCAATTTAACCCCCTTAACTTCACCACTGCTTTTTAGACAAAAGTAGTTCAATAAGTCCACCTTTTGCCGAACTTCCTTCCTATCTCTGACAGACTTGATGCCCTGTCAGAATGGGCAGTGGCAATAAAAACAGTCCGGCCAAGAAAGCGGTGCAAGTTCTGTTCAACATCAGTATTCGAATTCCAAAGGTGGAATGATAATCCAAAAATTGATTAGTTTTAATGATCCAAAATCCAAAAATGTTTGGAGAGGCATTTGAAGCGAAACGGCAGAATTTCGCTAGTTCGATTTTCCCAAGTTTTATGCGTACGCCCGATGTTTATGTGTATTTCCTTGTTAAATGTTAAAGAGGAGTTAAAAATGTTATAAAGGGGACCAAAAGAAGTGTTCTGGCTGAAGAACCCTATGTCAATTATGCATATTAACTTTCCCCCAAAATTCAAATCTTGCCCGAGCCATTCAATTTCTTCCATCGATGCTCAATTTCTTAAACAATTGAAGAACGATTCGCTTGAAGCCTAATTTGCCTTGCACTTCCTACACGAATCCTATTATGGTCACCTCTTTCTGTATGCCCAAACCGGAAAGACTAGGCGAAGAACTTGAGATCTTCGTAAACCAAACAAAATAAATAAATTCAAGCACACTTGCGAACGTGGTGGAACAAGTATGACCAAGAATAACTCCAGCAGCATCTAGTCTGGATTTGTTCAGCTAAAACGAACGAAATTGTCGGTTTGAAACGCAACAAACGTCTACCCGCCAAAACACGTACGAAACGCTCGAAATGGACCCTGCACTCGAAACACGGCCAAATTCCATTCCATGAAGCTAATTTTTGCTTACGCATCAACAAGAACTTTGTGCGTAACTACAAGTAGAGCAAAATATAAAAATTTAGCCTGATCCCTTCAAAAGTTCTTCTGTTGAACGGCTCTTGTTGACAATAAAACGGCCGTTCTGCAGGTCGCCGTTCAACTGGCTGAGTTGAACGAGCGTTGACAATAAAACGCCCGTCAAGCTTCGGCGCGTGCTTAGGGATAGTCCCGAGTTCTACTATGCACCTCGGACGCAGTAGGACGGAAGGCGGTTTTCGAACTGCGCGCCAAGCCATCCAGTTGAGCTGTTCACGCTAAAACGACCGTTCAGCTGAACCCCGTCCACGCGAAAATGCCAGTTGAGCAAACTGGTCAACGCAGTTATAGCGTTTTCAACTGGGAACTTTGGTGCAACTCTTTTTGCACTGAGTGCCACAAATTCACTGTTGCAACACACCATTTTGGGGCACAGCACACAATTCTGTGGCATTCAGTGCAAAAAGTGCTGCACCAGGGTTCCCAATGGAAAACGCTATAAGATTAAACTTTGAAACTTAATATTTGTTAAAAACCAATACGGATATAGAACTGACCATGAAGATAAACGATGATCATGATAGCGACCGGTTAATTACCACATAGGAACACAATTACTCTATTCACTCTGCACAAAAAAGTGGCCGGCGTCGCTTACGTACAAGTTGCGACTTGCACCGTCGTCCGTTGGGAGAACTTGGCGCCAAACATGGAGTCCCTCCCCTTCCATTTGAAGGCGTTGAATGCTAATCGCGAAATTACAGAAAGCGAATGATGCAGTAAAGCGTGTACCTTAGCTCGGTATAAGCGGTTAGCATGGGGAAACTCGGAACACTTTTTTGAGAAAACCAGTGCATTTCATGAAAAAGTTCTTTTACAAGGCTCTTGAGTTTGCTAACAGGTAGGTAACAGGTAGTTTTTTCCAATGAGTAGTTAATTAACAATATGCAAATTAATTTTGCAACTATGAGAAATACGTTACCTAAAGATCTGTTCTTCGGTTGTGCACTAGCTGCTAACGAAAGAAATTTTTTGCTTTAGACAGTTTTCAAATCTGACAAGCCGGTTTCGAGAAATCTTGTTCCAAAAGCACACAGTTTAGTTGGCAAATAGTGCTGCCTGTTCTTGGCCACGGCGGGAGAGAAAAACTTTACAATCTGGGCGCGAAATAGGAAAGACAGCGAGAAGACAAAAAAAGTTGAGGCTTGCTATGCCCGTTGCCAGGGGCTTGCCTATGGCATTTCCTGAGTATTCTTTTCCAAAAGGAAATATATTTTCCAGCAAAGGAGCTCGGGTACTGTGAGTTCAGACAGCCAGCGGCTTAGCCCCGCCTACATTCAGGTGTGGCTTAGGATCAAAACAATAGCAATTACAGACAAACTGTGTAAGAAATCAACGACAACGTACTTAGATAAGCATAACCGCAATTATGAGTCAACAATAGTGCTCCAAATAAGTTACAACAAACGAAGACTCTACGTTCCGTCAGTGTTGGGAATTATAGTGCTTATTGCTGTTCTTGTACGTTGCCGAAACTGAAGCTATTGGTACCACTCCACCGCTTGGCGGCGCTGATTATTAAACAGAACATAATTCAAAACAGAACAAGTAAAACTCATCATAATGAAAAATACAGAAGAATTTAAAACACAATAAGTAAAAGAATTTCTTGTACCATGGTAGAAGAAAAAAATTTGCCCATGGAGAGAATCGAACCCCCTCCCCTAGAACTGAAGCACGTGTCTTTGCCCACTCCACCACTCCATCTATATAGTATGTGTACACACGAACATTAAGAGCAAAAAACCGAACAAAAACTGCTTAACATTTGGAGTTAACTCGCAGCGCCACCGCACCTCCGGTGGTACCAATAGTAATACTATAAAACTTTCATTGTTCCCAAAATGTCAACAGCGTTTTAATTTCGCGTTACTTTCTTTGACACTAGATAGCCATGCCAAAATAGAAACAGCTGATTTTGGACAGTGCCGCCTTATATGGTTGTTGTTCTACACCTGATTCTGGTAAAAATCTTGCATAGACTGTTGAAAACTAAAGGATTCTAATGTTAGCCCTCCAATCTTGCTACGGCTTAAGTTGCTTGCCTATCGGTCTATGACTAACGGCTATATTAACTTTCATTAAACTCCACAAAATCATATAGCCAAGTGAGTACATATTAAAGTAAAGTAGATATAATTGATATGTTTCGTTATAGGGTCAGCGCCTAATATGGAAAAAGTTGACAGCGTCGAGACCGTAAACGCAAATGCAAATGCAATGCCCGTAATTGGGGATGATGAAGATATGACATATTACCAAGACATTATCCGGTACCTGGAAGACAGCAAGTTTCCTGACTCGGCCCCAGAAGTTAATAGAAAGCAGATCCAAAAGCGCGCGTCGAAGCATTTGGTAAGAAATTTCTTTTCTAGAAACCCTTTGAACTTTGTGGAATGCAACGAAGCTAAGATATTATTAATTAAACATTTCTTTCTTGACGCTGTACAGTTGCTTGATGGCGTTTTGTACTTCAAAAAGCGGAAACATAATCTTCGAGTGATTGTCGATAAAGAGGAACGGATTAAACTCCTGCAGTCTTTGCACGTCGACAAAAGAACTGGTGCGTTACAATAATCTTCCCCTGGTAGTTCTTACCCTATTAAATTTTATTTGTTTAGGCGCGCATTTTGGTCTCAGAAAGGTCCATGACGCATTGGTTCAGAACTACTATTGGCGCACGTGCTACACGGATGCAAGCAATATCGTTAAGCAATGCTCGGAATGCCTAGAATCCATGTCGCTAACCCTTAACCTCCCCTCACGGGAAGAGCTTGCCTTGGAATTAGCTCCAAATCAAGTTCAGCCACTTTCGGCTTGGAAGCGACTGGAGTTACGAGTTCACGGACCCTATACACCCACCACTTCGACTCATACTCACATAATTAGCCTACTGGACCCATCTTCTTCTTGGATAGCGGCAGCAGCTGCACACGCTGACAACCTTCCCGAGCACATTGCGCGTTTTATGCTCCGAACGTTCTGTGATTTTGGCCCGGCGCCATGCCACTTTATTGGGAATGACTCGCAACTGTACCAACAGGTGCAAGCCCAGTAAGCCTGTTGTTCCTCCTAAAAAAAAACAAAAATAAAATAAAAATTGGGTTTGGTAGATTACTAATGAGCTTGTCTTGTGTCTCGCAGGTTAGATGGTAAGATGCTGGGAACCCTGTCTTGTCATCAACTGCTACGTCAAGGAAACCCTGGTGGTCCCACCTGTAAATGGATGGCCCAGTTGGAAGAGCTAATTTTGGTCAGTCCCACGGATTGGGATGACCAGTTACCCCAGTTTTTGTGGCAGGTAAATGA
>JAGJRO010000763.1:0-14528 GCA_022832285.1 Lepidurus apus apus | reverse complement strand
ATTCTTGATTTCAGTGACCGAGAAGATCGAGATAGCTAAACAGATTGTTTCAGCTCCTTCAGACTTGGGCGAAGATTTCGAACTTACGTACGGCAACAGTTTCAACTGGGAACACCTCTTAAGCCCCGCACCTTTCGTTATCAATATATTAGGGCACCTAATGGCTGTAGCGGCCTGCATCTCCGACTTTTCTCTCGACGAGGTCCAACGAAAAGGTGGCTACAAGTTCATAAAGTACCCTATAAGTTTCAGGGCGAGTCTCATCCAAATCAGCAACTCTGGCTACCAAGCCTTTATGCTCGCCCATACCAACATGGACCAGATCCGCCTTATCACGCAACCTATTCCTTCGACCATGGAAAATGTGAAAAAGATCCTCGAGTCCAAGAACGAGAAACTTATTGACAAAATACTCCCCATCCAACTCATGAAGATCACAGAGGCCGTGAAGCTGAGCGCCACCCGCTCCAGGGAAGTCGTTGAAATTTTTGACCAAGTAAATAAACTCATGGGAGAGGTGCTAACTGCCGTCAAGGATATCAAAGGTTTGAAAGAAAAACAGCTAGACGATACCCGTAAGGAGCAAGAAGTGTTGGAGGTGGTAGTTACCAAAATTACTACCATGTTGGAAGAAAGTAAGAAGGATAAAGAGCTTCTAGAGAAAACGGTGAAGGAAGCACAGAACGATGTTCACGAAGCCATTCGCAACAGGCCCTCCATTCGCAATAAGCTCGCCAGCAAGAACTTTTTCTATGCAATATTAAATTTTCTCTTCTGTGTTTCAATCAAATATTTGCTAAAGTTTTTCTTGGTTTATACTAACCGGCGCTTGTTGCCTTCCGCTGACGTTCCCGATAAGGTCAACCTCGATGAGGAAGGCTTGCGTAAGAACTTAATGAACGTCCTGATGATCATTGATATTGCCACGAAACTAGACAAGTTCGCAGCGATGGATTTCAAGAACACGGACTCCTCTAAAAAGTCGGAGTTCAGCGTCGCGAAATACATCAGCATGCTGGAAACGATTGCCAAAGAGGCGCTCGGTTGTGAGATGGTTGAGAAGATCTGCCAAGCAGGAATAGACGCCATGAAGACTTTGGAAGGGTTGTTGTCGTCTGGGAGTTTCGATGATACCAAAGAGGTCAGAGGGAAGATCCAGGATTTTTCTAAACAGGCTGCAAAACTCCAACAAACTGTTAATTCGATGAGTAATCCCGATTCAGGAATAAAACCGTCTATGTCGAATGATCTGCAGAGTTCCGGTCGAGTGTCCGAATTCACGGTCGCGATGGCGAAACGCAAAGTGGAATTCCTCCAAGAGAACTTAAATATGGCCCTCAAGAATGCTGAAAAAGCCCAGACCCAGTTGCAGAGTATGATATTTAGCGAAAAGAGCTATGGAGAAGCTATCAAACTCTTAAAAGACGGGTTGGCCAACATGAGCAAGCAGAAAGAAAAATGGTTCGGCCTAGAACGCTTCTTCAATAAGATGTCAGACATCGTTCAATATTCCATGAACAAGAATTTGTTAGAATTCCGCAAGTCCGTCCATAAAACCAGTACTGACCTGGACTTGCTGAATTGCCACCAAAACTTAGAAATCCTCCGAAACTCGGCGATTAATGCAACTCAAGCATCGTCCTTTATCCACGGCATGGCTGACATGTTCACGAAGGTATCGGCCAAGTACATCATGCCGAACATGGCCAAATTGAATCAGTTGATCGCCTTTGACGCCGAAACAGCCGGCATGAGCATCGACCAGAAACGTGAAGAGTTAAGACAATCGTGTGCTCGCGACTCGAATGAGATAGACATGTTAATCGTGGCCGAGAAGAACGCTCTCATTATCCGAATAAAAGATCGGATGGAAATCGTCCGCAACCCGTACGCTTCATTGCAGCTAACGAACTCGGGGAATCTAGAGCCGGAAAATTAAATTGTTAACGCAGTAACCTTGCTGACAAACCCCGAACTCTACGCAACCCTGTCAATGTTTGTAAAATCAGCATCCGGAATATTGAAAAAAAAAGTTATATAGGGGATAATGTCGTTGAAATATAACCATCAACTTTACTGATACCTTAGTTCAGAATCTTCAAAAACGTTCGAAATTGACAAAAACTCTGAACTGTAAAAGTCGTTTTTATAAGACTTTTGGCATTGGTTTCTTGCAAATCGGCCTTCAAATCTTCAATAATCTAGAATCAAAACAAACGCAAATTTGTTGGAATTTTGATTGTACCACGGAAGCTGTGGTAACACCAGTAATTTAGAGGAACTTATTTTAAGATGTTTTCTTAATTGCTTTACGCAAATTGGCTCTTGTTTAAACGAATTTAATAATATTTGCTACATGCTTAACGTAACTTTCAATGAATTTAAGTAATACAAATGCTAACTTGATTGCCTGAAACGTTATACTTTCCCAAGATATTCCACTGTAGGCCTGATTTCAAAATCCAGACTATAACAACGTTTAGTTCCGGGCCTGAACTTATGAAACGTGGCATTGTACTGGTAGTCGACACATACATTCGTACGCGCATTCATATGACGCTTAGTTTCTTGGATAATATATCTTTCGTCTCTTTGTCAAATAAATTCTGCGTTCCCCCCTTTTTGTAACTTTTTAGTGACAAATACAGAAAAAACAATCATCAGTTTACAGTTTAGTTCTGATGCTTTTTCATTTATTAGAATTTTTTTTTTTTATATTTATACTACCAGCGTGAGCGTTTGCTCTTTGCTGGCTTAAAGTTCTAAGTACTTACATATTTTGGTATAGGACTTATTACATTATATTATTAGAATGGTTTATAAGCTATTTCGATACCGCGAACTACTAAAAAAATCCCAACAGTGCAAGGAAACTGCCGCCTTCAATATCTGAGAAGCCCAAGTAAAGGGTTTCAGTTTTATTTCGTTTATTTTATTTCAGTTTTTATCACACAAGTGTCTAATAGAAAATCCGACCATATAGACCGGAAGGCGTGCAATTCTATACATACCTATAGGGGTAGGCTTCAGAAGCGCTGTGATAGTTGTGTTTTGTGTATAGACTTTTATAATCAGTTATGTATCGACTTAACGATCAGAATTCTATACAGACGAAAATAAGTTAATATTTTGAAATAATTTATATCTCAGATAAGCTATTCTTTAAAGATTTTATAGTTTAAGTTACTTTGGGTTCATTTGGCAAACAAATTGTAGACAATAAACTGCAATTGTACTTAAAATGAACTTAACATTCTGTTATTATCAAGATATGATATGATATCATGATTTCTCCAACTGAAGAAATCGTGGACGTCACTATAAAGGTCAGTAGCCATTACTTCGTGATACGTATTACTCATACGTATATTTGTACTCTCCCTTATTTTGAAGACATACTTTTAATTTAAGCAAAAACAAATATTTTGTAAATGGTTTTTCACATTTGTAAGCTAGCGTTGGCAACACGATAGGAGNACTCATACGTATATTTGTACTCTCCCTTATTTTGAAGACATACTTTTAATTTAAGCAAAAACAAATATTTTGTAAATGGTTTTTCACATTTGTAAGCTAGCGTTGGCAACACGATAGGAGTCAATTCTGCAAAAAAATTAAGGTCCGTTTCTACTTAGCGAAAAGCGTTCAATGATGTACAAGACGACAGGTCTAACTGTCGAATAAGCTGGGCAAGTGGATGTCCGAAGGCGTGAACAGGAACGGAAGTTTCTTGTCAATAGATGGCTGCAGTGCAGTGAAACAGTTGAAGATTGCCTTTGAAAATTAAAAAACACCAACAAACCTGTAAACTCCTATTAACCAGGTTTTGAAAAGAAAATGAGAAAGTACATTATTAGACACGCATCACAACCTGAAGTAATACAGGGAAACTAAATAAATACACAGGAAACTTTTAAACAAGTGTAATACTTCAAACACAAATCTCAGTGACGAATCCCGTCACTTAAACAAAACGGTCGCCTACAGCCTGCAAAATAAACAAACACAATAACACAAAACGACACAAAGACAAATCAGCAAACTAAACAATGCTAAGAAAGAACTACAAAAATACGAAATAAGGAAATAATGAAAAGGACTTACGATAGTAAACAAACAACGAACCCAACTAATACACCAGAACACGATATTGTTAGAAAAAAAAGAAAACTTACCGACAAAAAGAAGAAGAAACTTCACTCGCACAGAACTTGAAAACAACAAAAACGCAAGCACAACGACGCTACAAGCAGCGTTTCCACACCAACACACTAGACGAAGATGTGCCAAAACTGAAGAATTTTGGCACGCAGAGCCAACTGCGACTTTCCACGGCGTAAGTAACGGCACCAGGAATGTTAGCTCAGTTATCCACTGAACCGTGTTACTGATTCTGCCTCTAGCGAAACTGCCTTATCTTCCTCCCCCATCCCCACCCCTCAATCCTACAGGCCTTACGGGCACCTCCCGAGGCAAGCTGACACCCGAGGTTTGACTCCTCAGACGATACTATAAGCTGGGCAGTCCCTGAAGGGACTTGCCCAGCTAATAAACGCGTTTTAGCTTAAAAGCATGCATGGGATTAAAGCGGGTAACCCAAGCCCCTCCCCTAGTGGGCGGAGTCATAAGACACGGATCATGGGCGTGCTAATGACTTTTTCGTATTTAAAAGTTTGTGGATATTTTCCAAATCTTGGGCTGGAGCAAGAATAGCTAATTGATTGTCTTTGTTCTGGTTCAGAAAGATTAGCAAATCTTTCAAGGAAATAATAATGGAATTGAATAACATGGTGACGCGGTTGCTTTTGTACAAAACGTCAACTTTGCCATAGAAATTTTGCAAGAACGCAGCCGAAGTCTTCAACTTCTCCTCGAATTGCAAAATTAAGAATCTTTCGCGTTTCAATCTACCCAAAGCAGCTTCGGACTCTTTTTGCTGCGCAGACGCGTTACGGTCAGCGTTTTCAGTGGAGGCAATATTAATGTTAGGTTCACTTAAACGGGATTCATCCCGGTTCTTGGATTGTTCATGACTCTGCATATTGTCTTGGAGTTTATTGACGTTGTCTTGCTTATCACGTAAATCCTGGTCACTGATGAAAAGCCGTCCTACAAAAATCCTAGGTTAACTTTCCCGTATTACCAAATAATGCATACATTATATAAATTATTACCAATGGGAAGAGACCAAAAGAAAAGGAATGGCATTGATGTATTTTGAAGTTCTTGTATTGCTTCTAAACCGCGGCGTTCCAATTCCTTTTGCTCAGCAGCCAATAGCCTGTCGGTATGATCGATGCTCTCTTGCAGTGAAGAGGCTTTTCTTTTAAATGAAGTTTTCGTCTGACTCAAACTCGCAATATTGTTGCGATGGCCCACGATTTTGCCTTCTATTTTACCCACTTCTACCGTTTGCTGGCAGATTAATTGCTCGTAGTCTTTGACGTATTTCTGTGAAACGCCCAGGACTTGAGTTAAAGTGGAATGGGTCGCTTGAATTGCTTTTTGAATGGCTGGATTTTTAAAGTAGCCGTCGTTGATTGGACTGTCGTCACCGTATTTACTACTTTCAGAGACAGTAACTTGAATTAATGTTTGCAATTTTCCTAATGTTAGCGAAAGGAGCGGTCTGATGTCATCGAGGAATTTCTGAAACACCGGACTCGTTGTTTCCACTAATAAAATTTAAATAATTCTACATTAACGATAAATTTTAATAAAGGATTATTTTGTACCTTTGTTTAGGTCGCGTCTCTGGGTCGAAGGGTTAGGTCGAAGCTCTCCGATGTACTCGATATTCACCATGTTCATACGATCTCCGAGATGGATAATCAAAACTTCGCCTCCATCGCGTCGCGTGCACATGACACCAGTAACACCATCCGGTTCGGATATAAACTCAAACCGGCTGTTTGGCATAATCTAATCCAGTTTAGCCATGATGTACGTACAGTACCTTTAAAAAAACGACCCCAACAAAGCGTACCGTCCTAATGGCCCGCAACTGTGCGTCTGGGAACAGCACTACGGACACAACGGACGGCTATTCGCACTTCGCAGCACTGTTTCCAGATGCGCAGTTGCGGGCCATTAGGACAGTACGGTTTGTTGGGGTCGTTTTTTTTTAAAGGTAGTGTACTACACTGTCCAAAAAAATTAGTATAGGGAAACCACAGTGGCTTAATCCCTACCCATGGAATTAATTAAAGAATGGTCATTTTGAACCGGTTTGTCTAAAACCAAACCAAAACTTACAGAAAGAGGAATCCGTTTTTACCCTGAGCTGGAGGACAGAGAAAATACTCATACAGAAATACATTAGGATTATACTTTTCTTAGTTTCGGTTCGGAGCAATCTTTAATTAATCCCATGGGTAAGGATTAGACCATTGTGGTTTTCCTATACTCGTTTTTTTTTGACAGTATAGTACTTATTGGCGTATTTGGCATATGCCCTATAGTCTTCTCTGTTGGAAGACAAGACACGATCTCCAGAAAACCAAACACGAAAAACCAAACTGAAGTTCATAGTTTGCTTTACCAGGCTGAAATCTGTTTGTTTTTTTTTTTTAAAAAAAAGACGGAAATATCTATCGAGATTATAAATACCCAAGCATTATTGACCGTATCCTGACCTGAAACTCTCCACAATTTCTAACATTTTTTGAAACAAGAAACCTTTTTCTCTTGCAGACATGAAAACAGGAAAAGGAGACATTCAAAAACAATTGGTTACATTCTTTGAATCAAACAAAGGCATAATTTTGACTGAAATACAAAAAATGGAGTTTAATTTAACGCAACTCGAAAATAACAGTGAAAAATAGAGAAAAATTACCGTTGAATTGCGCTGATACGCTTCTATTTGCTGGAATTTTTTCACCGGTATTTCGGTGTAGGGAACTACTTATACTATTATTCCAAACTGTGCAGGAAAAACCCCTTCAATGGCCTACGTGCCCAACTGAAGTGTTTCAGTTTAATTTTTGCTCGGAGATAACAGTGCTGGTGATAACTCTTCACCGATATTTCGGTAACAGTTAGATAACAGTGACTGTTTGGGACGGCAGAAGAATATTCTAGACTGTCATTCCACGTCATCCCACGTTCGCTTCACGCGTGTGGTCGCTCCAAACCCTTCTATTTACACACAGCGGACTTGGTCTCTAATAGTTCGCAGAAGCTAGGGGGTTTTCGGTGAGCGTGTATGTTGTTTGACTGGGTGCTCGTGTGCAATGGCAAAGCAAAAGGGTTATATATCCTCCACGAGCTCGGCGAGCTGCTGGTTCCCTTCCTCTCTTTACCCTTTCCCCCTCCTTATATTAACTAGGGGTGTTGGGGTGCCGGAAGTATGCGTGTAAATATCAATTAGCGAGACCTTGTTTTACGAGTCATTTTCACGAACACACTCTTTTTGTCTCCTTAGCATATGTTTTGCTTTCTCACTTTTGAAACCGTTTCAAGCGAGCAGATTTCTTACCATTGGACACGTTTCGAAACCTGTCATATTTAGCACGGCCCTTTATCTGACTTTTTCCAGAATGTTCCTTTTTTACCTTGTGTTTGTAATGTTGTACTGGCGTACTACGCTTTTCCACAATAAAAAGTGGCACTGGACTGGGAGTCGATACATACATTCGGGCACGCATTCAAGTGACAAATAGTCTCGTGAGCTAATATACCTTTCGTCTCTTCGTTAAATAAATCCTTCGTTCCCCATTTTTCGTAAATTTTCAGTGACAAATACAGAGAAACGATCATTAGGCAGCTCTGATGCTTTTTCCATTTATTAGAATTGCTTAAAGCTATTTCGATACCGCGAACCACTTAAAAAATCCGAACAGTGCTGGGAAACTACCCCATTCAATATCTGAGAAGCCCAATTAAAGGTTTCAGTTTTATTTCATTTACTTTATTTCAGTTTTATTACATAAGTGTGATTTACCAACCTTCTTCCAAATACACTTTCTGACTGTCTGCTTCTCCAAAAACCACCACCAGAAAAGAGAACAAAAAGGATCAACCCCCCAACTCAAAACTTTTCCATCGCCGTCACAACACAAAAATGTGACGTACCTACGTGCACATAACATGTGCATGTGTGACACATGTACATATATTAAAACTGTAAGGCCATATCAAAGGCATAGATTTAGATTTTTAGGGAACCCATTCCACGTAGGAAGAAATTTTTTTTGGTTAATAGTTTTCAGGTGGACAAGACACCTTTGACAGAAAACACTTAACATGACTCTACTAACAACAGTAACTAATCCTCGTCACATAGTCATAACTATGCTAGGCCGGGGTGTTGATTTTTTTTTGGCAAATCAACTTATGATTCAAATTCTCCCAATCATTAGTTTGACACTCTTTGGAGCAGTAGTCAGTCTTGCAACGCTTGCAAGAAAACCTGGCGTTCTTTTCGCCGCAATACCGGCAACGGCGCACACTGGGGTCTTCTTCGTGGAATATGAGCGATTTAGGATCGTCAACGCGAATTTGAGGTCTTTGATCGCTTGGGTTAATAATATTCAAATAAGGTTGCAGAATGGAAACTTTGGCGCCGAACTTGATCCTACGATCGCCTTCTACATTGTAAAATAATCCTCGCATGACATCTCCTCTAGTGTCTTCTACAACACAAACAACATAAAATGCTAAGGGTGCTGCCGGGTCGTCAATAATAGTAACGTCAATTTTGTGACTTTCGTACACTTTATCCACCATAGGATTCATTTCCGATATCGTGATCGATTTTAAGACACTGGAAGCACAAGAAGGAGCACGTTGCACGTAACGCTGGGGAACAGCAGTTACCTTAGCTGGATCCGCTGCTCTGTTAGCGAAACGGAATCCTCGATACATAAGTATAGTCTGCACTCGAACTGGATCCGTCAGTCTATCTAACTTGCTCATGGGGCTATACACGGATTTCAATGAAAAACTTATTTTTTCTTCGACATCTTTCGCCGCCATTTTAAAGTACGCACTAATAAAGCTTTTCGTGTCGGACAGTTCTTCGTAAGGAAGGAAACAAGGCAGTAATTGCTTCTCACTCTCCAATCCTTTTTCATAGTAGGTTCTTACTGCTTCGTCAATTGGACGGATGTTTTTCTTTAAACTTACTTCCAGAATGATTTGAGCCATGGCGTAGTACGCTAGTGGGACAAATCGATGATCTGCAGGAGCATGTTTAAGAAATACCTCATAGCAATCTATGACGTTCTTCATATCTGCATTTTTTTCATGGTTTTTGGAAAAAAGGCATTGTTTGTCGAAAAAGCTTTCCAGACCATAAGTTCAAAGTTCTCTGGAAACAAACCCAAACCCTTTTGCGCTTGTTTTAAGCCTTCATGGTACAGATCGAGATCGTCATGCGTGGTGACTAAAACCTCGTAGAAAAACGGAACTTCCAGGTATTTACGTATGCACTTTTCTAGGAACTTGACGTTTTCTTCATAAGAACCTCCTTGTAATCTTGCGTAGCATATTCTCGCGTAACAATCCATTTCGCAAATTTGATCCTTCATTTCGGATAGTTTTTTCTTCACAATTTCCGATAGTAAAGCTCGATGTCCACCCTCCACAAAACGGAAAACGTATGCCGCTGTTTGTAAGCAAAGGGACGTTTGTGTAATTATAGAATCACCAATTGTAGCGTTCGGGGATTTTTCATATATATATAGCCCACTTAGTGCTAACTTATAATGTCCAATTGCTTTGAGGACCTGTTGAGCATAGACTCTACCTTGCGAAGCGTATTCTTCTATTACGTTATAGTTGTTAGTGTCGTACTTATAAAAGTCATCGTTAACTATTGGAGACACGGCAATATTTCGCCAACGATCACTGAAGTACAATAATCTCTCCATTCTATCTTCCCCAGACAAGTTGCTCGAAGGAAGATAATTTTCCTTCTCCCATTCTTCCACATCGGCTATGTCCCAAATGGTTTTTTCTTCTTGTGCTTTGCATTCGGCCTCGAATTGTTGTTGGGTTAACGTTGCTTGGATTTCCTCCGCTTCAACAGCAACCATTTCCGAGCTTGTCCAACGTCTGGAGTATTCAGATAATGTACAGCTAAAGCAAGCATTGCACGTGCATTTTTGAGTTGAGCCGCCAGTTTCCAGTATTGTACAGCTTTTACTGGATGTATTTCAGGAACTCCCCTCCCGATGTCATACATGACAGCGAGGTTGTAGGCAGACGGACCGAACCCCAGGCCAGCCGCGCGCTTGTACCACCAGAAAGCCTGTAAAGAAGAAGTTTTAATTTAGTAGGTAATTATTTCACATCATCTTTCACATCGCGAAGCATATGCTAAATGCTATATGAGAGCTACTCTTAGTTTTTTCCCTAACTTGGTTAAATAATGCATTATGTGCACAAAATATTGTTACTGGAACGTTATATATTCATTGCTATAGAAAGGAATTTGTTATTACGTTATGGTGGCATAGCTCGACACCCACACCTTCATAGTACATCATTGCAATACAATGCATAGCAGGAAGGACGCCCTCGTTTACCCGATCATTGGGTAAGAAACGCGGCATCTCAGCGGCTTGGTTGAACAGTTGGAACGCCTTTCGATGATCCTTCTTAACCCCTAGCCCCTTTTTGGTTAAGCGTGCCAATACGTAGATTCCTCGAGCAATTCCTTCGTTCGCAACTCTAGAAAAGTATTTCGCTGCCAGTTCAAAATCTACGACGACATCTATTCCAAAGCGATGCCAAGTGTCTTCTACCACATCGGCGAAAGCATTTCCTCTCTTCTTCAGATAGCCTAAAAATTCATCTTGTAACTCTTTAGTAATCTTTTCCTTCTGATGTTGGGTGATCTGTTCTATCATCAAGTCAATGCTCAGCGGATGCGTATCCAAAGTATCCATATTTTTTATATATTGTTGCTCACTCATACGTTCCCGTTTTCGACTTTGACCAAGTTCCTGACGACAGTCGTCTCTTCGTGTCCGTACAATCTCCAGACATGGATCCAAACTCAGAGCTTCGTCATAGGCTTTAATAGCCTTTTCGTACTTCTCCAACAGCTTGTATGCATCACCTAAATGCAAATGAACTTCAGTCCATACGGGTTGCAAACGCGCGGCTTCTATCGCGTCCTTCTTGGCACGCTTTGCGAAATCCTTCCGTTCGTGATAGCGCTCCTCTTTCGCCATCTGGAGGAAGGCAGCAGAACGATAGCAGAACAGAACGCCCTGCTCGGCTTCTTTCAGCGAGTCAACCTTGAGAGCGTTACCAAATTTCTCAATAGCTTGCGCATAATCTGCGATCCTGAACGCTGCGCTGCCTCCTTCTATTAGTTTGTTTGCTTCGGTGTTCGAAACGCGCGGTGAAAAAAGGGAAGAGGAATCGGAAGTACGGAACTTGATTTTCTCCTCAATCTCGTCAATTTCGGCGGTATGGACATTTAGGAACGACAGAAGGCCAATCAGTTTTTGCCGGTTCTCTTCAAATTCTTCTTGAGGGATCACCTTGGAAGGGTGATGGGATAAATGGTTTCTTATCTGTACTGCGGCTTCCATCCGCTCTTTTTCTTCTTCCGAAACCCATTCGCTGTTTAACGCACGTAAGATATGGGAAACGGCGGTCAGATCCCAATTCTCTATGTCTCCTTGGTCGATTTTATTTCGTACAGAACCGCTGGCACTTTTGTACTGCTTCTTTCCAATAGCATCCTTAAGGGATTCTACCGACTCTGGTGAGCCGTCCCATTCCTTGTCAAGCATCTTCTTCGATTTCTCCAGTAACAATTTCCGAAGCTCTGGTGTTACGTAATCCAACAAAAGGTCAACTTAAGCCAATTTAAGATCTCACCCAACCGTTCTTCCATTTTTCCGATTCTTAAATCAAAACTGATAGTTGTCGTGTATTAATAAGCTTATAGCAGCTTAGCACTCACTAAATAAACAACAATGAACTTAAGCATCACAGCAGTTACTAAACAAGCAACTTCCAAAAAAGCTCCAGGGTAAAAGTACAAAGGTTATACTGTTGTCAAAGCATTCACTTTTAAAAAATTTGGGATAAGACATAGATAAAAGTGAGATAAAATCAGATGTTATTTACTTATGACGTTAAGCTAGCATGACCGTTTCAGAAAGCAAACCATTTGTGGGGCAAAATAGCCGAAAGGCCATGCGCCTTTACCTATGAGCGCATTGAAAATCGATTGCTGAGATCATAGGGACGGCACCATTATCTTTTTATTGAATGCTTTAAACAAGTCTGAAGGTGCTTGGTTAATTTACAAGCTCAATTATAAAAACTGAGTTTTTCTTCGGCCCTTAACTTGTGGGCTCCGTTGTACTGTACGCAATACAGAATCACTACCCGCAAAGGCGGAACCGCCTCGTGCGGTCCCATTGCGCCGAGATAGGCTCTCGGGTGAGAAGCCTTCTTTAATGAAGGGGAATCCGTGCTCCCAATCATCTGCAGGAGAACAAAAAAGTTGCGACTCTGAACAAATATTCCAGTAATCAAGGTAGTAATCAAAGCAGTTGCTCCGTATAAAATAAAAGCAATGGCAAAGTTCGCCAAAAGTTGCGCAGGATAACAAAAATGGGTTCTACCTCAATGTCAATTGAATTACGGAGCTCATTATTATAGTGTGAGTGGATTATACGAAATAAACTTATGTGTGATGGCAGTATTATACCAGTTGTCCATATACATGTAGCAGGACAAATCATAGGAGAGCCAATGGCAAATGAAAATCATCGCGAGAAGACGAGAATGGGATTTGGGTAGGATGGAACTTAACCGATTGCATCTTGGCAATCGGTAAAGCTTCATATATAAGTCTATAAATTCCTCGTATAAATCTTTGATTAAAACCTTATTCTTTTGATTCTGATTCAATTGTTCTGTCATCGAGTCAGTGCTCAGAAAACGAACGTGAGATTACCTCAAAAGCTCGAGACAGTAATGTAGGTATTAGACTTTAAAATTACTTGACATTTCAATTTTTAAAGTTTTGCCCTAATTAATTTCAAAAATGATTTAAAAAAGACTGAATAAACAGTACATAAAAGATTTCCTTCAAAACTCTGTCAGTAACGTGGGCAATACCCATTAGCATTACTTGAATTGTAATTTTGTAAATTTCTGCAGTAAATATTTTGGAAAATACTAAATTGTCAACCTTCACGAAAGAAAACAAAATTTGTTACGTGCTTAAAACAGCACATGGCGAATACGGAAACTGTCGTGCCCTAAGTTACTTTATTTAGCGTATTTTCTTTTCAAAAAATTTAATGCAAATTAAGTACATGGTCATAAATTTGAGTTGGTTATCGTGAGTGCTGTTGAATGCAAAGAAGCATGCGCAGAAGTAATGAGCGTTCGTATAGCATGTCTCGCCATCTAGCGGCAGGTTCGGTGTTGCAACCTACAGTAGATGGGTTGCAATGGTTGCAACAAATAAGGAGCAGGAATTTTGTGATTTTTCAATTCATTTAGAAAACAGTCAATCTTTTAACAATGTTCAGTCAATGTTCCTAAAATCTTCTATTTGGTTAGCAAAAGAAAACGATACTGCCAACACGGAAAGGCGCAGGCAAATTAGCAAAACACATCAGTTAGCAACAGTCAAACACAGTTAGCATGTTAGCAAAACACATATTTTAAAACAGTTATATGTAAGGGGAGTCAATAAGCTTAAAAATAATGGAACATTAAACACAAAAATACATAAAAATGAAAAAAGAAACAAAACGAGCAGAGGAGCATCAGAGCATCTTTCGGACGAACCTGGTCAGGAGCGGCTTGTACCAAATGAACGGCTATAAAGAATAAGTTTTAATTTCGTAGCTAATTATTTCTCGTCATCTTTCAAATCGTGAAGCATATGCTGAGTAGTCTTAGTTATACTCTTAGTTTTTTCCCTAACTTGGATAAAGAATTCATTATACGCACACAAAATTGTGTGCAAAAATTTACGGACAGCAGAGGCAAACTAGTAGCTCCTAAGGGCCCCAACCTCGGAGGTGGTCTCGGCCAGGGGCCGAAATGGTGCACACTGAGGACACAGGACACGGAAAATAATATGTCAATTTTTGTGAAATGGGAAACGCTTTTTCCAAGGTCAAACCCGGTTCGGACAAAAGCTTGGCTTGAATACGATTATCATGGAGGCCCAGTACGAAAGCATCTCGTAACGCAGAATCAAGGAACCCACCAAAATTACANCTATTTTCTTTTTGCCAAAAACCCCATTTACCATATTCCCAATTTAACTACCAGTAACAAAACGAAAGAACATTAATGATACACAAATTCTGATTGACGAGTGCTTTTCTTCACTCTTTGAGAACGTCGGAGTTCGATAGGCCGTTCCGGTGAACTGGAACAAGGTAACGGCAAGCGGCTTCTGAGGCGAGGGAAAGTTTTCTGAAGCTGCAGGTTGTACATCCTTCACAGGAACAGCATCGAACGCCGACGATTGAACCGATGATTGAACAGGAGACAGGGCAACAGGGAATGGTGAAAGCCGAACTGGGCTA
>JAGJRO010000770.1:0-14582 GCA_022832285.1 Lepidurus apus apus | reverse complement strand
CTTCCATAAACATATCGTGGATTTTTTTCATTTTATCCAATGATGTCACCTCAACTGGCCGTCCGGAGCGCGCTTCGTCTTCAGTGGTGGTTTGAGGTTTGACCACGTTTAAATTCGTGTATCCAAAAATAATTTTTATTTAATGAAGGAACAGAGTCTCCATGAACTTAATCCAACTCGGCTTTTATCTGCGCTTCCGTCCACTCCTTTAAAAAAAATGTTTTGTCACTGCCCAAAATTCACTTTTCTCCATCTTTGCGGGGCTGCCAAACCTCTCCGTTTCAAACGATAACCGGATGTGACTGACAGGTTGCTTTTGACTAAAATTTGGACTGAGAGCTTTTGAAACATTAAGCTTTCAAAGTATGTCGTTATCAAATGGATTATGACGCGATTTCTTACAAATCCCAAAGACTTATCAAACGACCCTATTGGCCCTGCGGCTAAGCTGGGGTGCTTGCGTACTAAACCGTGTCACTATCGTAGATTGGCAACAACTTTGACAATTTTGTGAGTATTTGCTACTGTTTCCTAGGCGTTGCTTTCTATTAGTTGATTCAAACTAGGTTTCCATGAGAAATAAAAAGCGCTCATTCGTGAAAGTAGAAGAGTTGGAATGTTTAAAAAAACAACTTGAATTCCAGTGACGACTTGTCAAGTGAAGCTAAATAAAATGGCCTCTAAGTATAAATTTCAAAATCTTGGAACGCCTGCGTTCAATGACACTACAAATCAAACGCGGCTTTAGTTCGCTGTTTTTCGGGAGAGTGTGCTGCAAAAATATGACTTATTAGTGCCATTTGGACTACCGGGATTTTAACCGGAGAACCTGTTGTTTTATCCCAACACGTTCTCCGGATTTAGTTACATATGTAGTGTACGTAATGTATCCCAGAGTCAAACATGACACTAGTGTGTCACTGGCCAACAATGAATTTTTCTTTTTTCAGCTAGTGGAAGGAAAGAAAGTGCCAGTTTTAACGACTCTCATCAACGAAAATTGATAAGAATCGTTAAGCTAAACTAACCTATAACCTAACCTACTTAATAACCTAACCTAATCAAACCTATAACCTAACCTAACTAAGCTAAACTAATTAACGTAACCTAACCTAACATATCCTAACCTATCCTATCCTAACCTAACCTATCCTAACCTAACCTAACCTAAACTAATGCATTTCCAATCCAACTACCAATTTTGAACTCCAGTGACACCCGTTTGTCATTCGTTTTCCGAGAACGTTTTGAAACCATAATACTGTAGCGGTTCGCGAGTCGAACCGCTGGCGAACCTCCGGGCTAAAGTAAGGCAGAAGCCCCTTTCGTCCCAGTAGGTTCGACAACTTCCCTGGGTAGTCAACAAACCACTTCTAGAGATAGCTTAACTCGCGAGTTGGAAGGGTCTCGTTCTCGCATTGAATCGGTGGAACAAAGCCAAGAAGAGGCCACGGTGAAGATGGCGGCCTTGAAATCCCAATTGGAAGGTCGGATTGCGCGTTTGGAGCGCCAAAACGCGGAGCTACAAGCCGACCGCGACCGTTTACGCGGGGAATTGGAAAGTTGCAACCAAAGAATGCCACTTTTGCAGCGCCAAGATGAAAACTTGCAGAAACAACTGGCTCAACCTTCCCAAAGCAAACCGTCGACCAGGGGAGCTACTGATAAACCCACCGAAGCTCCGCCCATTGCTTCCATTCGACCCATGGCTTTCGCCAAGGCGCGTGCGGTGGTAGCGGCAGTGCAGCCCACTCCTACCTCGGCGATAGTGAGTGTCACTCCTGCGGTCATCATGGTGCCAGCAACGGGTTTGGCAAGAGAGGACGAAACAGCACCGTCAATTTCTACTGGAGAAGAAACAAGAGTAAAGCGTCGCAAGAAGGCGGCAAGCAGCGTGGTTTCGACTACAGAAATACGAGCTAAACGAACCAAGACGCAAAGTAGCGAAGCTATTGCCACCAGTACTGGGTTTTCGCCGTTCCAGCTCGTGTATGGGAGACAAGCAGTTCTGCCCGAAGAAACCAAATATCCCTGGCCAGAAGATGCTCCGGAAACATACAGCGAATTTCTTGATCGAGTCGAGTCTACGCGTCTGTGGGCAATTGAGAGATTCAAGGCTAAACAGAAAAAGCAGAAAACGAACTTTGATGCCCACCGGAAGCTGTCGGTTTCCTACCACGAAGGAGATTTAGTTTTGGTTCGTCGACGACTACGGGTGGTGGGAAAATGTCAGAAGATGCTCCCCAAGTATATAGGACCTTTTCGGGTGGCAGCACGCGTATCCCAATTAAAGTTGTACAACGAAGGTTACCGATCGGACGAAAGTGATCAAACGGTTGAATCGGATGTCGACGGAGAAAACGACATGGGGGATTTGCAACAAGGTCGAATGCAGGAGGAAGCCACGGACGTCCAGCAGGTAACTTGCGGTGATGGAGAACTCGAAGTGCCGGACAATGCAGGAGAGGGTTCTGGTGGGATGACGCCGGAAAAAGGACTTGAAAGTACTGGACACCGCGACACCGGAGCAGCGAAGAAAGATATTGCGTCGAGCTTTCCTGTACGAGTGAGGAGGCCTCCTAAGCGATACATCGAAGAGTGTTGAACCGGTTCATGTTAAATTATATTACGAGTGACTCTGGCACGTGCTTTTGTTTGTGGGAAGTTTGTAAAATCGGTAGTTAAACGAGGTCTAGCCTTTGTAGTAGTTTTTCCTTTGTAGTGTAGTGTTTTTGTTTTTCTTTGTTGTGTATTTTCACTGTTCTGATTGCTTTGAGTGTATGTCTGTTGGGAAATTTTAAGAGGTTTGTTAAAATTTATGTCGTCAGGAAAGGCCGAGTGTAGCGGTTCGCGAGTCGAACCGCTGGCGAACCTCCGGGCTAGTGAAAGTCGCAGAGGGAGAGTCGTAGAGAGAAGAGGAGTAGAGGGAGAGAGGTGTGGAGACGCGGTGAAAGACAGACGTGAGGTGTGGAGGCGTGGTGAAAGTATGGAGTGATTGGAAGTGTAACGAGGCGTACGATTAAAGATGAGCATTTAAACAGTAATAAAACGTGCATTATTTAATCCCAGGATCCAGAATCGAACCCCACGCAACAATACACACGAGTGTCATTGTTATCTCCGAGTTCCGAAACTGGAGAACCTGTTGCTTTATCCATTGGCCGTTTCACTTGCCATCTGTGAGCCTTTTTAGGAATTAAGCTTAAAATACAGGCCGAGGCCAAATTCTCTTGCTGTGTCATTCCCATTGCGATAAACAAGCCCGAACAAGTTTATTTCTCTTGCTTGAAAAGCGAATGTTGCTATAGATTGGCTTGACCGGAACTTCTCGCGGAACAAAGGTAAAAACCAGATCATTTTCTATCTACATTGAAATCCTTAAGTTCATAAGGTAATCGTTAATCCGCTTAAACTTTTATTTATCCTAGCTCATCTTATAACCATGAACGACTCGGATAAACAAATCATTAAAAACTGCCTCCCCCAGTTGGTCAGAACTGTCATCTTTGACGTGAGATTTCAGGACTTGCTCATCACGAAAAAAGTCTTTTCATCCCAAATGATGAAAGACATAAAAGTAAAACTTGCCTGAGACTCTCTTAGATATTAATATAATATATATTAATATGTTCCTTAATTTTTATAGCGCAATCCAACTCCCCAGTTAGAACTTCTGATTTGTTTAATGAGAAGAGGACCCAACGATTTTCAAAACTTTTGCGAAGCGTTGAAAGAAACTTACCAAAACCGTTCGTTGCAAATCTTGGAAGATGCTAAAGGAAGTGTACCGAGTCAGTCTCTGGTTGATCTTCCCCAGCATTACCAAAACTGGCGTACGAGTTCTCCTGCCACTATGGAAACTTACAATCCCAGGTCATAATTCAGCTAAAATTCCTCAGAAAAATCCCTAGGATTTATTCATAACACTGATCATCTTCGTTTGTTATGATTTTCTGCGTTTGTTCTTCATAGATCGTCTATTCCCAACGAAAGTCTGGTTTCCAGATCGAATTCAAGCGCAGAGTAAGAACAATAAGCTCAATTTACGTTAATTGGTTACCTTTTCAATACTTTTCTTTAATAAATCAACAGGTCAAAAGTCTTGAATCCTCCTAATTATGAAACAGAGGTCCAAACCAGTCAAACTCCGGAAATTGAACCCATGTCGGACTTGCCTGCTTTACCAGTTGGTAATACTTTCACTATTGACGTGAAATCCGCGAGTACTTTCAAAGGCGTTGGAGTTGAGGGGGTAATTCAGTTTTCCTACTTAAGTCTAACTTCTGAAATCCGTAATTGTCTTATTTTTTGTTAAAATGTTAAAAAAACATTATTAATTTTTTTGTTAAAATGTTATCTTTTGCTTAAAGGTTTACCCGTGTGTTCTGGATGGATTACGGGGTTTGGCCCTCATACTGAATTATAAACATGTTCCTAACCATGAAACAAGAGAGGGTTCGGAATTAGATGTTTTTCACTTGCAAGAACTGTTTAAACAACTCGGTTATAAAGTGATCGCTCATTCCGATCTTGATTACTCTGTAAGTTTTCTTTTGGCTTTATTTAATTCCCATTTTAACCATTTAGGATTCAGCTTAGACATTTACCTTTAATTTTGTGGTTTCATTTCAGTTTAGTTATTTATTTTATTTGAATTTTCGGCAAGGAAATGTGTAATAGAAGACTCTTGTCTTTTAGGATACACTGAAAGCTGTACAAGACTTCCGTGACATGAAAGAGCATGCAAAGGCGGATTCGACCATTGTTGTTATAATGAGTCATGGAGAAGATGGTTCCGTAACTGAAGGAACCAGATTTCTGACATCAAACGGCAGCAGTATTGGCTCCGAAATTATTGTAAACCATTTCAATAACCATGACTGCCCTAATCTGCACGGAAAACCCAAAATTTTCCTCTTTCAGTTCTGTCGGTACCTAGAATAAGCTAAAATGGGCATTGAACAGTTCGGTTTTTAATTTTGTCTTTTTTAATATATTTTAGAGGCAATCAGCGTGATGTTCCTCGTAATACACCAGTCGCTTCCCCATATCGGGTTGTCACAGATGGCGGGAGAGAAACTATCCCAGTGACGACTGATGCGAGGCGATTTAGCGACATTCTAATCGCCAATTCCACTTTGCCAGGTTTGTTTATTTTTTTAAATTTTTTTTGCGAAGTTTAGCGGATTTATGGCGATTTTGAAGGATTTGTAGCGTACCGAGAGCCTGAACGTGGTGCGTGGTTTGTAACGGCAATTTGCCTCATGTTCATGGAACACGCTCGGGATTATCATGTCTACAAGTTACTAAATAAGGTAGTGGATTGACTTGTTAGGATTTGTTGGTAAAAGAAAGTATTTTGGGTGTTTTTAGGTGGATCAGTGTATGAAAGGGTGGACGGCGCATGAGAAGGGCAAGCAGACCGTAGAGTGCACGCTCAGGGAGTTTCACAAGAAGTTCTTCTTCAACCCGGGCTTGGTTGGGGATGCAAGTTAATTGATACTGTGGAAAAATTTGGCTTTCAGTAACGGTTTGCAATCGATTCCAATCAAGTGTCATATCAGTATCGTTCTTGTTTTGCATACTTTCCTGCTTAAGTTTATCCAATTTTTAATGAAATTGTTACATTGGGGTTGGCTTATTGGATCATGTAACCTTGACGCAATTAACAATACAAAAAAAATAAATACATAAATACGCAAAACAAATGCAAACATCGAATTACATGAAGCTATTGGTAACTCCGCGTTGAATCATGGCGCCAGTTCCCTCCAAAGTCCAACGAAAAATGCTTCTCAAAAAATCCCTGAACCTAACCTTATTTTATCAAAGTACGTTGATTTGGACGTAGAACAAGCAAGAGTCTGTAATTGTTATTGTTCTGATCCTAAGCTACAACTCGCATGTCAGTGTTGCATCGTCAGCTTTTTTTAAGACGTCACATGCCGGTTTCTTCTCGTATGACATCGCAGCTTCGCAGGTAACTTTTCGTAGAACGTCGCAAACGGCGTACCCAGCTAGGCAGCTACCAATGAAGAAGGTCTTATCGCGTGAACTGCCGGCTCCGGATTTGAACAGACAAGCACTTTTCGTTGCAAGTTTGAGTACGAATGGCTCAATCCCACAGTGCTGCGCATCAGTGTTCTGGATCTTTTTGAAAAGATCAGATCAGATCAGATCAATCGGCCATTTTTTATCTGATCGGCGTTGACCCTAAATTGGCAGTGATCTGATCGATTTTTTCGGGAAATTTACCGATCAACAAAAAAACAAAAAACTGAAATTTTCTTCGCGCCGCGACGTGCGGGCTCCGCTGTACGCCATGAAGCAAGCGTAACCCGCAAAGTCAGAGCCGCCTCGCGCGGTCCCATTGCAAGGGGATGGGCTCTCGACTGCGAAGCCGACCCGAAACTTGCCCAAAGGCTCTCAGGCGCGGGTCTCGGCCCGGCAGGACGGCAAGCTACGGCGATCGCGCGATGGCGCGAAGAAAAAGTAAGTTTTTTGTGATCGAGCTTGTAAATTATCCAAAGCACCTACAGACTAGCTTGAGTATTCAAAAGAAAGATAATGGTGCCGACCCTATAAATCGAAGGTCCAATTTTTAATGCACCAATAGGTAAAGGCGCTAGCTCTCCGGCCAACTGTCCTCCCATGTTATAAGGATAGGAAAATTTGAATTTTGGAGGAAAAGGGTGGAGCTAAAACCGCTAAATAATTAATTACTCGGTTAATATGCATAGTTGACATAGGGGTTCTTCAGCCAGAACACTTCATTTGGTCTCCTCTATAACTTATTTTTTTTTCATACCTTATTCCCCCTTTAAGAGGGATGGGTGCGAATGTAAAGGTCTACGTACTGCCAAAAACAAACTTTAATGGGGTGATTCAACTTACTTCCTAGTGACAGCTACATTCGTCGCAGGGACGACACTCGGACGCTTTTTTATTTACCATGTAGAAGTTCTAGAAGCCTCCTTATGGAATAAGTATTATGCGAATAATACTGTGGAATAAGTATTATGCGAATATTATCTTCGTAATGATGTGTACGCTGATTAGCCATGATTGCCTTATCGTCATCATAATTTATGTACCCTTGAAATTACTTACTTGAAATTATTATTGCATTTTTATCTTATCATTTTTTCATTATGAATATAGAGAAACTATGTTTACTGGTTTTCTGACTTCCCCCTTGCCTCTCTGTACGGACGCCTTAACCGACAGGGCACTTTTATTTTTTAATAAAATGTCTGTTTATAGCAGTTTGTATTTGCCCGCTTGTTCATGTCGTGGTAGCTAAGGAATCGATATATCTTCATTGGTGTCGATATACGTGTGGAACCACATTTTCAAGTTTCCCGCTTTGAGGAAGGCGTCGGTCAAGCTGTTTCGCCCACCCTTTGCCTCTCTGGGGATTAGCCTGCAGCTTCGAAAAGTGGTGACAAAAGGTCCATAAGGAAGGTGCTCAATGCTCTCTCTATCCTACTCTGTGAAATCTACACAAACTACGTGGTTTCCTGCCTGACCGTTATTTTCTGAGTGGCAGCACAATTTCTCATCCTAATTTCATAAACTTAAAAAATTAGTATAAAATTAACAGAAAGAGATAATTGAAAAAAATAAATTCTACAAATATCCTAATATCAAAATCTACCGAGTCTGCATCGTGAAATTTTGATAAATGACTTATTTAAAATTTTAACACATGGGAAACATTAGTGAAAACGATATTAAAAATGTAAGCATGCAGGCTCGATAGATTTTAAAATCGCATGCATTACTGTCACAACATAATTTCGTTAAGTTGCACAGAAACTTATAAATTTCGAATCAAAATTTCCCATGCTATAGCGCCATAAGCGGTTGGAGTATACCGTGGCCGTGGTTATGTACCGGGACTCTTCATCTAACTCTATCTGGTGGTATGCTTGATTAAGGTCGATGACGCTGAAAATCTTAGAGCCGTTAACGTCTGCTAGAATGTCTTCTATCGTAGGGATTACGTGCCTTTCTCTTTTTATTGCTTGATTTGGTAGACGCATGTCTACACACAAGCGTATCTCGCTTGTATCCTTTTTTGGCACGATGACGATCGGCGATACCCACGGTGTGGGTCCCTCCACTTTTTCTATTATATCTAATTTTTCCAGTCTTTCCAGCTCTTTTTCGACTAGTGTTCGTTGGTGAACAGGTACTCGTCCGTGCGGTAGTGCTATCGGTTTTACTGACGAGTCAATGTGCAACTTGATTTTGAGTCCTGCGTATTTCCCAATAGGGGGTTCTTGCTTTTCTAGCGCTCTTACGACTTCATGTCTTACATGGCTGGAGTATTGTACTAGATCCAGGTTCTCTAATGCTTTGCGGCTTAACAGACAGCTTGCTTTTCTTTCTATCACGTTTATGGTCTCCACCGTCGTTATTTTGGGCTTTTCTACAGATATCTGAGTTCTGAGTTTTCCTTTTATTGCTAGTGGTTGATCGACTTTGAACGGAAAAATTTTCTTTGTTGCCTTTTCCAACTTTGGGCTGCCTATGTTTGCGTGCGCTCGCTCGTCAATTATTGTTACATCTGCCCCTGTATCTACCAGGAACTTTACGCCGCGCTCCCCAACTTTCGCTAATACCACAGGGTGTTTGGATTTAACACAAGAAGTAGTACTTACAAGTTCCGTACTGTCAGAGGATTCTTCTACTTCGTCTGCGTTGTTGATATTCCGGACGACGCGTTTCTTGCTGAGGCATACTTTCTCGAAATGACCCATCTTTTGGCAGCTTCGGCATTTCTCCTTTCGCGCTTTACAATCTTGCAATTTCTTGTACCAAGTCCCTCCGCAGAACTTGCATAGCTTCTCAGGCCGCTTCTGGTTGGGCCTCATCTTCAGCCGGTGCACCTGTCCTTCTTCCTCCGTGTCGTTCTTCACCTCCTTTAGCTGTTTCTGAACAAGTTCAAACGCGTTTCCCTTTTCGAGTACTTTGGCCAACGACCAGCTAGGGTTTGTTAGTGCTTCTGTTTTCAGCTTCTTTGATGTGCATGACAGTACAATTTGGGACTTTATTTCCCCATCTTTATCTGCGAATTGGCATCCCACTGCCATTTGGTCCAACCTGGTGTGTAGATCATCCAAAGTTTCGTTCGCTTGCTTGACGTTCCTGAACAGGTATCTGTTAAAGGTTACGTTTTCCTCTGGATTGAAGTGCGCCGTGAGCACTCGCTTTGCTGCGTCGTACACGTCCTCGCCTTGGGCTGGTTTGACGTCGAGTTTGCTGTAGATGTCGTGCACTTTTTTCCCAGCGTAATGCAGGAGTGTGGCCAACTTTCGAGATTTTCCAGACATATCACAGACGATTAGAAAATTTTCAAACCTCTTCAGCCAATCCCTCCACCGTATACCAAGGGTTGATCTGTCCCCCTCGTATTAGAACGTGTCCATTGGTGGGAACGCTTCCATCTCTTTGCTTTAATTGTTGCTGTGGCTTGGAGACTTTCACTTTGTTTTTCACTACGTTTTGCTTGCTGAGGTACTTGCCCTCCTCGTCGCCAATACGTTGTATACCGATCGAAGGGTTAGTTGCGACTGCTGTATATCATCTCTCACTCGGGGCTCCTTCTCTCTTGGATTGCCCCAAGCTACAGTTACGACACAACACTAACCGATGCTGAGAAATTGCTCATTTTGGAAAGGGGAGAAATTCCTCTCAAGCTAAACCTTCCTAAAAGAGACTGTGGTAAGAAGAAGAGGAAGTTCAACCCTGATTAATGGTTACGATACTCAAAGATGCTGGATGGCTGTTTTTGCGTTGTATGTTTTTTATTCAGTTCGGCGCAAGAAGGTGTGTTGGTGACATCACCATTCAGTGATTGGTCTAACATTGGCGCAGTTATGGAAAAACATCAGGAAAGCGTGGATCATGCTAATGCATCCAAGTGTTGTGTCTCTTTCATTGCCATTGCGTCGGACGAGCAGCAGTCTGTGTACCAAAATATTTCAAGTGCTTACCAAGAAACCATAAAAAGAAACCGACATATCCTTGGTGAAATCGTGAAGATTATAGTCTTGTGTGGAAGGCAGAATATTCCTTTACGTGGGCACATACCAGAGGCTGGTAATTTTAATTCAATATTAAATCTTCTTTGCGAGCACGATCTCATTTTGGACAACTTTCTGAAATCTTCACCAAGGCATGCACAATACATCAGCCCGCAAATCCAGAATGAGTTCATCCAGTTGATTGGGAAGCAGATACAGCGAAGCATTTTAGCTGATGTTCGTGAGGCCAAATGGTTTGGTTGCATTGCGGACGAAACTCCAGATATTTCCCGTATTGAGCAAGTGTCACTCTCAGTTCGGTATATCACTACAGGAGCAGAGATAAAAGAAATGTTTCTGGAATTTTTTCAGACTGAGGACACTCGAGGGGTGTCTTTAGCAAATCAATTTCTACAGAGAATTCTGGCTTGGAATTTGGACAAGAAAAATCTGAGAGCGCAAGCCTACGACAAGGGGTTCCAATATGAGTGGGAAGTTCAAAGGAGTGCAGGCAACGATTCGGGAAGAATTGCCTGATGCAGTGTATTGTGCTTGTCTAGCACATGGGCTTAATCACAGTATAAAGGTTTACACAGTATGGTAACAGGGCTATCTTCCAATGTTAAGATTTTCTGACGGCCTTTTCGGTCCCCAGTGTAACATTCAGGTAAAAAGCCAGAAAATCAAAGGGTTCATTCACAAACCTCCCAATGCAGTTCAAAAAAGATCACGACGGTTTTCAAAGCGCAATGCAGGTAGGATCTTACGGCAGCCGCAAACTCCCTAGAGTACCGAAGAGAAAGGTCGCCAGTCCACTGTTTTGTGAATGTTTTTGTTCTCTTCTCGAACCCTTTTTCTAGTAGATTAGGAATGCCTACATGAGGGTACGATAGGCAAGTCTGGGAATCCATCCCCCATGTAAATTTTCGTCCCCACATATATCACATATATCACATACCCTCTTACTATACTGTGTAAACCTTTATACTGTGGGCTTAAGGCCACGGTATACTCCAACCTCTTATGGCGCTATAGCATTGCAAATTTTGATTCGAAAATTCCAACTCTGTGTGCATTGTAATGAAACGAAATTTTTACACAATGCGTGGGAGGTATGAATCTAGGGAATCGTCTTGAATTTTTTTTTTTTTTACATTTTAAAATCTGTTCAAAGTTTTGAAAATGTTTAATAAATCATATATTAAAAAAATCCAAGACGATTCCCTAGGTTTTATTATTAAGATATTTTTTAAAAAAGAACTTTTCAATTATATCTTTCCGTTTATTTTAAAAACATTTTTTAAGTTTATGAAATTAGGATCAGAAATTGTGCTGCCACTCAGAAAATAACGGTCAGGCAGGAAACTGCATAGCTTGTGCTGAACTCAAGAATGAGCATGGAAAGGAGAAGACCGTAAAAGTAGGGGGAAGGATATGACACGTCACTAATTGGATTTGCTCGAGCCTAGGGCACAAATACCTTGTGGCGTTTTACCCTTTTCTTTTATTAGCTATGCAAATAGCATAGCTTATTCTATCGTTTTTCTATCGTTTTGAGGGCCAGAAGCGTGCCACCTCCCACTGGGTGTCGAAGCGAAGTGATGGCCGTCCCGCCGGGCCGAGATCCGCACCTGGGAGCCTTTAGGCAAGTTTCGGGTCGGCTTCGCAGTCGAGAGCCCTTCCCCTGGCAATGGGACCGAACGCGGCGGTTCCCACTTTGCGGGTAACGCTTCCTACATGGCGTTGAGCGGAGCCCGCAAGTCACGGCGCGAAGAAAAAGTCATCTTCTTGTGATTGAGCTTGTAAATTAACCAAAGCACCTACAGACTTGTTTGAGCATTCAAAAGAAAGTTCACGGTACGGTCCCTATGAGATCTGGGATCGATTTTGAATGCGCTCATAGGTAAAGTCGCTAGCTCTCCGGCCAACTGTCCCCCCGTGTTATAAGGATAGGAAAATTTGAAAGTGGGGGGAAAGGGGCGGGGCTAAAACCGCTAAATAATTAAGTACTCGGTTAATATGCATAATTGACTTAGGGGTTCTTCAGCCAGAACATGTAGTTTGGTCTCTTCTATAACACATATTCTTTCCTTTTGAAACCTTACTCCCCCTTTAATAAAAAAGCACTGTGTATTACAGGCTTTATTTTAGTTAAGTTTTGGTAAGTGATTGGGGTATATATAGCTGTTTCACGTATGGAGCTTATTGCAAGAGTAAAATTCCTGGTTGGTCACTATTTTTACTTTTTTCAGTATACATTTCAAATAGCAAACTTTACATTTTAGTTCAGGTATATTTAGCGTTATATTAGGCACATATGTATGGATTTTTTAAAAAAAAGGATCGGATCTTTGATCGGATCGAGATTTCTCCGATCCGGATCTAAATTTTCCAAACTTTTGCAGGATCGGATCTGATCGGATCGGCAAAAAATGCGAATGATCGGTAAGGATCTAAGATCCGGCGAAAAAAAAGATCCAAAGCACTGCTCTACGGACGCTGGTTTCTGCCCGGCTACGTCTTTGGTGAAAAGGGGTGGCGAAATTTTTCCTTCAGCCAGAACACATCATTTGCTCTGTAACATGCATTTTTTTCGTTTTGAAACCTTACTCATTCTTCTATTTTCTTATTACTATCTATTTTATTTTTACTGTTTGATCATTCATTCAAGCTTATGGTAAAAACAATAGGAAATCAAGAAAACAAGCAAGGGATTACATACAAAAGTGAGTTTCCCCTTTTGGGCCAAGTTCACTGAATAGGGAGTTCCTTTGCAGCTACTGTACTATACCCTCAGAAAAAAACGGGTATAGGAAATCCTCAGTGGTCCCATCCTTACCCGTGGGATTAATTAAAACCTGCTGTTTTTGAACCTGCTCCTCTATAACAGAACAGAAACTAAGGAAGTAAAATCTGTCTTTACTCTTGAGAAGGGGCATTTTCTGTGCTCTCCAGCTCAGAGTAAGAACGGATATCACAAAAGTTTGGGTTTGGTTATTTAGTCAGCAGGCCATTTACAACACATTTCGAAAGGAGCAAGCTTTAATTAATCCCACCGGTAAAGGATTAAACCACTTATACCATTTTTTTCGAGAGTATATTGCACCATGGCATTTTGAACCCGGTCATGATTTATATAATCTAAAGTAACACCTACGCTTCTATACCGACTCCAGAAATCGTACGAGAAGCAAAAGGGTGAGGATGGATCGAAAATCTCAAAATCTCAAACGAAAGCCCAAAAAGATCTTCGAATGCAATAAGTTGAGTAAAGCGATATTACAAAAAAACATGTGAATCTAAAGACGAGCGCTTGATAACACCTTGTTGGCAACCTTGAGTATAAAGCATGGTTAGGACCACTTTCTATGAAAATAGTATTGCTTAGTTCGTAATTTCTAACTGCTTACACGTCTAACGCATGAAACTTAGATCATCACTTCCATTGGTATTTCCCTCCCATTCTCAGGCGAACGTAGGGAGGAAGTTCCTTAGCATAGGTTAACTTTTCCAATGACTTTGTCCCTTTACCCTCGTTATTGTGTGCAGACCTCTAGTGAGAGAAGTTAGACAAATATGTATATTTGGTTGCTGCGTTCTCAGGATATATGGATTACAGTAACGAACTTATTTATCGTACTTATTTAACGAACTTATTAACCCTACCTGAGCGTAGAAGTAGGCAAGCAATGTAAAAACCCATCCAAACAGGGGATAAGCGCTGTGATTGGTCAATTTCGAAACTCCATAATAACGATAAATAAGTTCGTTACTGTACACCAGCGACATCTTTTGATGGAAAGTAGTCAACTACTTGAAGTCTACCGTGGCCTTAATACTGTAATTGTCCATTCTTGCGGCATAGCCAGTGTCTCCAACCTGTTTACCAAGGCGAACGAGGCGATCAAAATGACCAAGTCCCCTGCCAAGCGACGCAGCCTTTATAAAGCAGAATTGAAGGAACTCTTGTCACTTTATTGCTTATGATGACAATGCCATCGAAATACCATTAGCATGCGACACACGATGGATTAGCCAGGCTGGTTGTCTGAAGTCTCTGAAGGAGAAGTTTGTTATCGTGGTGTCTTCACTGGAACAAATATCTGATTTTGACGCGAAAGCAATAAATGTACTGCATTCAATTCTTCAATTTGACTATATTGTCCCCCTGTTCGTTGTTGAAGACGTTCTCGGCTACACTGTGCATTTGCACAAGACCCTTCAGAAAGTGGACGTGGATTTGGTGAAAGCTGTTGACGATGCAGAAGTTATTGTTCGGTGCTTAGAAGAAATTCGGAATGAAGATTATTTCTGTTCACTCTACGATAGCGCAACAAAACTGGCAGCAGATGTCGATGTGGAAGAAAAAATTCCCCCGGATCACTAAACGACAAATACACAGAGCAAATGCCGACTCATTGGATGCCAGACAACATTATTATCAGAACCTCTTCTAACCTTTCCTGGATCACATGATTGTTGAACTGAAAGAGCAGCTGATACAGCCGAAGCCGCGCCTTCTTGCACAGTACCTTATTCCAAGTCGTCTAT
>JAGJRO010000780.1:0-15812 GCA_022832285.1 Lepidurus apus apus | reverse complement strand
CTTGTATACAAGCGTGGGTGTTACTTTTGCTTATACAAATCATGACCGGGTTCAAAATGCCATGGTACAATACACTGCTATGGCCCTGCTCAGAAGTGTCATGCACGCTGGTCATCCTGATGGCGATAAGCTGTTGATCGATAATATGCATGTTGCAGTAGTTTTCCTCTGGTCTATCGTGATATTCCGGAATGTAAAGTATGTAACTGAATATTTTAGCTCTTAGCCATGAATCAATCAAAGGAAGTAGACTAACCAAAAATTTACATTTCCAATTGTGGGGATCTTTACTTTGCAACGTGATCTAACATTCTATGCTGAACAATTAGATAAATTGAACACCTTTACTTTCTAATTCACCACAACAAGCTTTGCTTACATCCCAACGGAATAAGTGGTCACGCGTATAATTATAACTGGAAACGCATAACTTTTCTACAAAGGGGAATTCACCCTTTCTCAAAACTGAAGGAACTTTCATTTGAGTGTATGTGTAATTTGCCTACTTGGGATTTCAACGGAAATTCATTTTTACCCTTTCACTAAGTGTTCGAAATATTGTTAAAGAACTTTGAATAGAACCCATTCCGTAATCAAAGATCATCATCAGCGGTTCTTGATTTCGGTGTTACCAAATTCTTCAATTATTTCAAAGATTATAGCATTGTAGTTGATCATTTAAAAACACAACCAAAAAAGTTCATCATTGCGTTCGTGAGTGGTACAAACATTGAGTGGTGCAAGTTATTACGTTACTTGTTTTGCATTGTACTACTGACTGAAAATGCCAAGAAATAAAATAGTGTCATCCTGGAGAAAACAGAAACTGAGAGGCGTTGCTTTGAAGAACCGAAGTGAAAAGCTTGGCCAAGCACACCCAGCAGATCCCGATGAAGTATCGCCAGGTGAAAGTTTACAATTACAAACTTCCTGTACTGTAAGTTCCACACCTGCTGTAGAATCAGTTTCCATTGAACCTACAGCTAGCACTAGCTCCGTTGTTTCCCATAGCATTGCTAGTTTAGATCTCATTGACAAAGAAACGAACTGTCTTGAAGATGACGAAATTTCACGCATTCTTAAAGAACAGGTAGAAATTGATGCTGTAGAACTTAACATTGAACCTGTTTGGTATTCGCAACCAATAATGAAGAAAGAAGTTGACGGACTTCGATTAGTAAATGTTTGCCATTTCTTGTCAGGGCACAATAAGATTTTTGAACACTACGATATTTGTCGCTCACCCATTCCTTTCCAAAAGGAAGTTAAGAAAGGTTTTTGGAGCAGTTTTGCTTTCAAATGTGAGAAATGCCAGAATAATCTTTTTATAACAACTGACCCGGTTTCTCCAAATGCGCAGAAAAGCCATACGCAAAAGAACATTTCGCCGCATACTGCACGCTTGAGGTCCGAGAAAGTTCAGGCCTTGTCCGTCAACACAAAATTGCTATGGGAATTATGCAAGTGGGTGCAGGCCATAATCATTTAGAGGAATTCATGTCAACCGTTGGCGTTCCTTCAATGAACCGCAAGTCATATATTTACCAGGAACGTAAAGTTGGACAAATTTGGGAAAAAGAGGCAAAGCTAGACATAGAAAATGCAGGAAAAGAAGAACTTGAATTGGCTAAACAGGATACACAAGTCGATGAAGACAACACGCCGTACATAACCGTGATTGGCGATGGTGGGTGGTCTCAAAGGAGCCACGGCACCAGGTACACAGCTAAGTCAGGTGTGGGCGTGATCATTGGTGCGCGGACCAAGAAAATATTGCATGTAGGAGTTCGAAACAAATACTGTTCCATTTGTCAGCAAGCTAAGAACAAACAATTGGATCCTCGCCCCCACGAGTGTTTCAAAAACTGGGATGGTCCGTCTACAGCAATGGAAAGCGACATTATTGTAGATGGTTTTAGAGATGCTGAAAACACGGTTTTAGAGATGCTGAAAGCACGGCTTGCGCTATCGAACGTTTATTGGTGACGGGGACTCTTCGACCCATAACGCTATACTCGCTAATACTCCTCGCACTCAGAAAGCCGTCCGTAAGCTTGAGTGTGCAAATCATGTAATGAAAAATTACACGAAAGCTCTGTATAAACTTCAGGGCAAAACCCCTGCCAATAAGAAAATTTTGACCCCACTTTTGATACGTATGCTTGGCTTCGCAGCACGAGGTGCTATCAATCGTAACGCTAGATTGAAGGGAAATGTTGATCAACTTCGTTCTTTGCTGAGCAATGGTCCCAGACATTATCTTTTGAATGACCACACTTTTTGCACTGCGCCCAGCGATGGTGGAAAGGGGTGTAAGTCAGTGGGTCAGAAATTGAAACAGAATGTACACACTGCTTTGTACACTCAAGTAATGGAGATCTTGTTGGGCAGTAGGAGCAAAGCTGCAGGTTTGCTTACCGAAGTTACCACTAACCTCGCAGAGCGGTTTATGTCCATGGTGGCTAAATTCTCTGGTGGCAAGCAATTTCTCCGCTCGCAAAGGGGATCTTATAATTACCGATGTTATGGTGCTGTTCTAGAATATCACCATGGACGAGGTTTTCAGGCTGCTATTTTGAAAAAATACGGTTCCTGTAGCATTGCTACGGATAATTTTGCCAAGAAATGTCACGACGATATTCTGTCGTTCAGAAATAGGTTAGAGAAGTCACGCGAAAATAATGCTATTGCTTCTCCACGACAAGCTTCGACTCGGAGGCGCGAAGCTTTCGCAGGACCTGATTGCCATTATGGAAAGCCAGATTTGCCAGAAGAGATCTTACGTGACAGGTGTAAACAGATTGTTGCTCAACTGCAGCTTAGCAGGGAGCAGATTGTGGCCCTTGAACAGAAAACTAGAGAGCAGGCTGATTCTTCTGAGTGGTTTGATGCAAGGGCGAGTAGACTGACCGCTTCTCACTTTGGCAAAGTGTGTAAGCTCAGAGATACAACTTTGCGTCAAAATACATTGAAAGCAATACTAAGTCCTGATAACTTGAGCACAGAAGGTACTCGTTACGGACAGGCCAATGAGCCAAATGCCAGGAAAGACTACGAAATAAAGAACTGTGTGACTGCAGTCCCATCAGGGTTTTGGGTGCATCCTGAGCTAGGTTACCTGGGAGCATCTCCCGACGGCCTTGTAGGTGACGAAGGACTTATCGAGATAAAGTGTCCCCAAAAGGCAGAGACAGCGTCTGCCTTCATTGAATTGTAAAATCAAAACCGAAGGACTGCTTTCTAGAGTTAGTTGATGGTGACAAACTGAGATTGAAGAGAACGCACAATCACTACTACCAAGTTACAGGACAGCTTGCCGTGACCGGAAGAGCGTGGTGTGATTTTGTTGCATGGACAAAGAACAGTCTGCAAGTTGAGCGGATTGTGTTTGACAGGGTTTTTTGGGAAGACACAATGCTTCCAAAACTCAGAGCCTTTTTCATGGACTGTATGTTGCTTGAACTTGCAGACCCGCGGATGGGACAAAAGTTGGCTCCGCGGGAGCCGCCTTACGTTTTGGCCGCTACAGAGGCTAAAAAGGTTGCAGACCAAACAAACGGTAAAAAGGCCGCAAAGAGACCACGTGATCAGTGATCTGATGAATAATGTTATGCACATATTATGTTGGTCAAACATGCACATGGATTAAAATTATAAATGTACCGTGAGGTCAACTTATTGAAAGCTTATATGAAATGCACGTGAAAGCCTCTCGTGAGATGATTTCCTTCATGAAATCATTGAGTTCACCAATGAAAAACATCCGAGAGGTTGCTTTCAAATATAAAATGCCACCGTGAAATGGTAGCTTTTAAATATACCATTGAGCAAAGAGTTATTTGCTTCCGGTGATGACAATAATAACTGATGCCTGAGAGTAAAGGATAGTTTGAGCCTCTCGTGAGATGATTTCCTTCAGAGTAACTTGCATCCGGTGATGACAATATAAGAACTGATGCCTGAGACTAAAGGCTAGTTTTCATTATGATTCAAGTGCATCAGTAATTACAAATCAACACATAAGGTAAGTTTCTGTAATAAATTTCTTTATTTGTATTTTAAAAAATTACAATGAATTTCCTAATGTCCACGCCAGCTACCTATTTCTCAACGGCCACGGCCAGACCGCTGCTGGCCCCCGCCACGCCCGGAACACTGCTCGATATCCAATATCCGGTTTATAACAGCCAAATAGCCCGATGCACTGTAAGTTAAAGAAATGCNACGCCAGCTACCTATTTCTCAACGGCCACGGCCAGACCGCTGCTGGCCCCCGCCACGCCCGGAACACTGCTCGATATCCAATATCCGGTTTATAACAGCCAAATAGCCCGATGCACTGTAAGTTAAAGAAATGCAAGAATTCACGTAAAAAGTAAAAAAACAAAATTTTAAGGTTATTACGTTCGACTGTTCGACGAATGTTGCTGCGCTAGGGCATACCGGAATCGTCTTCGTCTCCGTCTCACCGGTCCTGCCCTCGCGCCTTCGAACACATCGGGCTCGGACATGGGATGGGCCACGGGATCGGGCACGGGATCGAGCACGGGATGTAGAACGGGAAGGGGCACCGCAAGGCTCTCTTCTTTATCATCAGCTAGTAGGCTTTCCTCGTTTTCATCCATCATTTTATCTGAACCAAAGAAAAAAATTAACTATGAAATTATGGCATTTGTAAGGACTTACCTACTGTTTGATTGTTCAAAGTTGTCTACTTTGGTTATCACAGCGTGTCACTATTTATACTTACAGTTGTAGCTTTCTCTTATAATCCTTTAATAACCAAGCCGGAAATCTTTTCACCTTTTCTAGACCCAACTTGGTTCGCTTTCTTTCCCCTCTTTGCTAACAGGGGGAAAATGTTGGAGAAAAGCCCTTCTGAGACGGACATGTTTTCACCTTTACTTGACCCAACTGGGTTACCCCTTGCTTGTTTTCTTGATTGTATTTGGTTTTTAGTATGAGCTTGTATGAATATGTAGAAGCAAATGATATTTCCTTCAATATGCTTCAGCCTGTAAAAAGTTCGTAACAGATGTAATAGTTGTTCGTAACGGTTCGTAAAAACCGGAAACTGTTGTTGCCGTAAGATAAATAAACCACAGAGAATAAAATAAAAGGGCAAAACGGCCCAAGGTATTCGTGCTGTAAGGCACAGAAAATGCCCACACCTCAGAGTAAAGACGTATTCTACTTTTTTTTAGTTTCGTTTCGGTTATAGAGACGAGCAGGTTCAAATTGATCCCACGGGTAAGGATGAAACCATTGCGGACTCGCTATACCATTTTTTTTTCGAGGGTATAGTACAGTACCAGAACTAATGCGGCGCGAAGTAGAAATATTTTATTTTTATTGATCTTGTAAATTAGCCTTGTAAGATAATATGAATAATTGACATAGAATAGGGGTTTTTCAGCAAGAATATATAACTTGATCTGTGTTATGACATATTTTTTGTTTTTAATTTTTAAACCTTATTTAAAAAAGTAATTTTTTCTTCAATTTAATTCTGCCTATAAATAGTTCGTAACAGTAGTGATGGTTGTTCATAACAGTTGTAAACAGTTCGTGAACATCCCAAGCTGTTCTTGCCATTAGATAAATCATAAGGAATAAAAGAAAAGGGTAAAATGCCACAAGGTATTTGTGCCCTTGGGTAACTTTAGGCTCGAGCAAACCCAATTAGTGACTTTTCAGCAAGAATAGTCAAGACTATTCAGTCATATACTTCCCCTTACTTTTACGCTCTTCTCCTTTTCATGCTCATTCTTGAGTTCAGCACAAGCTATGCAGTTTCCTGCCTGACCGTTATTTNTAGTCAAGACTATTCAGTCATATACTTCCCCTTACTTTTACGCTCTTCTCCTTTTCATGCTCATTCTTGAGTTCAGCACAAGCTATGCAGTTTCCTGCCTGACCGTTATTTTCTGAGTGGCAGCACAATTTCTCATCCGAATTTCCAACACGTTCTCCAAATCTAGGACAACTATCTCGTGTGGTAGGTTTGAGAGACTTGGCACACGGCTCTGGTGTGCTTTTAGACGTTTCCAGCAGTTGAGTTAAGTTAAGTTAGGTTAAGTTAGTTTAGGTTAATTTAACTTAACTTAAACTAACTTAACTTAAACTAACTTAACCTAACCTAACTTAACTCAACTGCTGGAAACGTCAAAAAGCACACCAGAGTCGTGTGCCAAGTCTCTCAAACCTACCACACGAGAAAACTTTGGAGAACGTGTTGGCAAGTTTCTCCTCGAATATGGCGCCAACCCTAACACGCGCTATTTCTTCGGCTGCGAAGTGAATTTGATTTCGCCGCTTAACACTAAATTCCTCGAACTGCTTCTAATGCAAGGAACGTTCCCGTATAGTAGAGACCGAGCAGGAGTTACACCGCTAATGAAAGCGTGTCGTTTATCTCAAGTACAAAATTCAAAAAATACTTTGGATCATTACAAATCATTGGGTGTTAAAGGGTTTGGAACCAGCGGCGCTTCTTTTAAAATACGGAGCTGATGTTAACGCGTGTACGGATGAACGGCACAACTACCGGTCGGAACTGCACTACACAGTTTTATCGGGAAACACAGAAATAGTTCAGCTGTTGATTAAACACGGTGCATTGGTCAATCAACCCAAAGAGGCGTTTGGATACGATAAACCTTCGCCTTTAGACCTGACAATTTTGAAAGGTGATGTTACCTGCATGGTCCAACTCCTCATTGAAATGGGTACAAATCATGTGAAATTCTCATTTAAGAATTGTTTAAAAATAATACGACTATGAAGCAGGATTTTTAAATAGATTTTGACAAGATTATAAGAAAATTTTAAATAGGAGTGGACAGGCCCGTACCCAGGGGGGGGGGTCGGGGGGTTAAAAACCCCCCGAAATGTTTTTTCTCCATAACGATATCCACATACTACCCCCCCCCCCCCCCCCAAACCAAAATCCTGGGTACGGGCCTGGGAGCGGATGTAAACAAGTTTTCACCATTACTGGGTTCAGCGCTACACATTGCGTGTGCACTGCACACGCAATGTGTGGCGGTTCGAGATGCGGTCTGCACACTCTTAGATCATATATACTATAGATAGGGCACGGCTATGTGGACGGCTGTGACCGACTTAACTCAAACTCAGCCGCCATGACTGTGGCCAAATCTAGCGCGCTTTTTGAATCTTTGCTAGGGAGACTTGCATGCCACACAATTCCTGTTATGTTATAAGCTAATTGGTAGTATAAACCCATTTGACAAAAGGATAGAAGACTGCATAGTTTTACTGACCTTTAAATTGTATTGTTTTAGTTAGTTTTGTCTTGATTCTCTGAATTTTAATTTTTTGAACGTGCTCTTTACAGTGGGTGTAATAACGTACTGTACCTTAACATAACATGCAAGAACTAGTTTTACTAGACTTAAAACACGACTAATTTAAAGGGTCGCACTCAAACAAGTGGTTTGTGAGATCAGTAAAAAGATTCCCTAAATTAAGGGCCATGAAAGCTCTGTGACAAATTCTTGTCACTGATTCATTATCTGTCCTTGATCTGAATTAATGATCTTTCCGCCATCTGACAGATTTGTACTACGCTTGAAGACTGATATGTGCTTGCACTGCAAGCTCAAGTATTTTACATACCACTGCAAGTGGTATGTAAAATAAATAGTACCGTGAATAAGTTCAGATGGAAAAAATGAGCTGAACAAACCCTTTGACTGCATCTTTTTGGATTCGGATTCCCTACAACCTTTTTTCATTGACCAAGCAATTCTACTTTAGACCACGGATACCTGCTCGAAATAACACATCACGGAGCTTGTTAATTGTAATTTTGGAAATATTAAAAATAACGTACGTATGAAAGATAATATTCTTCCTTTTTTCGTGTTTATTCTTACAACCTGAGAACGAGCACTTTTGCGACATCGTTTCTCACGGAGTGATAAATTTTTTTCCCAAATACTACTTGAGCCAAACCATGGAAACGTTCATGAATGTAAACAAAAATCCGCCATAACTGTGGCCAATTCTACTAGTAGCGCCCCCTTTACTCGGTCACAGCCGTCCACATAGCCGTGGCCTATCTATAGTATATATGATCTAAGGCACACTGTGCAGACCGCATCTCGAACCGCCACCCCATAGTCGAGGCGCTGCTAGCCAATGGCGTCAACCCGAACATCGTAGTTCAGACTGATGATGGATTAACTTTGCTACCCGTACTCGGGGAGTACTTGACCGCTAATCAGAATCATAGTTTCGATCTTGTTCAACTCTTACTCAAATACGGAGCACAGGTAGGATCCTTCTTAAATTACTACGGTTAAACAACAAAACCATGAAGGAAATCCGTTAGATGATTTTTAATATTTAAATGCCACTTTTAAAGGTTATCTTCAAGAGTCAATACCGTCACTCGCTGGGAATCTTAAACGCAATACCTTACGTAGCCACCCGACCCGACATTGTCAGTTTGTTGCTAGAAGCGGGGGAGCAATACGCGTCAACGATACTCAAACGCATTACTTTTGAACCGGAGCTCAGAGACGTGTTAGTTCAAAGCGCCGCCACTCCGTTATCGCTAAAGAAACATGCCCGCATAGCAATCCGCCACTTCTTGAAGAATAAGTTGGTTGGGATCTATGGTTGGGATAGTGGATTCCCTGGATATCCCCCAAATCTTGGCCAAGTACCTGCTTTTCGAGATTCGTTAAAAACGAACATATAAACCTTTTTACTTGGTATAAACGTAAAAAAATACCAAGCTTTCTGTGTTATTTATTTTACCAAGATTTTTGTACTTTAATTTTGGTACCACAGCAATAAAAGTATACACTGTACTCCAGAATTTTAAATTATCTTTAAACGCTCGATATCGAACGCATTATACCACTCCTAAAGTCGACAAACCCATCAATCCGTTTGTTCTTGCACATTTCAAGAAGGCTGAACCGCTGTTTGCAAGGATCTTCTCCTATAATTGGGCCTTGATCTTTTAGAAACTTATTTATCATATTCCAAGTGCAGCTGAACGATTCTGGCATGGAATGCTTGAGCTCAAACAACGGAATATTCCATAAAGACACTTCATTAGAATCCGCATTGTAGTCAGAAGGAAGCAAGGCTTGCAAGGTTTTGGATCCGTACCGCAGATCCGAAACCTTCGAAACCGGCTGGGACCGCTTAACTTCATCATAGATGCCCAGAGCCAGGGTGACGAACCCGCCGTGAACCGCAGCGGTGTGGAACAACCAACACGGAGGGATTTCGGCTAAATCGGGCAAATCTGTGATCTCACAGTTGCTGAGAATAACGCTCTCGTTAATACTGACTGGACAGTTGATGCGACAAAATTCTACAATGGAATGCCCTTTGATTTGGACTACTGGGTTGATTACAGAATTAATGACTATTCCGTTTTTTGAATCTGAGCTTTCATAAATGCAACGAACGCGGGGTTTCATCTTAAAGAACGAAAAGAGATCCGAATCTGGGCGTAAGTTATCCAGATATTCTACCATAGTTCCCAAATGGAAGAATTCAGAGTCTTCTAATACTAAGACGTTCAGTCTCGTGTCTTTGAATGTTTCGTAGAATTTCGCCTTGAGTTCCAATAACGTATTGCAAAGTTTAGGATCTTTGAATGCAAGTGAATGATATTTTTGAGAGTTGGAACCCATAGCGGTTAGGAAATCGCCGAACATGCAAGTTTCAAACTTGAAAGCGTTTCCGTTGAGGAGAAATCGACTAATTTCTTCACCACATTTCTGCCGCACCAAAATAAGCTATCGGTGTAGACCTTCGGCGTTCCTGATTTATCTGAAAAAAAAACCGTGGATACGTTAACAAAACCGGAAAGTTAACTGAACATTTTAACCACTGCAAGCTAAAATTTAACGTTATAAAACCTTCAAAAAAGGCGCCTCTGCACTTCATAAGTTCTGAATTCGGTTTCTGCAATACTTCTTTGGCATGAGTAACCCATATTTTGGCATAAGAAACGTTATTAGGTTCCAAGACATAAACTCCGTGAGTTTCACCTATTCTTAAACATCACAGTTGGATAAAACTAAGATAAAATCCACTTTTGACTTTACCAATAGCGATTGTTGATGGGTGAGCTATGGCAGTCACTCCGTCGTCGTCGTTAAAGGTAACACTGCACAGCCCTAACAAAGAATTATTAACTGTGCCGGAAAGATACAGCTACACCGCGAAATTTTACCTTCACTCGAATAGGTTTCTAGGTCGTCAGATGCCGTCAGGAGCAACCCGCCATTTTTTAAGAAGGGGAGAAAGTACGCCGTTTGTTGGAGTTTTACGTCAAGAAGCGTGAAATCTGTGGAAACTTCAGATTCTATGGGCAAGGGCAAGAATAATTTGCCTGTGCAACTCAAACTCGGAAGTCTTTTACTAAAACCACCTGTATGGATAGGAAAAGTAAGCGATGTAGGTTATATTCTTAAACTTGGAAAGTTTTGATTCATTACTTTCTTTACATATTCCAATCTTCTTATGAATAAAGTAATTAGGAAAATTCTGTGTGTAATTTTATATTTTTAATATTTTAACCTAATTTTACCTGCTGGGATGAAAAGTATCCTGAAGTCGTAGAGTTTATCAGAACACTCTTCATATAATTGTTTTAGGACTTGTAAAGTGGAGCCCCCAGAGCCTAATGGAGTTCCGGGTAAATCTGCGATGACTCGAAAGGCTTCTAATGTAGGATGAGAGGAGTTGTTCTACTTCAGAGCTAGAAGTTTTTCAAAACATTGCTTTTGGCTTTCGTCGGCAGCTGAAAGGATAATTAAATCCCAATCCTCTGCCACGTCTACTGATCGTTGCATGTTTTCTGTCACTTTGCTCAAATCAAGAAATACTTCATAACAATAACAAAGGGAATAAGAACTAGCTCGTACGTTCCTATCCAAAAGAAGTCTAGAAATTATCAAGAGCAATTATCAAAATATCAAGAGAAATTATCAAATTATCTAATGGATGGATGATATTTCTACCATTCTAAAAACTTATCTACAAATTTCCTTGCATTTTTCGAGTTAAGGAAAGTAAAAGTCAGAACAATGGAATTTTCATGCCCATCGCAGTCAGATTTTTACGCTTGCAAGTATGGCAAAGGCAAACGCACAGTATAAAGGTTTACACAGTATGGTAACAGGGCTATCTTCCAATGTTACGGTTTTCTGACGACCTTCTCGGTCCCCAGAGTAATATTCAGGTAAAAGGTCAGAAAATCAAAGGGTACATTCGCAAACCTCCCAGTGCAGTTCAAAAAAGCTCACGACGATTTACAAAGCGCACGTTGCCAGTAGGACCCTACGTCAGCCCAAAACTCCCTAGAGTGCCCGAGAGAAAGGTCACCAGTCCCCCGTTTTGTGAATGTTTTGTTCTCTTCTCGAACCCTTTTTCTATTAGATTAGGAATGCCTACATTGGGGTACATGGGCACAGTCTGGGAATCCATCCCCCATATAAGCTTTCGTACCCCTGTTGCGTACCAAGTTCGATGTCTGCCCAAGTTCGAACTCGGGTAGCCCAAGTTCGGACTTGGGTAGACCTCGAACCTGGGACGCGAGGCATCTGCCCAAGTTCGATGCTGCAAAGTAGGAGTCTTATATTTGACGGGATACATTTTGCAGAGGCGTGACATATTCCAAGAGAAGGGTGTAGCTTTGGGTGTGACCTTATCTACTTGCAATTACAATCCGTTGGAGTCGCTGTTAGTTATTCCCTCTCCAGTAGAAATCCTTATTGATATTGTTTTGTTATTTTTATTCAACACGTGAACAAGAATATAAACAAATGGCATCTGTTTTAATAGAAAAGGTTGAGTAAACTTACGTTAACTTACTTAGTTGCAGATTTATTTTAAATCTATTTACGTTTTCATGGAAATCGAAGGATACGTTTAACTGATGGAGAAACTACTCACGCAAATTCTCTAAAAACCAATTTCATGATTTATGGAATTTTCCACATTCGACAGCCAAAGAGAGTATTAAGAATCTTCCTACTATCAGTTTAACTTGCCGATAGTCTCTGCCTAGCATGCAAGTAAGTTAGGGGATTATACAGATTCGTGTAACTTTTTATATAGACGCAATTAATTTATCATTCCAATGTTGTCTTAAGTAGCAGCCTTAAGTACATTTTTGATAGTCGAGATATTAATTTCTAAAAGATACGTATACGTAGTGGCCAGTTTGAGTGTTTCGCTGTGTCAAATCCCCTACTTTTTTTAAATTTATCTCGGTGTGAGCTTTGCTCCCGGCTAGTGCTGATTTTTACATGCAACTATAAATATACTTTGTACAACGTATCCCCTACTTTCTATTCAAGTTTGTACTTGACGAATGTACCCCTTTCTTAGTGATCACAACGTTGCGTTTATGTGTTGCTCATGTAGTTGAAATTGTTAATAGAAAATGTTAATAAACTTTATTATATTTTTGTAATTTTCAATAAATTCTTATGTGTTCAAACTGTCTTAGCTACTCAAAATCTTAAAAAAATTTAACGCTTGGTAACATAATAAGCTTGTTAACCATTTGCGTAACTTCTCTCACGTTCTATGAAAAAGTGCTTCCCTACAAAATACTGAACTCGGGTTGCCAAAGTTTAAGAATTCACCATAAACGTCATAATTAAAGAAAAAATTAAAAAAATTGATATAGCAATAAGCTTGTTGTTGAAATTAATAAAGTATATAGTTTATCTTTTTGTTGTGAATTAACATGCTACGCAAAAGTGCTTTTTCTACACAATACCGAAGTTGCTGCGGGTAGGTCCAAGTTCAAGAATTCACCGTAAACGTCATAATTTGAGAGAATTATATATAATTTGATACAGTATTAAACTTGCTAATGAAAATAATTAAGTAGTTTCTCTTTTTGTTGTGAACATGCTATGCAAAAGTGCATTTTTTCAACACAATACCGAACCTGGGCCCCAAGTTCAAGAATTCACCGTAAACGCCATAATTTGAGAGAATTATATATAATTTGATACAGTATTAAACTTGTTAATGAAAATAATTAAGTAGTTTCTCTTTTTGTTGTGAACATGCTATGCAAAAGTGCTTTTTTCTACACAATACCGAACTTATAGGGCTACCCAAGTTCGAGCTTGGGTAGGCCCAAGTTCAAGAATTCACCGTAAACGTCATAATTTGAGAGAATTATATATAATTTGATACAGTATTAAACTTGCTAATGAAAATAATTAAGTAGTTTCTCTTTTTGCTGTGAACATGCTATGAAAAAGTGCCTTTTCTACGCAATACTGAACTTGGGCTACCCAAGTTCGAACTCGGGTAACCCAAGTTCAAGAAATCCCCATAAGCGGCATAATAAAAATAATGATACATATAAATTGAGGAGTGACAAGCACAACTCTACTCTTTAGTGATAAAAGTCTACACAAGTGGCGTAAATTGCAGTTATAAGCAACCCCTCCTACAGGCAACGCCTCCAAGTAAAATAGTCTACATTCCATTGTAAACAAAGCTTGTCATGTAAAACTTCGAAGATAAATATTTAAATAAGTTTTGAAACTACTGCCAAGGTAATTATGCCAAATTAAAGTTAACTAACGCAATAAACTGTTTTGTTAATTTCACTTGCTAAAAACGTGTAGGTGTGGAGAACTTTAGTGTCAAATATTGCTACCCGAGTCTGAACTTGGGTTACCCGAGTTCGAACTCGGGTTGAGGCTCTACTTGGTACGCAACACCCCCACATCCTCTTGGGACCAAGAGATTTGTCAGAAAACCTTAACATTGGAAGGATCCCCTGTTACCATACTGTGCATACGACCATTACTACTTGTAACCACAATAAAATAAAACTCGCGGCACAATGCACATATGAAGACAAGCTTTCAATATATACCAACCGCCCTACCATCCCAAAGTGACTCCAAATTTTCCTTTCCTAAACGCCAATTTCGTATTTCCCCTACATACTTCTTTGTCCCTTTATCCCACCTATTTAAAAGAAAACGAACGTACCTCGCATATTTCTATGGCTTGAGAAAATAGACTCGACTTCCACTGAAGAAATAGTAAATCGTGGCCAACGGACAAAAGGAGGCACTAAACTAGACCGACTTAGGTGGGATGCCAATTTACAACTGAGTTTCCTTGTGAAACGCAAGGGGAACTTAATTAGATTTTCACAGCTTTTTTTAGAGATTTTACTGCAGTTGACTACGCGAAAACTAATCTTACATGACGGTTGGAAACTCGTCTGCCCATTATTTTTTAGCCCAACTTGCTGATATTAAAAGCAGATTGTGCCTGATTGCCATCACTATTAAAAAACAGGTTTCCGTTGCAATTATTTTGTTTTGATTATTTCAATTTCTGAACACAGCTCGATATCTAGCTTGCGGATCTAGATGGGTAGATCCTGAACTCGGCTACACAGCAAGCCTCTGAATTTCCTTCAATTTTGAGCTCGAGTGTCTGTGGTACACTGTAAGAAAAGTCCCCCATTTAGTTGGAGAAAATGCTACCAAAAAGCGAGGAACCCAGATTGGGGCTCTTTTTGTACCAAAAATCAATAATGGTAGCTTTTCCTAAAAAATGGTAGATGTGAACCCTATAAATTGGTTCCTTGACAAAACCAATAACTGGTATATTAAATTAACCAAAAATCGATATTTTCTCAACCTAAATTGGGGTAGCGGAACCAAAAAACGGTACAATGAAGAACCAAATAACGGCAATCTACAGAACTAAAAATTGGTACAGCAGTACCAAAAATCGGTATCGTAGAACGGAAATCGGTAATATGGAGAACCAAAAATCGGTAACACATAACCAAAAATTGGTGTATGACACTATCAAAAAATTAGCATTTAATACCACCACTTTTTAGTACACCTTACCCAAAAAATGGTGACTACAGCACCCGAAAATGGTAGCATGAAACCATTAAATTTAGTTGGTATAATAATTGTACCGTAATATTGGTTAGAAATCTTGAACAATGTATTCTGGCGTAAACAAACAAATATGACCAGCCCATGTTACATTGCATAATATAAATAATCATGAAATCACGGAGGGAGGGGGATAAGAAAAATATATCGGTCATACATTAATAACATCATATATGTGGCAAACAAACATTATTCAAACAATAACAGGATAAATTCATAAGGAAAATACAAATAAGGCTATCACATGGATTCCTTTTTTTTCATAAAAGAAGGCTGTGATAATAGAAGACCAAAGTTACAATATGGCACACGTTCCCGCTAGTTTCAACATTTTTATTTGTCCATTTGCCTGAGTAGCATCCATTTGCCTGATTTGCGTTAACCTCGTCAATTGATTTCGTGGGACCTTTCAGAATTTCCACCCTTCGGTCATCATGAGTCAATTTCATAAGGAGTTTTACCTCCTCCTTAGATATGTTTTTCGTGTAATGATCCACCAGATTTGCAATGTTTTTTGCATAAGAAACTGGATCCTCTACAAAAATCGTGGAAAAAAACATGACCATATTTAATGTTTACAATGAAAAAAAAAACATACTAAAATGGCAACCCTGCACTACGTGGTTTGTTATGGGTTTGTTCTAAAGTTCAAAATGCCGGACGAAAGCCTTTTACAACGTTGTATTTTTTCTTTTTTTCTTATAATATACGACTTCTTGATAAAAAAATGGTGCTAAAACGTTCTCTAATGTGTAGACTGTAACTGTACATTTTCATTACAATCTGTTAAGTGTATCATTAAAAATTTGATCGGCAAAGTTCAGATTTTTGTCAAGAATTTTTTTTTTA
>JAGJRO010000764.1:0-14570 GCA_022832285.1 Lepidurus apus apus | reverse complement strand
TGCTGTGGAACATCACTTGGCAACGCTGCGCAAACCCGCATTCAGTTTGGATTGCCCGGGATTGCCAGCCGAACGCAAGAAAATGCCGGCTATATACAGCCGCGCCCCTACAACGTTGACGTTTGTTGTTTTCATTAATCATTTTGACAAAATCGCGCGTTAACTTACACTAACTGGAGCTAGGATGATTCCTATATCGAGAGGGAGTATAGAGAACTTGCCAAATTCGCCCCCTATCGGCCAGAGTGAGTGAAATCCGCCATTAGACGCTAACTTCTGGAAGGTAAACAAACAAACAGAAACAACACAAGCTTGTCTAACATTACTAAATTGCGTGCTTATTTACCTTATTTTAAGCTTCTTATATTCTCGTTTAGTTAACTAAACAAAGACAGAACTGAAATGCCGAGCTGTTGTGTTCCTTTTTGCACGGAAGATACAGGAAGATCATACAAACTGAACGATGCGATGGTGTGAAAATTTATTTTCACAAGTTATCAAAAGAACCACATTTATTGAATTAATTAACTTTGCGTATTAGGAGAGACTTTGGGCTAAACATGACTTTGGGCTATCCTTATCGCGTGGTTACAGTACCCAAGATTCCAACTGTGCAAGTACAGGTTACGGAAACAACGGCATCTCGCCACGAAACACAAGCTTGTAATGTATTAAATTGAAGTTCCACGCGATGAGGGGCGTTGTTTTTTTCTCAAACTTCTGTTGCATCTTGCTTGAACGCAAATTTGCTTCCCAAACGGACGAAGTTGAGTTTCGACGTTCATGACGTAGTGCTCTTTCAGGAAAAGTTCACTTCGATTAAACATTAAAGTGTCTGGCTGATGTTCAAAATATTCTTGAATAAGTTGCTCAGTAAGCTTGTGAAGTTTCCCTATATTTTTAGACCAAGTTTCACTAATATTTTCAGCCATTGAACTTTGAAAAGTTATTCACCATAACAAAGAAAAAGCAACTTACGATAGCAGGTATAGGGGAATCTGGAACGGTGAAACATAGCGTCTAATGGCTGCCTTTACCCCATAGGAACCTCGCTAGATGTCACTAGTGCTTTTGGCAAGTTCTCTATAACTGTAAGTTTTCGTTTAGATATTTCAAGTCTATTATGCATTTTTTTAAAAAAGGCAATCGACTAGTTTTCTTATGGCAAAACACACGGGCAAATGGCACAACACCCAAGCCCAAATTGTACCCCGGTTTTTCGTTTTGTACAGTCGGAGGAACCTCCTGTTTTCATGGATGTTTGGTCTTATTTTTCGTGTTCTTCAGGCGTACAAGAGCTCATTTGATAGCCAGGACACCAGGCCATCGGAAGAGTATAGTTTTAGGCTACAGTTTTGTCTTCACGTAAAGTGAAAAATAAATTACAGAAAAGTGTTCACACTGTCCCATACCTCCTCTACCCAGGGGCTACCAGATTAAATTGCAAGGTAAAAATTATAGACAATACTGCCTGTGTCTACGCCTTCGGCCATTGTATGCTTTTAGCCATTGGCTTGTTTTTAATATGGTGAGCACTACTTACCATCCGAAGAGAGCTTCCTTGTAGATTAAACACTTTTTACGGCCAAATGTGGCTGCAAATTTAGACTGCAAAATNTTTTTCTTTTTAGCCCAACCAAGGCTTTTTTTCTTTTCAACCCAAATCTTCTTTTCGCACTTAAATACATTACAAAAGAACCAAAAAACAAAGTCTTCATAACAACAACAATGAACACTCCCATATTCGTTCTTCCGGTAACTTTCAAGAATAATCCTCTTCAACTGCTTCACTTCAGCCATCTATTGACAAGAAGCTTCCGTTCCTGTGCACGCCTTCGGACATCCACTTGCGCAGCTTATTCGACAGGTAGACCTGTCGGCTTGTTATTATTAGTAATTTTTATTAGTAATTTACGTATTGAACCTCGTCTTTTTTTAGGAGATTTGAAGGGAAGTTGCCGGTATGGTGTCGCCAGTAAACGCTTATTAACAACATGGAAATGACCACCTGTACGGCCGAAATCAGAGCGATTTTATTTTGCGAATTTCATCACACGGCTGGACCGCGAATTTCATTCCAGGTACAATTTCACCTTAAATATAAATTCTACTATACTACATTTACGTAATCAAAATTGAAATGATAAATCATTAGATTTTAAGTGTTTTCCTAGTCAATTAAATAAATATTTTACTAGTATCTAATTGTCGTTTCTTTTTCTAATTTGTAGGTTCCTCAAGATCATGTACAAAAGGACATATTCGACGCCATTAGCGTGTACATCATTCCCAAATCTCAGCTGGAGAACTGTCCCGTTACAGTGTAAGGAATTTACATTTATGTTTGTATCTTTATTTACTTAAAACTATTAATTTGTTTGTGATATTTTTTTATGTAGAAACGTACTGGGACACAAGATCATTGGCTATCCGATTCGCCTCGTCAGTTCGCAATACGAACGCAACGCTTTACACTTTAACTTGTGTTTCGTATTCGATTCACAGGCGAGAACAGTACATTACGAATTAGTCGTCAAGAAATTAGCTGAACATTTGGTAAAAGTTCCTTAAAGATACCGTGTGAAATAATGAAATGTTTACTTAAACTTTTGTTCACTTTTATTCATAGCTAACACTAGAATTGGAAAGCCACTTTCTATCGAATCAGAAAACCAAAGCTCTTCTTCCTTCCATATTAGAGAAAGTGCTTGTTGGACTCAACAAAAACGGAGTTTGCAGTATCACAAGTAAATATTTCTCCCAAATTCTATTTTTTGCCAACAAATTGTTTACAAAATAGACAAAGATATATTCCTTATTATTAATAAAACGTCTTTTACTCCTTTACGAAGTTGACCAATCTACGTTGTACTTGAAAGTCGTGGGCGTGACTTCGGATCCGCCTACTGTCTTGGATCACCACGTACCGGTACTTTCGGATTGGTGGCAAGAATACCCTCGTGTTGAGCAATGGGATTTAACGACGCAGCAGGTTACAAACGGATTTCTATTTAAGTCGCTTAGTTAAAAAATTTGTAAAATCATTGTAGATTCTCCCACATATTGATGGGGTGAACCATATGGCTAAAATCGCCACAGAAGCTGATGTAGACGGCGGTTTAGTAAAAGCTTGCGTACAAAACCTCTTGTAAACGACGTTACCTTACTTCGAATTCGTTTGATAATCCGTTTTTGAAGGTACTATGACGTTTTAAAGCTTCTACCGATCTTTCAGTACTGCAATATGTACTCATGCACCCCCAAATTGCGGAATCTAAACACTAGTCCTGAATTGCAAGAGCTTTGTCTCACCGCTGTGGCCAAGAATGGTGGGGAAATCTATTAAATGCATTTTGTTCACGTAATTAAATTGTTTTTCGTGCTTAGAAAGAAAGCGTCCAACGCTAAGAGACGTTTTCTTTATGTACTCCTCCATGACGTACGGTACAACAGTACGGGATTTGTGCGTTCGATGCAATCCCCAAGCGTTGCGTATTGACGAGCTGAAACTGATCCAGTTTGGACTTTTACACGATTTTATCCGCAGGATTCATAAAGTATGATTTTTTTAAAATGGAAATTGTGAGCTATTACGAGTAAAATTTCTTCCCCCCACCCCCTTTTCCGGTCGTGTTTTAGTATCCAGTGTTTTGCGCGACCGGAGGAGCAGCACTTGATCATGGCAATGCTGGGATTCATGCTTTGTGTAATGGCTTAGCATCCTATGATGAGATTTGCTGTACCCTGGGACTGTCGTATACGGAATTGGATAACAAAATCGATATGGACCCGAACGTAGCTGTGTTATGGAAATGATTTATACCTTAGGAATTACACATTATTTTGAATGTTAAACCTTTCTTTACTATTTTTGAAAATATTAAAAAAAAATATTGATTGTTAATTCTTGTGTTATTAGTGTCCACTTTCGATTCTGCATTGAACAATACGGAAACACAGTTAGAGAAGTACTTTCTCATATTTTTTCCAGCACCACGCACCAGTTTCCTTGCTCATAATAACTATGTTCGATTCGACAGGCGCTAATATTGCTTATTAAATCATCAAGTTCTTTCTCGACAAAAACATGATAGTAACGATGGAACGTTTGACTCTCGACAGGTTTATCTGGCGTAGAGTTACGTGTCCAGGGCACGAAAACATCCGTATGAGAAAATCCTGTCCTATTTTGGTGAATTGGTAGCAAACTTGTTTCATCTTTCACTTGATTACTAGCTAAAGCTGTTAGCATTTCCTGAACAAAACCACGATAGGGAAAGAAAACCAAAGAATATTAGCCATAAATCTGAAAAAGTGAGAAAACATACCGAATCGTTTTTGTTCTTCTTCAAATAAGTTGACTGCGCTTTCCCACGCGTTTGCTCTTTGGCCCAGACGTAGATTAAAGCCCGCCCCTTTTCCCGTAGTACTCGCACGATCTCCTGTACAGCTGCCAAGCGTCTTTTCTGTGTAATATCATGAAAATTAGCATTTTTTAATAGTATAATCGTCTAAAAAAGCATACCGGAGTGGCCAAATGATGGATAACTGCAATGCAAATTATAGCATCAGCAGATGCATCACGAAAAGGAAGCTGAAGACAGTCAGCTAACGCAACTTGCATCGATTTTTCACGACACAAGTAACAAAGCTTGAAACTCCTATCACACCCCATCTGATTAAACACACAAAAACACATCAAATTGAGAAACCAAGCTCTTAAAATTTTAAAGGAGCATCACTGCAGCTTTTAAAGTCTTGGAAGCTCACATAAATTGAACCTAATTCAATCCAAGACGAAAAAGAGCTGAAAAATTTATTGAAAAACGCAAGAAATGTTACCCCAAACGAATTTTCAAGCAATCCCAGGTACTTTCCATTGCCACATCCCACGTCCACCACAACCGAGCCCTTAGGCAGCTCGTTTACGAACTTTAACACTCCTGGCCAAGGTCTGTACCTCGTGCTGCTGAAATGTTCAGCAATATTATCGTAAACCTGCAAAGAAAAAATACAATTTCCATTATTAAAAAATGCCAATGGAGTTTTAAACTTATAAACATTGGTTTTTGTACTTGGTGGACGTGTTCCGCTTCCAATAAAGGCGCCGCATCTTCTTTAATGACACAGTTGGGCTCTTTTGGGGTTTCTTTGCCCTCTCCGGGCATTTTTACATGTCTAAACGTGAAAGAAATGCGAACTCCACGTGGTACGTAGCTTAAACCAGTCTCTGTAGCCAGAACATCGTATTTTCGAGAGCGAATTCCGTGTTTCCATTCAAATCTAGGTCAAAGAACGAAGAATTAAGAATATTTCTCGAGATAAAATCAAGTTTTAAGCCACCTGGATTCACCTTCTAGTATCAAAAGCGATCTAGAAGGTACCAGCAACGAATATTCTTGCTCACTTCTGCGGAATTCCATGACTATGGATGAACCCAAGGATAATATCACAATAGAATCTCCGAATGCTGTTAAACTGTCTACGTGACTTGAAATTCCTACAAAAACACCATCATTTTTAAGGTTTTTTGTTTATAAAACGTTTTCTCTAGGTAACATTTCACTCTAGATTGCTACCTTGGCCAGGCAAGTATTTGTTAACTGTCAACTGGTCTGGCAGGGAAGAAACTATGTCCTTTTTTAAACATCTGTTCATGACAGCAGCACACGAAGTTGGAAAAGCAGGGGCTGGGTCGTTGATATCCACATTATTTCCATCGTAAAGGAACTTGTAGCCAAAATGTAACGCATCGCGATGCTTTAGATGATCGCCTAGGAACATAAATTTCAACTGGAGTGATTCATAGACTAGAAAAACACCAAAATGGGGAAAAAACGAGTACCATTCGCCGTTTTTTCTTCGATTTTCTTCCAGACAAGCGAAGAAAGCAGGTCCGATTCTTCTTCTTCGCTTACAAAGAGTGTCAAAAGACGCAAGCCAGCTGGTGATAATGTAGTGCAAGGTTCAGCTTCTTCCGGAACTGTAAAAAATAAATAAAAAATCAATTACTATTAGCTCAGAAAATAAAATTTACTTGCATTGACTTAAATCGAATTTCAACTTACTATTCTCGGCGTAGGATAGGTATAACGGATGAGAACCATCTTCTAAATGAAACAAAGTACCTTGTAGATGTTCAAGGCAATTTTGTGCAGACGTTATGTTAGTAAATTCGGCGAAACAATACGCCTTGTTGGGCAACAATGCGACTCGCATGAGGGTCCCATAAGGACTTAGTAAATCATACGCCTCCTCTTGGCCAAATCCCGTCTGCAACCCTACGTTCAATATAGTAATAACCTAGGCAAAGAATAAATAAATAAAACAAAATAAGAAATTGAAGCATGAAAGCAAGATTTTTTTTTATTTTAAAATAAATAAAATATAGAGTAGAGTCGGGAGGGTAAATCTTACTGGAGTAGGTTCAGATGAAAATAAAACGTTACGCAAGTCCTTTTTTATAATTATTTTACGCCGTTTACATTTGCTAGCAACTTTTTTCTCATTCGCGGAGTTCAAAATCGAAGTCATGTTGTTTTATTTACTTCACGTGCGGGATACACCGAGAGCTAAATTGAACCAAAAGATGTCGCAGAGGGCATTTATAGAAGACAAGCGAGGGTAATCGTATGAAATATCGCTAGGTGTCGATGCATCCTTTCTTGAGTCGAGTAGTATCGCCACTTTACTTGCCAGTACCTGCGCTTCCCGAACGGATTAACAGAAGTACGTGCTTTTGCATGCCGCACAACGGTAATAGTAGGAGGAGTAAATTAATAATAGTCGCTTGAAGTTCCTGTCATTTTTCTTGATTCTCTGTCGTGAAGTGTGAATGACTGTTAAGATGCTTGCGGGACTATCATTGGGCGTACTTGGTACATGCGCGGGGCTGTATTTATTGCGAAAATTTCGGATACGACAGTGGGGGATATGCAAGAGTCACGAAAACTTGTCAGGCAAATGTATCGTTATTACCGGAGCCACTGCAGGCATAGGAAAAGCCGCAGCAGAAGAATTGGCTAAACGAGGAGCTACCGTTGTTATGGCTTGTAGGGACGTGAATTTGGCCAAACAAATTATCCAGAAGGTCAAACAATCCTATCCTTTAGCTCAGATGGTAACAAACTTCGCTTCAAACTACAATACATTATCTTTTCGTAAACATAAACGAGTTAATTTTAGGAAGTAGTACATCTAGACTTGTCTTCTCTGGATTCGATTCGCACATGTGCTGCCGAGATTCTGGAAAAGTACCCTGCGATTCACGTACTGATCAACAATGCTGGGGTGTCCCTACCTCCTGAGCTGAAGAAAAAGACCCAGGATGGACTGGAATTACATTTTGGAGTGAATCATATTGGTCATTTTCTCCTGACCAACCTGCTTCTCGATCGCCTCAAAGCATCCGCTCCGAGCAGGTTTAACTTTCAGTTTGCAATAAATTTACTCAAGTCAAGTGTTTACGTCTATAAAATTTCTATAGGATCGTTATCGTCTCTTCCATGTTACACGAATCTGGGGTCATAAACTTTGACGATCTTCAAGGAGATCATTCAGAGTCCAACAACGCTCGAAAACATACCTCACCAGCTTACTGCAACTCCAAACTAGCGAACGCCCTCTTTGGAGTGTCGTTAGCCAAGCGATTGAAAAATTCCCACGTCAACGTGTACACTGTATGTCCAGGATGGGTTGCCACGAGCCTGTTCCGCTACTATCCTCATCCGTGGTATGCGTATATATTCGTTTTGCCAGTCGCATTCCTGTTTATGCGACCCCCGTCTTCGGTAACTAATTTTGCGTTAACTATTCTTATATTCTTATGTTATACTGACGCTTTACTTCATCTATTCGTCATTTCCAGGGTATGCAAACTGTTCTACACTGTGCTGTGTGTCCCGAAACAGCACAAGAAACCGGCCATTTCTACCGGAACGTTCGTCAGCACCAAAGCGAAACAAATTTGGACGAAAAACTAGCTGACCAGTTGTGGAAAGTTTCGGAAAAAATCGTCGCCATGTAGATTGTATTACCCCCTGACGGCAACTTAAGACACAGTATATTCTAATATTCCTTTCGTATTGGTTTAGCATTACAATTATGCAGTATCGTAAACATAGCTAAAGATCCGCTGACAGTGAGGACCTCCGTTCAGAAGGTCGTTTTATCTATCACAAAGCTTTTTTTTTTCTTTGAGAAAAACCGAAGTACACTAGAAAGATTCCGGGATAGTTCTTTTTTGGGGCAGTATTTTCACGAGCAGTTCTATGCATGGTAAGTAGAAGAAACATCACTAAATATAATAACATGCGTTTTTTAAGTTAAAATTGGTAAACTATATGAATACAATTTGTAAGAACCCTAGCAAGGAACATAAGTGAAAGGAAATCAACCTTCCTGGAGTATTTTCGCAGTCAAAACGCGCACGCCGAGTTTGGCCATCCATTCTTTCAAGATCTGACTCCCCAAGTTTGGCACGCATCAAAGTTTTCACAAGCATTTATGGGTCGCAGCCAGCAGCGGGAATCACTTGATCGCTTTCCGTCCCGGAATTGTGCAATAAAGTGACCAAACTTTCTTTTCCTAGTTATATACATACAAAAAAATAGACTTGGGAGACTTTTATAACTTCCGATCACGACTTGCCTGCTTTGGCTAAAGTGACCAGTCCCATTTTATGGGCAGCCCCAAGCAAAGGTTCCAAGTTTTCACCCCGGCTGCATCGGATCTTTGGCGGTTGATAGCGAGCGTGTTTTACCTGTACTGTTCGGGTATGCCAGACAAGAATCTAATGGTAAATAAAAAGAAAATGAATACAAATTACTAAAATACTTTGAAATACTTATATAAACATACATAAATGTTGTTGGAGTAGACACTAGATGGCGTTTGGTCACATGTTATTTCATTTAATATAATTATAACATTAACATAAATAGTGAATATTTTGTTTTAGACTCACTTCGGTGCAGTTATTGGCTTTCGGCTCAATATCACTGGTTTGGAGGTTTAACGCTTGCAGAAATAAGTCTTCTTCATAGCCAGCTTTGTAAGGTATGGTAGCGTTTGGGTGCTGTAGCAGAAACTTGACCGAGACAGCAAAACCGGCCATGTCGATAGCGAACTTCCTTTCAGCAGGCCATGAATCAAAAAAGCCTATGACCTGCCCCTGCGAAAAGACATGGAAAAGTTTATTAGATTTTTTTTACATTTTTTTTCGAGGGGTAGAGTCCTTTTTTTAGGGGGTGAGGAGAAAATTGAATGGCATTGGAAAGTACTTGATCTACGACTGGGGAAGATATGGCGTACTCGCCAACTAAACCAACGGGAAACATGGAAACTTTCTGAGTATAACGAATTTCATCAAATAGCCGCAAATCGAAGGTATTATCGTCATCTCCAAAGTAAACGACGCCCTCGTTGCAATGATCGCGGATCCAGTGCAACGCGGCACGGCGATTAGACACGCCTCTTGGTACAATGTGTTCTTTGCGAAACTTGCTCGGCATGGCGCTCGCCAAATGTGTAAAAGGAAGACCTAACAAAACAAAACGTACATCTCTTGGAGCAACAAAACGAGTAAATCAAGTTACCTAGTCGTAGAAGAAATTTTGTCAAGTCTTTGTTACATATTCTCGCATCTTCAACGACTACCCAGTGAAGAGCGGGAACATGCAGCAAGGTTTGTCCTAAGCGTATCAGCTCCGGCATTTGCACGGGACGGCTGTACGTCGGGGTAATGAAATATACTGAGGGAAGCCCATCTGAATGCAAAAGTAATTCTTCCTGCGATAAGAAACAAGAGTGAGTTCAATAATAAAAAAGTATTCAAATTTAAGACATAAAATAATCGAATTTTTACGGAATTTTTCGTCTTTTTGGAAAATTTTTCCTTACAATTTTTGTATTTTTGGAAAAATTTTCCTTAAATTTTTTTAGATTTTTGGAAAAATTTTCCTTACAATTTTTGTATTTTTGGAAACTTTTTCCTTAAAATTTTCCGCATTTTTGTAAAAATTTTCGTTAAAGTTTTTCGGTTTTTGGAAAATTTTTCGTCTATTTTTTTAAAATAATAAATAAACGAATAATTAATCACCTTAAACTGAATATGACAGGCTAGGAAGGTTTCATCTGGTGGCGCCGTGGAAGTAGGAGGGAGCACAGACAAACTGACAGATTGTGACAAAACCAAGGAGTTATCATTACTGTTGCTTTTGAGTCCCAGGGTTTCACTCTGGAGAGTCAAGATCCCGACATACAAAATCACACAAAAGAGGCTGGCGAAGACCAGATACAGGGGTTTGCGACACCCAAACATAGCCTGCACGTAAAATTTTATTAGTTGTTGAAAACTACGCAAAAATTAAGTTCGTTTCGGGAACAAATTGGAAATTTTCGTAATTTTACCACATGTGAATGCTTAACATGGCACAACGTAATGTGATGCTCCTGCCATGCCACGGGATTCTCTTCTCTATTGTATCCTCGCGTTCATGATCTGGAATACACACATGCTTAATTAAGAGAACAATCCTACAAGAAGTTTTGAATGTTTTAACTCACCAAGCCGCAACGCAAGGCTATAATACTGACAAAGTTAGCGTTAGGAAGCAGCACAAAAAAATAGACGAAGGAAACAGTTTCTAAGACGCAGATTTGTTTCCTACCTAGCTACCCTACTATGAATAAATGCGTATAAATGGCTAAATTTTAGTAAACTGACTTGGTTACACGTTTTCATTCCTGATTGTTGTTAAAATAGCAACATATTTAGGAAGCCCGTGCATGATATTCAGGAATCGGACAGCAGGACTGTCATACAAGCTGCGATTTGACAAGCAGAACTAGAAAGTCCCAACAAGTGGCTTGGAGGCGTATTCCTTTTAAGTTCTAAGCCAATGAAAGTCGAGAGTCCTGAAAAGGATTCGGTGTGCTCCAAGTCCCGTATACCCATTTAAAGTAATACAAAATAAATATGATGAGTTACGATTTAATTCAAGCTGTGCAGAAGTCGAAAAGGATGTTGTGCACAGAAAGATTAATAATGTGTCGCTCGTTTCTCATCTCTTATCGACTTCCGTTTACACCCCCCGCCGTCAGCGGAGTGGTCCAAATTCTTATAGTCCTTCTTCAACTCGGTTATAGCGAGTAGTAGTTCTTTTACTTGCTTGAAAAGCGATCAGGAATTGGAGAAAAATGAGGAAACTCCATTATTTAATTATCCTAACAGGTAATCTAATCTTTACTCATCTATGTCACCGAATCGCTTAATTAAGGGAACTTTTTTTTTAAGTATTCCTCCCGCTTTTGGTCTCCGCGCAAGACAATGATGATGAAGAAGCAATGGAGTGCGATCCAATGCTAGCAGACGGCTGCTTTAAAGACGTGATGGAAAATCTGCAGTGCCAGATGAGCAAACGACGGGGACCTGAATGCGCCAAACGAAATACAACGGACTTGTGCAAGTAATTTTCGGGTAGATAGCGTTGCTGTACTATCCCGCCCAAAATAAAACCGTACAGTTACCTTTATTTTTAATGCTCAAGCAAGTCTTAGGTGCTTTGGTTAATTTTAAAACTCCATCCTAAAATCGTGGCTTTTTCTTCGCGCCGTTTCTTGCCGTCTTGCCGGTCCGAGACCCGCGCCTGAGAGCCTTCGGGCAAGTTTCGGTTCGGCTTAGCAACCAGTGCCCATCTTCAGGCGATCGGACCGCAGGAGGCGGTTCCGTCTATGTGGGGCGTTCAGCGGGGCCCGCAATTTACGGCGCGAACGAAAAGTCAATTTTTATGACTGAGCTAGTAAATTAACCAAAGCACCTACAAACTTGTTTCAACATTTGAACGAAAGATATTGATACCATCGTTATGAATCGGGAACTGCTAGCTCATCAGCCAGTTGTCCCCCAATATGTTTAAGGGTAGGGAAATGTGAAATTTGGAAGTGGCGGAGCTGTTTGGAATAATTTATATTATTATTTGATTTTTTCTATATAGTGCCATGGATGATGCCCTGCTGTGCACGTCAGATATCATCGACACGGCATGCGGGCAGAAACAAGGCAGAGATCGCTTTGATGCCTGGCTGCGGGGCTTGCGAGCCGTTTACTACAGCCTTTGCGATAAGTCCATGACGGGTTTGATCGCCCTAACGCAAAATCCGCATTGCTGGAGTCCCATCGCTTTCCTGGCGTGTACTGAGCGCGCTGCGGGCATTGATCACATGAATGATCTTCTCAGAATCAAGCTGGATCTTAACGCTTGCAAGTAAAACTGTCCAACAATTAAAAAATTCAAGTACTAAAGCGTCATGTTTGGGTTTTGTAGTCGACTCCTGGTGAGCACAGCCGTCTGCAATGTGGAAGCCACTTCCACGACCGACCGGCGATGCACCCCATCCCAAGACGTCATCAGTGAAATGCTGCACACGTTCTTCTCAGCCACAGATTGTGGCAAATCTTGCCACTACTCGTCTGCTGCTGCAACGGTTTTCACTACTTTATTCCGTCTAAACCTCGCAATATTTCTATCAATTCTAACCTTTTGTCTCATCAAGTAAGAATTGAATTGCACCAGACATAGAAAATCAATACACACAATTTCTTAACTAATTAATATGTATTGGCGAATTCATTGCGGAGTTGTTAACTTTAAAGTCTCACAAGGTGGTCCGGCTCGTTGCTCATAAACTCGAATGGGAGGCAAAGGTTTGATTTTTCGTCCATATCGACCATCTTTTCGATGCCAGAGGCCAGACCGTGGCCTGAATCCCATATGACGTAAGTTTTGTGGACTGCCAATGTGAATGGTGTTGTGCAAGGGATTCGACACTTGGCCTAAAACAAGTAGTAATATTCAAGCAATTCTTTCCCCCTTTAAAATTAAAAGTCTCAAGTCTTACCAACAACTGCCATGCACTCTTGACTAAGGGAAAGCTCTCGCTTATTAGTGATCTGAACAATGACTCGATCTCCGACTTTTCGCATGACAGTGGCCGATGTTCCTGCAGCTTTGGCAAAAAATGCCCCTTCTTTAACATATCGCTCCACGCAGCAGATTTTGGTGCCCGCAGGCAAGGCTCCTAACGGGTGAGCATCACCTTCTTTGGGTCGGACTAAATAATAACAGAGAAATAACAATTGTAACAATAAAGTTCAAATAAATTGGTATATAAGCTCCAAAATAAGTTAATAAATAAGTTGTAATCTTCGTGGTTGATCTACCTGCGATTCTTGGGATATGTCCAGAAGTGGTGACAAGATCTCCTGGTTTCATATTCATGGTAGCGATAATGTACCGCAAATTGTCCCCGGAAGCGACAAGCGCAATATGGGCGGAGCGAACAAAAGAATTGCTGACAATTTTAATAACTTTCTCCACCACCGGTGGACCTTCTTTTGGCGCATGTCTAAACATGTCAACCCACAAATAATCGTACTTCATACCTCCACCAATGGTGCCCACCACAACGCGACCTGTTAAGATAAAACAGATAATGTTATAAAAAGTGTCCGAGAAATCTGCAATCAATTTGAATTTACCAGTTACGCTATCTCTTCCTCCCACTCTGGTGACTTTAAGGGGCTCAGTGGTGTATTTGCCATCCTCTGGATAGTGAACCACCCTTCTGAAATTCTTCAGCGTCGGTATAGGAACATAACCTGAATTGTCTACGCTGTAAAAACGCTTGAAGACTTCCTGCAATTGAACGATGGGAGCTGCAGGCGTAGTGACAGTCGATCGTAAGTCGCTGATAAGAAGAGGTGAAGCATTGCGACAAGCAACGCTGATTTGTCTGGTCACTAAAGATGTCAACATCTGCAAAAAATATTGTAACATTATTATAAATCCTTCTTGTTCCATTAAACCAAAATTTTAATACCTTATTTGTTGTGAACTCGTGTGTAACTGCTCTCGTTTCCGATTGCTACAACAGAGAGCAGCACTTGCTGGGTTGCTGAAAAGCCTGAACTGTGCTGGCTCCTCCCAAACCGCTATTTTAGTAGCAAATAAGAGAAAAGCTCCGCCTCTCTTTAGTGTAATAGCGCGGTCCACTGGCTGGACTGGTGCAATGTTTTATATGGATGATAAATAATGAATATTTAAAAACTTTCATATGTAAGTTTGAAGTATTACTACCATTACTCCGAAGCTCATCCCCGAGCAGGCGCGCCGTTTGGGGGGGTGCAAGGGGTGCAATTGCACCCCCTGGCTCGGCGAGCTTAATGTTTATAATGATTCCTACAGGCCCTTATCCAGGGAGGGTTAGGGGGTTTTAACCCCCCCGAAATGTTTTTTTCTCGTAAAAAATCCTTGTACATTTTTGTTAGCTTACGGGATACAAGACAACACATTGTCAAATTGGCCAGGACTATAGATAGAAAGCTAAATTCCTTGAATAGGAGAAGGTCTCGACTTTTTCATGGGGACAAATTTAGCATCTCTGCCCTCCCTATGGAGAGGAGAGGTGCTAAACTTTTCCAGTTGCTCCGGATAATTAGCTATCCGGTAGAACCGACTTGAGACTTGACCTTTCAAACTATGCGACCTCGGCGAGTTGATGCGCTCCAG